>VYZM01004943.1:18878-48663 GCA_013398915.1 Dromas ardeola
CTTGCAACAAAGAAGGTCAACAGCATCCTGGGCTGCATTAGGAAGATCATTACCAGCAGGTTAAGGGAGGCGATTCTTCCCATCTAATCAGGACTGGTGAGATCACACATGAAGTGCTGTGTTCAGTTCCAGACTCTGCAGTATGAGAGACATGGACATCCTCAGTTGAGTTCAGCGAAGCGTCACTGAGTTGATTAGGGGCTTGGAGCATCTGTGAAACAAAGAGAAGCTGAGAGAGATGAAGCCATATCACCTGGAGAAGACAAGGATTGAGGGGGGCCTTATCAATGTGTATAAATACCTAATCGAAAGGAATAAAGAAGACAGGCCCAGGCTGTTCTCAGTGGTGCTGAGGGACAGGTCAAGAAGCAATAAGCACAAATTTAAATGTGGAAAATTCTGTTGAAATCTAAGAAACAACTTTTTAACTCTGATGGTGGTCAACGCTGGAAAAGGTTGATGAGAGAGGTGGTGGAGTGTCTGTCTCTGGAGATATTTGAAAACTGACTGGCCGTGGTCCTGAGCAGCCACCTGTAGCTGACCCTGCTCTGGGCAGGGAAGTAAGACGAGATGATCTCCAGAGTTCCTTTCCAACCTCGGTGATTCTGTGGAAAGAATTAAGACCACAATTTAACTACTGATCATATAAAGAATCTGATGTAAGGAATGTCACTCAAGTTGGCCTGTATAACTTTTTTGTTTGGATACCAAGTGAAAGTTAAAATTCACCATCTTTTCCTATTCAGTTGAACTGAATTTTCCTTGTCTTTATTAACAGCAATTAATGCTGGAAGGCATTACGAAGAACTCAAGTTTTCCATCATTTTGACTTTCTTTTCACACACTGCACAGGTTATGTCAGTGCAGACTTGCTGAGAGAAAATAGAAGACAGGCACTTTCCAAATACTCGAATGGCTGCAAACACCAATTTCACTGCTATAGGAAAATGTCTTGTGTAGCAAAGACATATTAATGTTGACAGACAGGTTGGTGGAATCTTTATCTGCAATGATGCTTATATTGTTGTTTTCCTACTTCTATCCTTTTTCCTAAGATTATTTTACTAGGATAATATGCCTAATATCAGATCCTTCTTTGTATATCTCTCCGTAGAATCAATTGACTTTGATGATTATCAAATAAATGGACAGAGTTTATCTTTGAGTGAGAATTGCAGTAACCAGTGTGATGAACTGTGAAATTCAGAAGTGCTCAGGGAACAGATGTGTCCTAGTATTCTTAGAAAGGGTAGAACTTAAATATTTCCCCTAGCTACTACAAAATAACTTCCAAACAAAATAAATAACAATATTATTGAAAAACTGAGGCTCTTTTAACTTTGAGGGCTACAGGGATTTCATGCTACCTGAGTATGAATGCTGAATCACTTATGTATCCAGCTCGAAATCGCTGATTCGGAAGCTTACACAACATGATGGCAAGTAATTATCAACCCCCTCCTGCCTCCAGTATAATATATTGCATTTATTACCTCTTGCCATTACAGAGTAATTGACACTTTTAGCTGTATCATCAAACTCTCCACTGGCTGCAGCACAGAAATATCAAGGCATCAGTAAATGATTTTTTTTTTTGGTATTATATTATATCTACAATTCTGACGGAGGAAGTTAAATATTAGTTGCTTTTTTAAAAAAAAATATAGGAGTAACCACTGAACAAGTTTGTTCCAAGAACAGTACAACTGATGATGGCCTCTTTTTATAGATCTGAATGCTTTCCATCCTCACTGCAGTAATGCTAATATTTGTGGGCAAGAGGTAGCGCATATGGTAGCTAATCTTGAGCTATGTACATGTTAAATGACTGGCAACTGGATTCACACTATTTGGCCAGCCAGCTGATGCCAAACAGTGTATGTAATATCAAACAATTCTATCTGTCTTTTTCTACATGAAAGCATTAATTTTACCTCTCCCTTCCTATTCATAGAATTTTCATGAAAACTTGTGAGAACATGATTCTTTTTGAGAATATATTCTGCCTTTGAATTGGTGAGATGGGATGAAAAATTGAGTAGGGTGAAGTTTTGAGCTGAATATGGAAAGATAGACATTATGATCTCAAGAGACTTTCTTTTGGAAACCAGAGAAAAATAAGCATTTTCTGGCAGTGTACTCATAGTTGTCTCCTGTGTAGCAAAGATGTAGTCAGATGATACTGTTGTTGACATTTTTAATGGCAGTTATTTTTAGTGGTGAGGTGTGTACAGTTTTAAAACTATGAAATAGCCTTATTAGGCTGACATTCCTGAAATATACAACGTTAAATCCCATTTTCTCTGAAGGCTTTTGGCATATTCACCATAACTAGAAATGGCCCCAGATGCCTAAAGGAAAAAAACAAACAAACCCAAAAGTGACATTTTTTTCACCTTAGTATTTGAAAGAGGATTGAAATTATTCTTCTGGGTGAAAGGGAAGATAGTCGACAATATTCTTGACTGCTTAAAATTGCATGTGAGATACGGTTACTCAAAGCTCTAGTTCTGAAAATGGGCTGTCGATAACTAAATTTGTTTGCGTATTTGGTATTTGAGCCATTTATCTGGATTACTGTGTAAATATGTGGGTTGCCTTATGAAATTGCAAAGAAAATCCCAGCACCCAAAACTTCAGAACGCTCAGCCAGAAACAGTGAACAAGAAACCATCAGCTTAAAGTGGAGGTGTTGTCTACTGATACCTGTCAATTTAAGACCTAAACTATATTAAAAAAAAAAAAAAAGTGAGGAATGACAAGCTAAAAAGGCAGATGCATTTTCTTTTCTCCTTTTCTTCTGTGTTGAAAATGTGTTGCTGAATTGACGTGTGCTAATTGTAAACAATTTCAGTGTTCATTGTTAGAAAATTACTGGCAAAAACATAGAACAAGGTAAGGTACATTATTTGTGTTATATCGGTGCCTTGAGGGTCTCCCAGATAATGTTTTTGTTCTTTAATATCTGTGCAGTGTCTAATGAGGCTATGGTCCATGAAGAATCCACATAGGCGCATAGGAAACAAAAATAAACTGGACATTTTTTTAATACAATGCAATAAAAAAAAACCCTCTGAAAAGTATTTCTAGTCCCTAAATGAACACTGAGATGAAAAACTGAGGCAGGCAACTCAGCAGTCACAGGGGTGGTGACTGAACTGGGACTTTTAATGCAGTTTGGTGCCACCACTATAACACAATTGCTCTTCTTGAGCATGATTCAAGCCATGTTTTTTTTTTCCTCTGGCTTTAGTCAGTCTTTCTTCACAGTCTGGAAAAGTTTTGCTTAGAGCTCACCCCAGTATTCATCTGAATTTGCTACTTTTCTCAAAATATTTTATCTAAAAAAAGATACATGTTTAGTGGCAGCTGCCAAAATTAGTTTTGATGACATATTCGCACTAAAATACCTGCTGGTTAGTAGTCCTTCAGTTGTGAATTGTATTGATTTGTCTTTGAATAAATATACTGCAGAACTTGGACTTTTCTGTAAATGTGGAAAAATAAATGAACAGTTAATCATATCTATTTTTCTTAAGGAAGAAATACATATACTGTTGTGCATTTTCTTTCCCTTCAACATTTCCTGTGGAACAGTTAAAAAAAAAAAAGTGAGGTAGGGTATTTTAGTATAATTGCAATATATTTGGATATTGCATCATATTATGTTGCCCTGGCAGCACTAAGCATTTTACTATGCTGGCCCGTTTATGATTGGTGATGCATATAGCTGATACCTCTATGAATTCAGCAGTATGAATAAACTCATCTGTGTATCCCAGGACAGATACGCTTGTATGTTTCATGCTTGATAAGAGAAGTGTCAGATCTGACAAACTTTGCCACAGCTGATTATTATCTTGAACTTTCACACTATCTAGACTACTGCTTGATATTGCCTTTGCTGCTGAGGGCACCAAGCATGACCACCCCCTCCAGGATTTGATCCTCTTTCACAAAAAGACAAAGCCATAGTTCCCCATATAAAGTTTCTTATAAAGTGCATGCATGTGCTAATGTCTTTCATTTCACTTTATCCTTGCTTCAGGAAGACTATAGCGCTGCTGGTGCCTTTGAGGAAAAAGAATGACAGCTGTCAGTCCTGAATGAGATGAAAATTTGCTCTTGACAAGGAATAAAACTTTGAAAATGCTTCAGATGTTTCCTAGAATGGCTCTTTTGGGCAGTTGAAGCTGTTCAGTATTAGCAGCAGGTACTGCGCCATGAATTATTCAAACTTGATGTTGGATGAATTCATCCTCATATGCAACTTAAATAAATTTTCAGTGTTAGTAGCTGTAGTAATGATGGAAATCTAGCAGTTACAGAGCTTCTACTTCGAAAATGATAGCAAAGATGCCTGTGTTTTTTTCCACATGTACAATCATACCTTTATGTTTCTTTTAATGATAGCAAAACATTTACCAGCATACTTTAACAAACTGCAGTCCCTCCTTGGCTGATGGGCACTAACAGGCAGCAAAAAGTCTATTATATGTAATCTAGTCTATTTTTAAAAGAAATGCTTTTCTGCACTGGTTAGAAGACAAGAACTTCAACCAGATTTTTTTTTTTAGTAGAGGATTATTTGTAAACTGATTTTTTTTTTTTTGGTAATATGTTGAGCTGGAATTAAGTATTCTTGGTAGCAGGAATATCACCTGGGAAGGGTAGCTGAATTCTAGAAGCATTATGGACAGGTGACATGGCAACTCCTGGATGACAGTGTGTGTTTTATTAAGATTTGTCTGTGGGGGGAAATATAAAGGATTCTGGGCACAAATATACATTGGTGTGATACACTGATGCTTCTCATTTCCTGAATACAAACAGGTGAAATATGATATTTAAGCTTCACGCTTCGTAATGGGATACTGAATGCATATTCATTTCTTGTATCTATTGGGGCATTTTCTTGCAAATTAGTGCTTGAGAATATGTTAACCCTGGTGGAGTTATGAGAATTTCCCATAATGGAGGCTGATGGCTTATTCTAAAGCATTGATCATTGATTGCCAAGGCTGCTGTTTTAGGCTATGAACCAAAAGAGAAGAGGAGGAATAAAGGTAATTAAATCATGACTGGAGGCATTTAAGAAGTGCTGGAGGAAGACAGTCATCTCTATAATCTGCCTGTCAGAAGTGAAGGAATGCAGTTCCCAGCCTAAAGCCTAGGCATTAAGTAATAGTAATGCAAATGACACGGAATTTTGCCTTGTAGCAATCAAGATTAAAGGGTGTTTGGTACATGTGCTTGATATTTACATTTGTTTATTTTAGTATTTTAAATTAAGACAACAGAAGAAAACACTGACCAATGAAATTCACTTTTGGGATTATGGCATAGATGCAATTCCCATTAGTATTTAGAAATGTTTCTCGTTCATTTAATTTATAAAGCACGTTAAAAAGTGCATTACTGAGATGTTTTAAAATGAAGTTTGTGTGCATGGTTACAAAAAAGTATAATTAGACCATCATTAACAAATCCATTGTAGTTAAGCTTGTGTTTATTAAACAAAAATGTAACACAAACCCAACTACAGACAACTAGATATTTATGTGACTTGAAGACCTGAGACAGAACACAAAAATGGCCCCCATGGAGTACATGTGACTGCATAAAATGCATTTCAGACAGTGGGGGTTTGCGTATAGAACTTGAATGAATAATAACACATGTACGTTTTTCTTCTTCAGTTAAAGCAGTGGCTGTTCACATGTGATCTACCATGGCTTTTGCAGCTGGCCACTGGAGGGGGATGTTATACACACTTACGTATCACTTTTTAAATAAATAAATACACCCCCTCCTCCCCTCACCCCCCGAGGAGTACCACTGAATCATAGCCTGCCCAGAACTTTCCGAATGTTCAGCTGCTGTTCTGGCTAGCCAAAGGCTGGTGTAGCTTGGGGTTACTGTAGATTGGGGCATGAAGGAAGGGATTATTTTGGGTTGGTCAGAGCTCTATTATGAAAACCTTTCACTAGTATAAATAGAAATAAGTAAAGCATAAAGCAGGTAGCTCTGACACTGAACTGACTACTGACTGATAAAGCGTAGGATTCATTGTTCTAATGAGGCTGAAAAATATAGACTCAGAATGACACACAAATATGTACATACATTTGTGCAAACAGGGAACTTAAGAAACATCATCATGAAATGTTACGGCTCATTTTACCTTAGTTGCTACTGTTAGTAGCAAGATACTGTCAGAGGCAAGATATAAAATTACATCTTTTTTTGACTCACTAATACAAACTGCACACAAGACCACAATGGAAATTTTATTACCAGTGGCAAACAAATATTATTCTTTGTTTTTGAAGTTCTTGAACTATTTTTACATTGGGAATGATATTTTTTTTTTTTTTTGGTAAGCACCTAGTTTTGTTGCAACTTCTCTCTAGCTGCATGCTAAATTTAATGTACTAACAATGCACATACTATTTTAGATTGTCCGATAAAGGCAATGAACTCAGAGTGTGCCTGGAACATCTATAAACTGTGATCCTAATTCAAATTTCAAAAGGAAAGGAAGATGATGAATTAGACTGCTGTGACTTACACAGGTTTATTTTTTTCAGTACCATTAGAAAGTCTCTCTTTCTCTCAAAAATTAAAAAAAAAAGTATAGTCCCTTATCCCTAAATTCTCCTGGTAGCAGAAGAATTTGACCATGCAATTCCATTATTCTGAGCGCTGAGTGACTAAATCCAGTGCAACTCTGAGAAATTAACTCTGCTACACTGATTTATCATCATCACTGTCTATTAGTCAATTCTAAACCCCTAGACCTTGTGACAAATAAAGTATTCCAGTAAGTGCAGCATTTTAAATTCCAGTTAAATTACATTCTGCTTTTTAAACTCAATTATCATGAAATCAATTGTAAAATTTCTTCCTACTATGAAGTATGAAGAAAATCATAGTTCTAACTTATAGCAAATGCTACATTTTTTTGCTGTTGTATGATTTATGGTATCCTACTGTATCTACTTAAAGCAGGGTAAAATATTCTTAAGGTCAACTAAAGTACTCAAAAATTAGCATCTATTGAAATTAACAGATTTAGAAATAGTTTCTATTTGAATTTGTACCATTAGTCTTGTAAAACATATGAAGCTTTCCAAGGCTTAAGAAATGCAAAATAAGGGAGAAAAAGCATGGTACAAGAGAAGCCTGTAAAACCTGTCTTAGTTGTCTGTGGTAGGAGGTATTTGAATTACAAAGAGGAACTCTGGAGTCTGAGGATCTGGGATCCAATTACTAGCTGATTTTTGGGGTGTACTTTCTCATGCAAGACTCTGCAAAGCATACTATATGTAGTTAATCCTTGTCCCATGTTAAAGTCCCCCACAGAAAAGCTGTACTCCATGGCATCCTCAGCCTGTTTATTCATGATGAAGTGACTAGGACACTTCATATCATAACCCTTGCTCGAATGAAAGCCTTACGGTTTTGTGAATTTCTAGAGTATATTAGAAAGTTAAAGTACTACATTAGAATGTGTTACAGTGGAAAGGAAATCCCACTGTAACCATCTGGAAGTAACATATTTAGATGTTTCATTAGATGGTTGATATATTAGCAGAACAAAAAAGATTGCATTTTGCCTATCAAAAGATTATGCATACTCAGAGATGTTGTGGAAGATGCAAACTAGCAACAAAGATGGATTTTATTTTGAGAGGAACGGAAACCTATTTTTTGCATATTTGTGACTATCATTGGTAAATAGTGTACTTGTGTGTGTCAGGGAGTGTCTAGATTATTACTAACAACAGCCTCATGTACCTTCCTGTAGGGGAAATTAACTTAACTGAAACTTCAGCCAACTAAAGCCAGCAATCAGTTGAAATAACAGAGCTTGACAGTGACTGAGGTGGTATTTTTCTAGGGGCCTGACAGCTGAGGTATGTCTAAATTGCCAGAGAAAAAAGTATTTATAACTGGCAGACTAAAAACCATGTGTTAGATTTATTTTCTTTCCGATTAACTCTTGTCCAAGGCACTTTAAGGTCAATACGCTTTCTGTGCTGTGCCCCTTACAGAACTGAGTTCTTTCATTGAATTTCTCGTTTGAGGGAGTCGTGGAGTGAAGAAGGTGTATGTGTATATGTGTGTGTCTAGGCTTTGCCATAATCCTTTGCTTCAGAAAAGTTGAGACCTTCCAAACCTCTGTCAAATGCTTTTTTTTTTTTCCACCTTTATAGCTGTTATTTGCATCTATGTGACTGAGAGTATATAAAACTAATTTCTAAATAGCTTTTCATTTTAAGCTTTGTTACTTTGATGTCTCCTTCTCATGAGTTAGCTACTGAATAGTACTTATCAAATGAAGGGGGTCAGCCATTAAAAAAAATGAATTCTTCATTGCGAATGCTGTTAATTTCTCTTTTTAATTGCATTTTTTTTGGCTAAATTAAGGGGCAGAGAGAAGTTCTGAGGCCACAGCTGAGCAAGATGTGGCCTTGCTGATCTCTGATCTTGGAAATGTCTTTCTTTGCCCTACGCTATTCTTCCAAGTCTGCCATATGTTTCAAGTGCCCTCCTTATCATCCTGATGCTGCACTTGCTATGTGCTTCCAACATGGCAATTGTATTAAAAAAGAATCCTAGTTGCATCCTTCATACAGTACTCCCTCCAAAAGAAAGCCCTTCCACATACTTAAAGGCATTTTCATACTCTGTTAGCTTTGCTTGCTTCTTGAATGGATTTCTGAACAGTGATAGAGTGAAATAGACGCTGCATGCCTGGCGAATGGAGTCAAAGGAAGTCCTCTGCAACTTCCTCAGCTTTCATGAAAGCTAAGGTAGCTAATTTTTTTATCTTTTTGTTTTTCAGGTTTTTTTGGGTATTTTTTTTTGAGAGGCGCTCCTTTTGTGACTTTGTTGCTGATATGTTCTTCAGTTTAAAAAAATGATCCTTCGAACTTTCAGAAGTTCTATCACAGCTTTTGGGAATAGAAGATTTTTGTAGGACATTATTTTAACAGGGAACTTTATGGACCAGCACTTCCTTAATTGGAGCTATATATGAGTGTCATAAATGAAGCATTCTTTAGGTATGTATGCCAATGTAAATTTAAGCACCTTCATGCACCCCCATTTTCTTTTGAAGCAGTTATTTAGAGAGCACTTGGTTCCACAGGATGGAAACTCATAACTGTATAGTGTTTTGAATACGAACCTTTAGATTTATTGAAACATTTGTTTATAAAGTCAATGAATATGTCATCCAGAAAAGACCAATGAAATCTCCATAATATAAATTTTATTTTATTTATTTATTAACTCTGAAATAATCCCCATTTATTGTAGTACTGCATACATAATTTTCTTTACCAGTCTCTAGGACCCTGTCAAATTGACTGTTTGCTTTTTTTAAAAAAAATTCTAATGCCTTCATTTATTATTTTTTTTTTGTATCTGAGTATGTGTTTAAAGATTTATCTCAAAGTCACCAGTAAACGACTACTTATTTTAGTCTTGGTGATATTAATTGATTTCAATGTAAATTAGGTGCCAGAAGGTCTTTGAAGATCTGGGAGGAAATGACTCTGGTAATTCTGCAAAGACTGGAATGAAGTCATCTGTCTGCACACATGACTTAGGTAATTAAATGTTTCTGGGGATCTGGTCCATAGAAATTAAAGATTTGACTACAAACATCCGGAGTGTTTGGTCAAGAATTCACGTTGGAAGTTGGTTGTAAAACTGTTTGGTCAAGAATTCACGTTAGAAGTTGGTTGTAAAACTAAGAAAAGAATTCTTGACGCAGTTCATCCTTTTATCTTCTGGTGTCATCAAAAACTCTCTCTCTCTCCTGTCACAGGTTATTCACTCTTTGTACGTAAACTACTTACAGGGCAAGTATTGACTATTTAAACTGTGACCAATTAAATATTCAAAGATGACATTTTTTATATGTTCAGAAGAACACTTCAATTTTTCATGAAAATTTACAGAAGACTTAAAGACTTAGAACTACAAGTTCAGTTAAAAAATGAATGTGCATAAGCAACCATAAACAGAAGAATCGGAACCACAGTGTTTTGACTAGTGTATATTTTTCAGGCCGGTAAACTTAATACTTTAAGTTTCTCTTCTTATTTCATCCCTTTTTTTATCATTCTGAATTGGGAGTGAGCTGAGCCTGATAGCTCATCAATGATCTTCATCTTCCTCTTGCTTCATTAGATCTCTTGCCTTACTGAAATTACTATAAATGAAAATGGTTATAATGAATTCCTTGTATAGAACAAGATGTTTAATTCATGAAATTTGTTCTAGGTTTGTTCAAATTTAAATTAATATTTTCCCTAGCAAGCTTTTTCTCTCTTACAGGAATACAGGATCAGAAAGTACTTCTCAAGTCACTGAATTCGGTCATTTGTTAATGAAGAATCTTTTCATAAACTTGTTGATCTCCCCTGACATTGAGGTCACTCTTGGGAAAAGCAAACATTTCTTTCCACAGATTGTTACAGAACCCCACTGGTCTCATGCATAGCTATCAGCGTCTGATTTTCTCAAGGTTGCTTTATATATTTTCTCGTGGACAGCTTATAGAGTTCGCCCAAAACATCATTTGGGCGAACATCATTAAATAACACGTTGCCAAAGAGTTACCCTTTGCAATAAGAATGAAAATTAATTTGTTCCATTTCAGCAGTACACATTGGTTTGGAAAAGAAAAAAAAGAAAGAAAAAAAGAAACAGCAGCTATTCCCTTTAAATTAAGCATTCTGGAGCCATGCTTTTCTGAAATTAATGTCACAGTGACGAATACTTCTTAATACTATTCCAGAATTTTAAATCTTCAAAAATGCACATTCAGGAGATCAGAGACTACTTCTGGGGTTCCGTACTAGTTTTGTGCTGCCCTGCTTGAAGGGACCCTTGTAAGGCACAGCAAGGCACACGTCCAGGGGAGCATGCTGGACTGAGCAGCACTTGCTGACACTTCTGACAGCCATCTGTGCTGAGCAGAGCCCGCTTGCAGGGAGCGCAGAAGACAAGAGAAACAATTTTGTGGGCTGCAAGGGAAATGAGAGAAATAAGTGACACCTATAAGTGAAATGTTGAACCCACTTGGGAGATTTAACTTGGACTCTTAAGCCAATTAAATACTTAAATATTCTGGGGTTTTTTTTTGACCTTCAACTCCTTATATACCTTTTGGTTTTGATGGTATTTCTGCTTCTCTTAAATCTCCCCAAGGGAATGTAATCACGTAATAACATATTCCACAGTAAAATGCACTGTCATCTTAAATGATGAGATCATTAAAAAACAGACTGCACTTCTGAACCTTACCTGCTCAGCAGCTTTTTACCTCCTGAAATTAACAGTGGTTTGTGGATAGCTTGGTCTATTGGCAAAGATTTTTCAAAAGAACTTCTCGCTCCTAGTGGTAAAGAAAGCAAGTGCTTGTGCTGAAGATGTGCGTGGAGACCAAAACGTAAAAAACACCATCTGTGACCTAAACTGCATCTGTTGGTTGGCCACTAAAAGAGGAGGAAGGTTTTGATTTACTAGCCAGACAGCTTTCTCAATTTTCTTGTCAGGAAATATCTTTAAACTGCAATACAGTTATGACAGCTTGGATAACAGCGTTTAACTGTACTCCAGCAGCTTTTAGATTTTACATGCTATATGCCTAGGCCTGTCAGAGAGACCTGTGCCAGACACAACACTTCTAAAATAATTTTTTTCTCTTTTTCTTGCACTTGCTGAATGTGAAGTCTTCTAGTCACTTGGTATGAATTTTAGAATTTTTCCCCCACAGATGTGGATTTTGATGTCACTTTAATATTAATAAAACTGAACTAATAGACCTTCATCACTATTTTAAAAAGTTGAAAAGGAATATTCTTTGAAAGACGGGTAGGAAACTTGTTTTCTGTGGTGTTGAAACTTGTTGTGGTTTTTTTGTTTGTTTGTTTTTTAAATAAGCTTAGTATTTTTTTAATGACAGCATCTATTAGCTAATAGATCTCAAAATAATGAGTTAATGAGTAACAATAGTATCTGCTTACCTTAATGAACAGATCTTCATGTGGCTCTGCTTGTAACACCCAAATTGCAGATGGTTAATTATGTTTTTTTTAATCCAGTGGGACCACTTTTATGAGAATAACCGAAGTTCTACAAATGTTATGAGCTTTCTCATAAGCATTTCTTTACATTTTTATTTATTTGCTCACATGCTTGTACAGAGAACAATACAAATAGGGAAGAGTGTGGCCAGTAGGTCGAAGGAGGTCATTCTCCCCCTCTACTCTGCACTGGCGAGGCCACAACTGGAATACTGTGTCCAGTTCTGGGCTCCCCAGCTCAAGAGGGACAGGGAACTACTGGAGAGAGTCCAGCGAAGGGCAACAAAGATGACTGAGGGATCAGAGCATCTCCCTTATGAGGAAAGGCTGAGAGAGCTGGGACTCTTTAGCCTGGAGAAGAGAAGGCTGAGGGGAGACCTGATTAATGTTTACAAGTATCTAAAGGGTGGGTTGAAGGAGGATGGAGCCAGGCTCTTTTCAGTGGTTCCCAGTGACAGGACGAGGGGCAATGGGCACAAGTTAGAACATAGGAAGTTCCGTTCAAATACACGGAAAAACTTCTTTACGGTGAGGGTGACAGAGCACTGGAACAGGCTGCCCAGGGAGGTTGTGGAGTCCCCTTCTCTGGAGACTTTCAAGACCCATCTGGATGCAGTCCTGAGCAACGTGCTCTAGGCAATCCTGCTTTAGCAGGGGAGTTGGACTAGATGCTCTCTAGAGGTCCCTTCCAACTCTGAAGATTCCATGATTCCATGATAATTAGCCCATGGTCCGTTTCTGTTTCTCACTTAATGTTGCTCATCGTGCCTTTTGAGAAGTTAAGCTTATTGGCAGATGGATGTGAATCTCAACAACAATGACTTATCACTGTCTTTATGGTTCTTTTTTTTATAACCGTGTATGAGTGTCATGATAAATAAAGTGTGGACTGAATTTACAACATTACTGTAGAATGCATTTTCCATCCATGTAAGCAGCTTTGTTGGCCCAAATAGGAGGTGAATTGCTGTATGAAAACCTCACTTTGTAAAGGGCTAGTGGTGTTGCTGTAATCAAGTAATGGTTGTAGACATAGTAATTTATTTATTACACAGGAAATATATACACAGAAAATAAATATTTTTCAAGATTGCAAATCATGAACCACTCATGTACATCTTTGTCTTACACTTTAATTTCGTTAGACTTTTGATTTAGGCCAGCATTCATCATACCTACCATAAGTAGTTCAGAAGTCAGGTGTTTAGTCTAGGCTTGTCATCTAATCTCTCTTCCACAGTCAATTCTGCTGAAGAATAGGTTGTTCTTCCCATCTTAAGGCAAATGTTCAAGCTGAGTGAGATGAATTACCTTCCAAAGGCATTTTTCTGGCTGTTCAATAGGCAAGATCTTGGGTGACCTTGTATTTTTCAATTTGCAATCTTTTTCTTACTGAATATAAATATAAGTGAATTTCCTGCTCTGTTGCCAGTTAAGCATGTAGAGCTTTATGGTTATACCTATCTTCACGGATTTTACCAATTATTATGGAAATGCAATTTATTGTTGAAGAAAAATTGTCTTACCTGCACTATAAACTTGTGTGCTACTCTTATCTGCCTTTCAGATTTTGAGAATCCCAAACCTAAAACTAAACGTCTTTTTAGATGTTCTCATGGCATTACTTGCTGCAGTAAAAGCTGTCAATTTCCCTTAATAGGGTTTGCAAAAAAAACCCCAAACCCTTAATGGCTTCCCTAAGTAGCCAGGAGTAAGCTTAACTACATGTTGTAAGATGTACCTTCTATCTTCACACACACACACACGCATACCCACCCACCCTTCTGAAATTGCCATCACGTCATTCGATAATCTCCAGTTTGCTTGCTGGAAGAGACAATGATACTGGTTGCTGTTCATGATTTTGTATATCTCAGTCTTATGCCCCTTAGTTAACTCTTTTTGTACCTGAAGAGACCTAGTCTGTGCAGTCCTCCTTCTTACAGATGCTTCCATTCTGACTACATCTGCTTGGGACTATATGGCACTAGACTCACACATCATACTTAAAATGGGGGCGAGCTATGGGTTGACTCAGTAATCTGACCATGTTTCATTTTGTTGCAGTCTTCCCTATTTTTTTTTTTAGTATCTGATTCATTTTTTGATCACTGTTGAGCACTGAACTGACACGTTAGTAGTGCTATTAATTACTACTCTGAAATCTCATTTCTAAGTGGTGATAGCTCTTTATTTTATATATAGAATGAGGATTGTTTTAGCATATGTATAATTTTAAATTTACCAGCTTTGAATTTTATCTGCTGTTTAGCACCCAGTCAGCCAAAACTGTAGGATTCCCTGCAGTTCTTCATATTTGACCTTTGTCTTTTCTGTCGTGAATAATTCTGCAGTTGTTTTTAATTCATAGTTCATCCCTTGTTCAGACCACTCATTAATGGACTGAACAACCAGTTACCAATTTTTACCTTTCTTTTTCTGTCTGGGTCATGGTAGGCAATAATTTCTTTCTGCCATACTTCTGGACAGCTTGTAGTTTGTGCTTGCTTAAGCCACCAAATTTATGATTTTTTTTTTTTTTTCAGTGTTTTAAGATCTATCTCAAATGTTCTCGCTAGCAATGGTAATAAGGAAGTCATCAGCTGTGTTTATGATGCCTACTCAAGTAGATTTTGGAGTAAGGTTAGTAAGATTTGAGCTATACTACTGGAGAAATTCCACTTGTAATGGAAATCTTTCAGTGGGGAATAGATATCTGAGTTTACTCTGCAAAGAATATGACAGATATAGTCTATAATTCTCTCTTGTACATACAGTCAGCATTCTAAGTTCCTTGTTATCAGCTGCTTACGTGTCCTCTTTTCCTCTTTCTTTTTATTACTAAAGCATGTTAGTTTATTACTTCAATTTAAAAAAACACAAACCAACAAAACCCCAACCATATAATAATTCTGAGATGTCAGAAAGTGAATTGGTGACATTTAATATCTTTGGAGACTTTATCACTATCGAGTAAAAATTAAAAAAAAATTAAAATGTCTTCATGCTGAGAAGGTACAAAACCCATAACACTTCAGTAAAAAGTACAGTTTTTGAAGTGGTATCATGAGGTATCTCTAGCCTTTTATTAAAAGTTTTGACATAGTTCTATAGTAAAAAAATAGTTAGAGATAGATAGGATGTTTCTGTTCACAGTATACTTAAGGACTAAAGCTGTTCTGCAACACCGGTCCTCTGTCTGAGAGCTGAAGACAATTGTTCAAATGCTTATCTCTGGTACTTGCTTTCCAGATTCACACTGTAATGTGTGCATCTTTTCTCAGACTCCCACTGAAGTCATGGGTCTTGTGATTTACAGTTTAAACTATTCAGATGGCAGCTAGTAGCTGTAAGCAAATGTGCTTATACAGATAACCTTTGCACAAAGTTTTGGAACATATAATTCCTTGTACTTACGAGGATAAACAGAAAAGATTACACTCGTTGGAAAACCATGTATTTTTTCAGAGCAATACGTTTTCATCTAGCTCACGTTTTTGAGAAGATCATGAGATATTCACTCATTTTGAAGACGATAGACAAGGTGTTGCTTGTCTTCATTCACCTCAGTTGGCCTTATATCTACTTTAAGCTCTCTTCTACAAAAGGAAGCTCAACCATATCCTTTCACAAACTGTTTCAGTTTCTATTCAAAATTTTCCTACACGAACCCTGTTGTAACTTCTTTCAGGCTCTCCTCAGACCTCTTTTCAGCCTCTTTCTCACTTTGTAATATTGCTGTCAACTTTCCCCTATTTAAATTCCAAACAACTTTCTAAAAAGAAACTTGCATAAGCTGGTTTGCCAAGATCTGATTTAACCGTTTATCTCCTTAGTTGTGTGTTAAGCTTCCATAGTAGACTATTATCCTTAGATGAACAGATACGTATTAAAAACCTGAAAGCCAAGTGAGTGCAAGAAGCACTCTTGATGTCTGACAAATCAACCAGAAACTGTAAGCTGTTGGAGATACCTCAAATCACCATGCCTACAAACAGTTATATTTTCTCCAGCTCAACAGGGATTTTCCAGCAGTTTGTAATAATCAATTTTTAGACTTAAAGCTTCATCTGCTTGCACCTATTGCATTTACTGGAAAGGTGATGAAGGCTTCCTGCAAGTTTAAATGTAACTCTTAAAAAAAAAAAAAAAAGCCACTAAATAAATTTAGTGTTGTTTTTTTCCTTTTTCTCTCTTTTTTTCTTTTCTCTTTTTTTTTCTTTCTTCAACAAAAAACATAAATTAGTTCCTTTGTTAGTTAACTTTATTATCTTAGCAGATGACACTGCTATATTAATGAATCGAGAGGGCATTCTAAAACCCTGGAACAATTGATAGCATACTGGAAAAGACGCTTTACTTTGATCCTTAGATGCTACTTTAATTAAATGATAGCCAGGGATCAAATCCAAACTACAAAAATATTTGTGCCTGACATCTAGTGTGCAGGAGTGGGGAGCTTTTCTGAGCTCTCTATGAATTAAAATGTTCTCAGCCACAACTCTCCACGGGGCATTTTTTACAACTGTAATTGAAGATGCCCAAGGTGATTGCTTAATCAACCTGTTCTCTAGCAGATTAAAATTCACCATGACTTGCACAGCTACCTGACTCACTGGGGGAAATCTGATGTAGGCCTGTCTCACAAAAATAGCGCCTGATTTCAGCACAATCTAGTGTCTCACTTGATCATATCCGCCAAAATACTCCTCATCCTTGGAGAGCATGTTAGCATAGTATAAGAGCAGATATTACCTCTTCTCTTTGCCTCTAGGGCTGTTTCCGTTAAGTCAAGTGAGTGTGTGATTCACAGCTTTTAACCTCTGCCCTCCTCAGAGACTCTGAGACAACATGGAGGCAGTTTCCAGCATAGCTAATCTACTTTTCCACCAGCTTCTTTTCCTACTAAGTGGTCTTACCTTCTCTTCAGTCTTTGGACCTGGCTGAAACAGGATTCTGATAAGCATAGATTGTTCCTGGGATATTTATACTATCAAACACCCCTTTACCCTTAAAAGTGTGATTTTGTGATCATCTATGCTATCATAATACTTGAAGCTACTATAGGAAATAACTCATATGCAGGGATTGTAGTCTTTTAGAATTTCCCTGAAGATACATATTCAGCAGAAAATCCTAGCAGAATAAGCTTCTTTCTGTGCAATATTGGTACTTTAATGATGTCCCCAAATTAATCCATTCTTAGAGGTACTGGTTGCTGTAACAAAAGTTAATTTCATATGCAGAAGGACCACATACTATGATAGTTGGATTTTTAATGTTTTCGAAGTTAAATAATAGATTCAAGTCATCTGTTTTACATTCTGCACTACGAATTCTTACTCTCTTTTTCAGTACTTCTTTTTGGTAGTATGAAAGATAATATTGCAAGTCCCCAGTGGTTTTCCAGCTGTCTGTGTCAGTTTATTGCAAACCTCTTAGTAGCTCTTCATATCCATCATTCATGTCATCACTAGTGGTGGCCACACCGTATTATTCAGTCCTAATTTTTCGTGCTTTACTTGGGTAACTCTTCTTCTAGTGGCCTTTCCTCAGCTTTGTTTATGAATATCATCTGGCATAGGACCTGTGCAGGAGGCAGCTCATCGTGCCCATGTAACTCTGGGGACTTGTTTGCACCACAGACACGTGGAGTTTTGTTTATTTATTTAAGCTACATTACTAGGCTCAGTAAGTATTCTTGAGGTATTTCATTTGTAGTAAAGGAATAACCTTGAGGTTGTAAATTAACTTTTTAAGCTAATATATTTAAGGAAACTCTGATTTCTGCGTTTACATCGGTAGCCGTGATTGCCGTGTCCTATAGGTTTACACAGCATGTTATCCTCCTTCCCCACCATAAGATTTCCCTGTTAAACCACTTTCAGGAGAACATATCTTGTAGAATTCACTCATAACCTGTCACTAGTCAGAAGTCTGTTCTTGCATTATAGCCTGGTTTGAGGTAGAACAAAACCAATTTTCTTTTCACTAATTTTACTTTTCAGTTAAGTCCCTTCTAACTAATGGCACTCTGAAATTGATGACATATTTTTCAGACAGTGTCTGCTTCCAGAGTGATAAAACCTGATTGTTTATAATTTATACCAAGGAATGGCGTGCAGAGAAGCTCTTGCTTATACTTATTGCTATAACAACCAAGGTCAGCTAACTTTATGTACCCCCTTGGAGTGTTGGAAGTGGAAGAGCATAGAGAGGTTGCACCTGTGGGGAGGAGCGGACAGGACAGGTGACCCAAAACTGACCAACGGGGTATTCTATCCCATCTGCATCATACTCAGTATAAAAGCTGAGGGATCAAAGGGGTCAGTCTCTTTTCTTCGATGGCCAGCGTCCAAGGAGGACTCTGTTCATTTGCCTTTGATCCTGATCTGTGTGCTCCTGAATCCAGATCCGGAATCTAGTTCCTGTCCATTGCTGAGTCCAGTCTGGGACTTTCCCAGTGCCTGCTGATGATGTGATCGTCATTCTGGGAGCTCGATATTGGTTTTGTATATTTTGTAAATATATAATTATTTTTTATTGATATTATTATATTTTCTTTTTGTTATTAATATTTCATTGTTAAAGTACTTCTAGTTTCTTTTCAACCCATAATTCTCTCTCTGTTATTCTCTCTCACTTCTCTTATGGGAAGGGAGAGAGAGGTTAAAGAGAGCATCTGTCATTCATTTAGTGGCCAGCCCAGCCTAAATCATGACACATTACTAGGGTGAGTAATTTATAAACAATATCATTGGTAAACAAAAGTGTGTCAGTTGTCATTCCTGCCACTAAGTCATGTACCAAACTGTATAGGACAGAAGGTTCACTCTCACTTGCATTCTCTCAGAGAGAGTGGAAAGTATTTTTTGCTCTCTTGAAACCTTTGTCACTGAGTGTAATTCCTATTTATAATAGTCAAATAACGTATTGGAGTTGTCACCTTTAAATACAACACAAGCAGGCAACCTGATCTTCCTCTCCCTCCTGCAGGACACACAGACACACATATACCCTTTCCAGAGACAAGCATGGCATCAAAGCAAGACTATAACTTAAAGATATGAAAACATATTATCAACATTTGTTAGCATTTACAGTGTAGTTAAAACTAACGGCACTGATTCTTAGAGTATGTTTTGAGGCACTGACTGTTTTGGACAAGTTTTACAGATAAACATAGGAAACTAAATCACTAGAATGTAGAAAAATTTTAGTAAATCACTAGAATGTAGAAAAATTTTAGTACTGAATAGACCGTTTTTTTAAGGGAATTCTTATATTTTGGGTATAAGACTATTACTCTTGAGGCTGGCAAATTTGATAGCATAATAGCAAAAAATACACTAATTCCATACTGCTTACATGAGTGTGTGTCTCTGCTTCTCTACATCACCTGATGATCAATGATTTCTACAGCAATCAAGATGACCTTTGTGGTGTGCAATAAGTGTCAGATCCACAGAGAACCTTAAATAATTCTCTGGCTATGAGTTTCTGAAATGCTGTAGTTTTTCATCTCAGTAACTGACATATCTATCACTTGGTGACTTTACTCGTACAGATTTGCTAAGAAAAAATGAAATCTTTTAATAGTGCATGAAAACAATCCATCAGTCATGGGAATATATTGTTATTTATATTTTTCAAATATATTTTCATTTATTTTCAAAAAATTAAAATACAAAATGAACTGTATGAGAAAAAAATACCCTGTTTTTATTCTGTCTTAACTACAACTGAGAGCCTTTCAGACCTCTCTTGACAAAAATACTGCAACAGATTTGAAGACCTACAGAGAAATCTCTTATCAGCATTATATTCTAAGTTCTTAAAGAGGTAAATTCTATTTAGATATACTATTCAGATTAAAATGCATATTCACACTATTAATTATCAAATTGTTGATTTTTCTAGTAGTCTCAAGGTTAAAGCTATTCCATGGTATAATGCAAATGCCTCCAAAATCTGATTCGGTGGATACTCTTGTTGCCTATATTGAATTGTACGCAGTAGACCAATAAAAGCAATCTGATTGATCTATCTCGTTATGGTTTTGATGGCTTCTAAAGCACTAGCTATAAAATAAGCTAACTGGAAAATCAAAGCTTTAGTGACCTCTGAGGACTCTTCATCAAGTAGGTTGGTCTAAATCATGTTATATTAAATTTAAATAGTACATTCGCAACACATTTTATGTAACAAACATTGACTATTTGTGAATAGCCTCCCTCCCCTGTTGAACATGGAGCCTATTAAGGAAAATTCTCCAAGTAGCTGGGAGCAAGCCTTTAACAATTTAGTTAAGTAGTGAGTGTTTGGGTACTAAAATCTTCAGAGAGGCTACCCACCTGCAAACTCTGGTTTGTCAATATTCCAAGTTTTCCACAACCACATGCTTCCCTTAGCCTCTTATTTTGATCATTTCTCAGTTACTGGTTTGTATAATGAGAATCTACACCTGCAGCGTTGAAAAGACCACCTCCCATAGTTGACTCATCTATAAGGATTGCTCTGGGAAGAAGAGAATAATTTTGTCTTTTCTGGTCACAGGAAAATTAATCTATACATTTACATTATTTCAAACATCTTTTCTATGTTTAGAAATAATGCTTGTGAATCAGAGCCATAAACTCAAATCAAAAACATGAATAAGTTTAGTATTTAAGTTTCTTGTGTGTTTATTTTCAAATTATCTTACAATCCCTATGAATACTTTAGTTGCAAGTAGTTGAAAACAGCACAGAGGCTTACTGTTGAGTTTCTGCATTGTGATCAGATGATAAAAGATATTACTTGAGAAACTTTTAAGGTTCTTGCTCAAAGCTAGAAGTGTAACATTTCTGAATGTAACTTTAAAATATTTTGACTAGAGGAGCAATTCGCAATGTTATTGGGTGCTCTTATTAAGTCTGGCTTGATTTGTAATTGAATTTTTATGTTTTCTGAAGAGTTTCTTCTCACAGAAGTAACAAGCTTTCTTTAGAAGCTGATTTAAGATGTCTTAAGTGAAACTATATCTCACTAGTTTTAATTTGAAGAAACAAACCACATTGATTAGTTAAAATTCAAGTGCATTGATTCATTCCGGTTAATCCTGTGGTGTTAGACTTTTACAGTGGTAATAACACTCTTCATCATTTTTGAGCTACAAATGTATCCCTCTGGTGAAATGAAGTCCATCAAACAACCATCAGGAACAGAAGGAAAGGTAATTTCACTTAAATACTGTCAGAGGGTATAGTCAAATTGCCCTTCTCTTAACAGGTAACTTAGTGTAGAAGTCACTGGCCTTACACCATTAGAACTTTCTGAATTTATTTTCTTCTGAAAACTTTCTTTATAAACAAAAGGTGAATGCCCACGTGCTGGGACTTGTCCTAATTGCAAAACCAAGAAGAAGACTGGAGCCTTGAATATGTCTCTGCAATGGCTCACATCTGGGCCCTGGCAAGCAGCAAGCCTCTGAGACAGCAGTCTCCTGCATCAGCAAGCCTTTGGCCATTATCACCCAGCGCTCTTTGTTGTGTTGATCTGATCTGCGGATCTGGTACAGCCAGCCCAAATGCTTCCCCTGTCAGAACTTGGTGCCCGACACCTGTTTTTCAGCTGAATATATGTAGGAAGAGAAAGAGCCACCTTCCTCTCTCAGAAGTCACAAGCCTCCAGGCTTGCACTATTGCAAGAGTCTCTATGCCTGCTTAAGCACACATGCTTGTTCCCCTTCCTGTGCTATATGTGTCTTGGGCTCTGCACTTCAGAATCACCATAAAGAGCCCATTATCTCCTGTTTATCACCCCTGGTCCTCCACCTGCTGGCACAGAGCCCCAACTCCTTGCAAGCCATGCTGCTGCCGCCCTCCGCCCCAGCATCAGGAAGGGCATGGGGTACAGGAGGGCCCTGTGACCCAAGTGCTGAACAGCCACGTCCTGCCGTTGGGTGTGGGTTGAGGCCTCTGACCCTGGGATCACTGCAAACAGGGCAGGGGACCTGTGGTGACAGTTTTGCTGTGCCAGCTCTAGCAGTAAGGTTCAGCCCTGAGCAAAGCCTCGGGGACACCAAGTGCCCCCTCTGTGCCAAGTGCAGCCTTAACTGCCCGATTTCCGCCTGCACATCCTGCTGGTAGTGCTCCTGGTTGCTGGCACTTCCTTGGTGTTAGCTGAATAGGAAACTGGACACAACCTTGCTGTTCCCCCAGTGAATTTTTCTAATTGACAGGCAACATCTTGCTTCTGGCTCCAACTGCAGCTCACACCCGGTGAATGCGGTGCCTGACACCCACTCCTCCCTCTTGCTTTGTGCTCCAAAGAGGGTGCTGTCCTAAGAAGTTCAGTTGCTAATAGCCAGTTTTTAACATGTGCTACTTTGTTGAAATAAACCTGTTTTGAACAAGTAGCTCTTTTTCACTTGCCTTTAAATAACATAGGTACACCTAGCAAATAATTTACAAAATTAAAGACCATGTAATATTGAAGTGTCCCAAGAATAACCAACGAATGTGGTAAAGTATGTGAACTGTCAGCTTTACAGCTGTTTGGTTGGTAGGATGTAGTCAGGGCTCAGAAGAGAGCCCTGCTCCCTGCTGCATGCCTCTGTTGTAACTCATTATTTGAAAACCTAGTATTTGAAGAAAGTTGTAACTGTTCCCCACGCTTAAAGAATTTTCTTTTTGGATAGTTTCTTCCACTTTTTTCTTTCTCCTTTAAAATAAACACTGTAAGAATTGCTTTTTTTTTTTTCTCCCTTTCCTGAAGTAACCCCCATCTGAAACGATTTAAGAATTAAACCATTAGCAAAGAACGTCGTCTTTGAAAAGGTAGTCAGTTTCCCTATGTTCTCAACAGGTGTAAAAGGGGCAAGATATTCCTTTTTTTTTTCTATATATTCAACAGATGACAACAATTGAGAGGAACTGACAATGATTAAATTAGAGAAAGTTAATCTGCATTTTAGTCCTACTGAGTGTAACGGAAGGAAAAAATCAGTCTTAAGAAAGACACATCAAACCAAAGACAGTGTATGTTTCCACCTCACCAAAATAAGGGAATATGGAAATCATATGTAACAGGTCATTCAGTGTGGAATTGCCTGAGGAAAGCGCTACTCTTTAGCCTTATTTAAAAGGAAATTTTTATTATAAAGAACATAAAAAGAAAATGTTGTGCTACTATTTTTTATCTGATTGTTTAATCAAGTCCTTTCCCTACCACCTCTTCAAAAGAAGCTTGACATTCAGCTACATTTAAATAATTAAATCTAAGTCAAGAAAAGAGTAACAGCTAACCTGGGCCACACCAAAGTGTTCATCTTACTCTGGCTTTCCATCTTCAGCAAAAGTCACTATGGAGTTTGTGGATATAGGATGAGAACAGACTGAAACTTCCTCTCCAGCTGCTAGCAATCCAGGACTTTTTATTCTAGATATAATATTTGCATAGACCTATGTGATAGGTGGTCTTTGGTGGATATTTGATTGAAATTTCTTTCATGAATTCATTTACATCCTTTATGAGGACTTTTACTACTTAGGGCAGATAAAATGTCCCATTACATATTCTAGTTGCAGCTTATATAAAAAAGTACCACTTTATGTTTTACTTCTGCTGCCTTTGAACTGAGTCTCCTGTCTGTTGTGTTCTAAGAAACAATGAATCTCTGGTCATCTTCTCCTTCATTTGATACATATATTTGAGACAAATATGTATCCAAATGTATATGTATGTATATCCAAAGCAACTTCAATAATGTTATCTGGTTCAAAAATGATAAAAAAAAAACCCAACTGAATTTCTGCAAGGAGGCCAATTTTATAATTACTGTGATGTTAAATTAGCTACCAATTTGCTTGTAAAACTTCATCAGATTCAATTTTATCTATGAAAAATAAATGCTGTAATTTTGGAAGGATTGCTGTTTTTCCTACACACATCTGTGTGAGGTTGAATCTATTGAGTCTGTGCTTTAACTGCAAAACTGATGGTTAACTTCAAGAGATGTGTCCATAATTCTGCTTGTTTGATAAAAGTCATAAATTTATAATGTCTGTACTTTAGCTAAATAATGTAAAATTCAATATATTAATGAGAAATATGGAATTAAAATGATTCAATCAATGCATCTGCCCTACACCCCACATTCCCTGTGCACATTTGAGACAGAGATAAAAAGCAGCACTACTGGATTCATTAGGTTATATTGCTTTTCTCCTCTCCTTGAAAAAGCAGGTTCTACTAGTTCGTGTTTTTTAAAACGCTTCTGAGGCTGGCTATAGAAGAAACCCCCTGGCACAGAGAGGTATCCTTAGGTTATCTCAGGTGTGGTCAATCTGCCTGGTCATGCTCACTTCTGGAGTGTAGCTCCACATCTGGCCCTTCATTTAAGACCAATCTGCTTCTGGTCCATGTATGTTTTGGAAATTGCCTGTGAAAGGAAAGATGACTTTTCCAACAAGCTGCAGCTACATAAAGAGGTGATGAATGGCGGCAGCAGAGATACAGCTGAGGTTTACCTACTTTAACTGAAGCAGAGCAGGCCAAATGCAAAGACTGCTTGCAACAATAGCTTTGGAAGGAGTAAGTTTCCCCTGCTCAGTTCAATTAGGGCAGTGACTTTAAAGCCTTATCATTATTCAAATGACAAATTAGCCATTTTTCTGCTAATCAGAGCATTCAAAGAGAAAAGGAATAATGATAGCTGATGATTTGCATTCAGAGTATGTATGGAAGAAAGAATTCAATTGGTCGATGGAGATCTGAAAAATTTATTGTGATGTGCTGTTTGGTGTCTGGTTGACAAAGTGTACGTTTGGAAGGTCTTGGAAAGCAACTGTTATGTTTTCGTCTGTAAACCACTGCATAATTTCTGCAGTAAAGAAATGTTCCTCTGTTGGGAGGAATAACATGGCTTTTCTGATGTCAGATTTTGGTTCCATAAAACTGAAGTTTGAGAACTATGAACTAAACGCTTTCTGTATTTACCCTCTGGTCTTCTCCTTTACTCCGTAATCAAGTAAATGAAGCCTGAAATGTGTTGTGTTTTAAAAGTGCATTCTGGTGATAAGTAGTCTGAGCATGACTCATCAAAGGGACTGTGGATGGGAGACAGCGAGGGAGATAATGAAACGCAGACTGTATTATTTATTTGAAGGAACTGTATGACAGATGCAGAGCCCATTTCACTTTACAGTCCAGCATTCTTCTTTTAGAAGATGAGATTCTTTTTCCTTATTAATTAGGTGAGAGTGAGATACTACAACACTAAATTTCGGGGTTTATTTTTTAAAACATTTCACTCCCTGCAAGAAATATTAACTGCCCAACTGCCTTGGAAAACAAATGGTCTTCACCTTAATTTTGACGGGAAATAGAAATGTGAAGATCTATGATAACATTTTAACTCTGCTAACATGCACAGTTGTAGCTGTTTGCAAGTTAGGACTTCACCTTGCATAGAGGACCCCGAAGTTTTACACAAAAAGAATATACTACAGGCAGATAAAAAGGCTAAAACTACATAGAACAAAACAAAAGAAACAACTAAAAGTCAAAACAGTGAATGGACAGAGCCAAGAATAATTATTGCTGCATTTGAAAGAGCCACATGTGCAAGATATACTTATATCTTACAAGTTTTATCTCAATTAAGATGAACATTAAAACGCCTAGTTTATATCTGTTAATACCCAAGGTCTTTAATATCCATAATACTTTGAAAATTACATACTTTATTAGGAAATTAAATGAGTTCAAGAAGCATAATCCAATAGGGTGAAACAGGATGGTTTCTAAATACAATCATCCTGAAAGTAATGGACACTGTGAATTGAATAATGTTTTCAGTCGATGTGTCATTGACCAGTTTTCATGAAGAGCAGTAAAAACAAAGCACTGAAATAATTAAAATACAGAATGGAGAAAAACATTTGCTTGGTACATCTATAATTACTTTCAGGGTGCATAGGTTTCCTATGCTGAAATCAAATACTCAGAGAACAATAAAAAAGTCCATTTTGAATCTTATAATAAACATGCCATTTTATATATTAAGCACAAAATAATTTCCGAAACAGGTCTTTCTCTTTTCTCCCTCTCTACAGACTTTTAATGAGAAGGGAATTGCATCCATTGCATTCATTGCATCAATGAAATAAGAATTGGTATCTTTTTTTTTTGTCAGTGACGAGAATTATCTGAAATTTTGGTTTTATTGATTTGTAACTTCCAATAAGTAAAAGCTGACATGGTTACAGTGCGCTATTAGATGATATGTGTTTGTATTTTTCTCTGTAAATCCCCAAAGGTAGAGATGAAAGACTGCATATATATGTGTCTGTATGTGTAATTTCCAAATCTCTCTTTAGAGTCTGGTTCAAAATTTGTAAACACGGTAATCTTGTTGTGAGAGTGAAGGCAAAATTATACAGGAATGTATGTTCTCTGCTGGACCATTCTACGCTGCCGGAGTTTATCTGTTCGATTTAATTTAACTCACCTTTTAAAAACATCTCCAATAGAAATAGGTACATTATTGAAACAGTTACATTGCAGAGAATGCTGCTAGTGGAGATTTCTTTCTGGGAACTTATTTTAAATGAATTTCACTTTTTTTTTTCCTTACTCTTTCACTGCAAATTCTCAGTGAACTCATATAGCAGATGCCAGATGTTTAGAAATATTAATATTGCAAAGGCATGCAACTCTCCTGCTGTGGCACAAAGACACACAGAGAAAACTCAATGAACAATGCAGCTAAAACCTTTAGGTTCATTTAAGTTTAATAAGCTCAGAATTTGTAGATGTTATAAAAGAGGCTATAGACAGAGGAGTTTTATTTGTGAATTTTTCATGTCTGTAGCTGTTTTGGACTTCTAAGCTTTAGTGCATGGAGTTAGGCTACTCACATGAGTCTTACTAAAGCCAGTGGAACTACTTATGGTAAGAAAGGAATGTTCACATCAATCGATATGGTTCAACGTGTAGGTCTGTATCTATATTCATATTGCAGGAATCAGAAATTCATGTTTCTAGTTCCATATTGGTAGCCAAAGTGGATGGTCCTTGAGATACCATTCATCAGTGCTACAGGATCTTCCACCTTCAGAAGAGAATCACTGTTCAGAAGCACTAAAATATTTTGTATTCACAGTCTAGACTGTGACATATTCAACAGAGAATACTGATGCTGTTGCATACAGGAGTACTCCATTTTGTATAGAACAAGTCTAACTTTCAGTAGTAGCTCTTGAATTACCCTCAAATTTAGACAATACTGACTTCCCCCTTACCATTTTGTATCTATTGAGAAGTATAGGTTACAATAATTTACCCTTTCTGAGATTTCATTTTTCTGGAAATAAATACTGAAGCGAAAATTTTTTTTCATGCCTTTTTTTTTCTGCAGTGCATGTCAGCTTTTCCTAGGTTTTCCTGAAGCGACTTTTCTCTCTTCTACTCTTTCACTTTCTGAAGATGCTGAGGTTAGTAATTTTAGAACTCCTAATGGACTTGGCCTGAACTTGATAATTCTGATTTTCAAAACCATTGATAAGTCAAAATCTGGATTCATTCTAAATCAAAACCAAAAGAAAAAAACATCTCACAAGAAACACAGGCTAAGAAGCATTGTTTAACTACCATTGAAACAAGTTATTTCTGTGCTGAAATGATGTTTCCTGGGGCTGTAGTTGCCTGAGACTGCTATTCTTGTTTTTCTAAAGAAGCTAGAGGACTCTCTAACTTCCATATTACTGTATTAGAACTGCTGGGAGTTCTGGTTCAAGATGCAGAGCGCAGGGAGCTTGAAGCACTTGAAACCTGTTATGTAGTGGGGCTCATTTGCTGAAACCGTTTATTTAGTACGCAAGAGAATTCATTTTTATCAGCCCGCATTGTAACAAAAAATGGGAATCTTCCAGTTAAAAAGAATTTTGCTGTAAGGATATAGCCTTAAAAACCCCCAAGTTCTCTTATAACAAATATTGTGGGTTTAATATACTCTGTTTTCTGCAGGAAATAATCAGAAATCAACCACCTTTTCCACACAGAGACTGTTTATAAGTATTTACTGAAGGTGCCACCATTTCTTTCCATTAGTTAATTAGTGTACCCCAGGCTTCTAAGAAACATCATATTTGGGCACACAAAGGAATAATAATACCAGTGATATAAAACATTGTCAGTAACAACTGTTCAAAGAAGTGAAATATGTAGAATTTCAGTCCTTGTGCTTTGCTGAAGTTGAAATACAGTAACAAGGAATCTGAGTAGAGCTAATTACCCTAAAGATGTATTGTCAGGAACTCTTGAAGCAGATTATTCTGAAACATGAAAACCAGGAAGGAATGATTAATTTCTCTAGCAATGGGGATGGATCTAGTAGTGGGAATATTAATAAAGGATCAATCTGTAACTATATAAGCTTTTTAATGCTTACTTTTAACATTTATTATGTGGATTAAAATGTGGCTAACTGAAATAATCTTCTTTCCAAAGCGGATGCGAATAACGACAGATGCCATTGCTATACAATAGAAATTACACACATCACTGTTGCTCTGATGTCGTTGTACTCAAACATCAAAACAATTAATAGGGAAGAATATGGATTGTATACCAGACAAATGGTTAAATGTTTCTTCCACTAGTAACAGTTCTTGTTAGAATCAATATCAGGCAAATAAAAAGACTTTTTTTTTTTCCTTAAAGTATGTGGTCCTGTCAAGAAAAGTATGAACCAATACACAGTCTCTTCATTTTATCAGGTTTAATAACTACCAATCCTTGAACTTCTGTATGCCTTTATAGAATTATAGAACCATTTTTGTTGGAACAGACCTTTAAGGTCATCAAGTCTAACCATTAACATCACACTATGAGTTACCACTAAACCATGTCCCTCAGCACTACATCTACATGTCTTTTAAATACCTCCAGGGATGGTGACTCAACCACTTCCCTGGGCAGCCTCTTCCAATGCTTGACAACCCTTTCAGTGAAGAAATTTCTCCTAATATCCAATCTAAACCTCCCCTGATGCAACTTGAGGCTGTTTCCTCTTGTCCTACCACCTGTTACTTGGGAAAAGAGACCGATCCCCACCTCGCTCTACAATCTCCTTTCAGGTAGGTTCGCGAGTGATAATGTCTCCCCTCAGCTNTGGTGACTCAACCACTTCCCTGGGCAGCCTCTTCCAATGCTTGACAACCCTTTCAGTGAAGAAATTTCTCCTAATATCCAATCTAAACCTCCCCTGATGCAACTTGAGGCTGTTTCCTCTTGTCCTACCACCTGTTACTTGGGAAAAGAGACCGATCCCCACCTCGCTCTACAATCTCCTTTCAGGTAGGTTCGCGAGTGATAATGTCTCCCCTCAGCTTCCTGTCTTTTCTCCAGGCTAAACAGCCCCAGTTCCCTCAGCTGTTCCTCACAGGACTTGTTATCTAGATCCTTCAGCAGTTTTGTCACCCTTCTCTGAACATGCTCCAGTACCTCAATGTCTTTCTTGTAGTGAGGGACCCAAAACTGAACACAATACTCAAGGTGCAGCCTCACCAACGCTGAATACAGTGGGAAAATAACTTCCTTAGTCCTGCTGGCCACACAATTTCTAATACAAGCCACGATGCTACTGACTTCCTTGGCCACCTTGGCATGCTGCTGGCTCATATTCAGCTGTC
>VYZM01004943.1:50536-75058 GCA_013398915.1 Dromas ardeola
ACACTCCAGCCCAACTTGGTGTTATCTGCAAGCTTATTGAGGGTGCACTCGATCCCCTCATCCAGATCATTGATAAAGATATCAAAAACAACCGGCCCCAATACTGAACCCTGGGGAATACCAGTTGTGACCAGCCACCAACTGGATTTAACTCCATTCACCACAACTCTTTGGGCCCGAGCATCCAGCCAGCTTTTTACCCAACGAAGCTTACGCCCAATCCAAGCCCTGAGCAGCCAGTTTCTCCAGGAGAATGCTGTGGGAAGCAGTGTCAAAAGCTTTACTAAAGTCAAGGTAGACGACATACATAGCCTTTCCCTCATGCACTAATCGGGTCACATTGTTATAGAAGGAGATCAGGTTAGTCAAGTAGGACCTGCCTTTCATGAACCCATGCTGACTGGGCCTGATTGCCTGGTTGTCTTGTATGTGCTATGTGATGGCACTCAAGATGGTCTGTAATTCCCCGGATCTGGCAGACTGACAGGTCTGTAATTCCCCGGATCCCCCTTCCGGCCCTTCTTGTAGCTGGACATTGCATTTGCTAACTTCCAGTCAACTGGGACCTCTGCAGGTAACCAGAACTGCTGATAAATGATGGAAAGTGGCTCAGTGACCACCACTGCCAGCTCCCTCAGTACCCTTGGGTGGACCCCATCTGGTCCCATAGACTTGTGTGCATCTAAGTGGTGTAGTATCTCGCCAACCATTTCCTCTTGGATTGTGGGGGGTTCATTCTGTTCCCCATCCCTGTCATCCAGGTCAGGGGGCTGGGTACCCAGAGGACAACTGGTCTTACTATTAAAGTCTGAGGCAAAGAAGACATTAAATACCTCAGCCTTGGTCACCATGTTTCCTCTCACATCCAGTAAGAATGGAGATTCTCCTTAGTCCTCCTTTTGTTTTTAACGTATTTATAGAAACATTTTTTATTCTTTTATGGCAGTAGCCAGATTAGCGTTCTAGTTGGGCTTTGGCCCTTCTAATTTTCTCCCTGCATAGCTTTATATCATCTTTGTAGTCTTCCTGAGTGGCCTGTCCCTCCTTCCATAGGCCATAAACTTTCCTTTTCTTCCTGAGTCCCAGCCAAAGCTCTCGGTTGGCTCACTCACCAGCTGTGTCATAAAGTTGTCTTCCACACACTCCAGGAACCTCCTAGACTGTTTCCTCTCTGCTGTGTTGTATTTCCAGCAGACATATGGTAAGTTGAAGCCCCCCATGAGAACAAGTGGTAGTGACTGTGAAACTTCTACCAGTTGCTTATAGAATATTTTGTCTCCCTCTTGATTTTCGTTGGGTGGTCTATAACAGACTCCCACCTTGATATCTGCCTTGTTGACCTTCCCCTTGATTCTTACCCATAAACACTTAATCCTATCGTCACCATCATTAAGCTCAAAACAATCAAAGCACTCTCTAACATACAGGGCCACTCCACCACCTCTCCTTCCTTGCCTGTCCCTTCTGAAGAGTTTATATCCAATGCAGCACTCCAATTGTGCATATCATCCCACCATGTTTCTGTGATGGCAACTATATTACAGTTTTCCTGCTGCACAATGGCTTCCAGCTACTCTTGTTTGTTGCCCATGCCGCGTGCATTGGTGTAGATGCACTTCAGTTGGGCTATTGATCCCATCACCTTTTTGGGGAGAGAAGCTCTAATTACTACCTGACCATTTCCAGGTTCTTCCATGATTTCTAGCCCATCCCTTGTGTCCTTGCTATTGCATGGGACTCCATCCCCTGCCTCCACTGGGGTGGCAGATTGCAGTACCTTGCTAGCACACTATGCGTTTTGATCTCCATGATATCCTGTAGCTCTAGGTTTCAGAGATTAAACACAAGTTTTTTTGTTTCATTTTATATGTGTTGCCTGAGCATTTAATGGGACACCCCTTAGTTCTCATTTCATGACAAATAATGGACTATTCTGTCTTCCTCACAGGCTTGCTCTTTTTGCTGACTAGTGGACAAGCGAAGATCAGTGGTGATAAAGCTAGAGTGGTAGAGTGAGACCACTAGCTAAGACAAAGTACTCAGGATAGTGAGCTTTGGAGAAGTTGCTAATTTAGGCAGCTTACGAGCTTTGTATCTGATCTCTTGAAACTGTGGTATGCCAAAATAAAAGGCTATATTAGATAACGTGAAGCTTTGTATTTTCCACCAAACAGGAAAGCCTTAACACAAGCAGAATAAATGTATTCTCAGGTATTGAATGAGTCCCCAAAAGAGGCAAAATTGGTTGAATGTAACCAGTTTTTAATATGGATAAGAGTGTTGTAATAAAACTCGTGTGTTCTCCATTTTTAGCAAATTCAAGGGCATACAGAATCTTATTGACATCTCTCTTAAATTCATATTTAGTTCACTTTATCAGCAAAACAACTCCGAATACTAAAGAAGTAAAAATGAAAAATATCTTTGTCCTTGGTAATAAATAATATTCAGTAATAGAATACATCAATTCAAGCAGATGTCTCTGTGTTCATGTAATAATAATGCAGATATGTGCAAAAATAATTAAAATTCTGACATTTGTGACCAGTACATCTACCCCTCTAAACTTCTGTAGTCTTTGTGCAGGAAAAATCCAAAGACCTTGTGCTGCTTCCCCAGAATAGAGGCAGGGAAATGATGAACTTCAACATGTCAGTTATCATTGTACTATAGATTGCTAGCAAACACCTCTCTTCTGTTATCTTCTCCTCACATTAGCAGGCCCTTGTAGGGAAATAATTCTCCAATAAAGAAGAACTTCACAGCAGAAAATATATATATATAAAAAAGTATTTGGTAAACATCTTTTTCCTCCAACTTTTGCCCTTCTCTCCAAAATATAGTGCATGCTGTCTCTTTTCTGTATAGATATTTTCCCCTACAAGGGAGCTTTATATGGTATTCCAGAAAGAAATCATGGTTCTCATTTTTCTGCTTGGGAAAATAAAGATAGAAAGGTATATTTTGAGATCATTAAAGGACTCCCATTAATTTAAGCAAATTACTGTATTCAGACATACTATTAGAATACAAAATTAAAATATTATTCTTGATGTAAATTATCATTTAACATGTTATCATGATGACAAGTTCTGATGAACTCCCAGCTATATTCTTCTCTTGCAAAAGAAAGCCTAAAAAAAGGCAAAAAGCAAGGGGCTTTGGAGGTTTTGTTTGTTGTTTCTCTAAGAGACCATTTTAGGAAGAACCTACAGCAAACACTAAGTGTACTATGCAGTTGAGTTTAGAATGTATTGTTGAAAACTGGTGTCTTGTATAATAAAATAATTGATTTTTTAAAGTTTTTTTTCCCCCTAATGTTTTGCTAGTATTTCTAATTTTCATATAAATTTTACAAGTCAAAAACTAAAATAAACATGGCTTCATTATGTTGTTTTGCAAAATTTGCTATTCAAGGGTAGGAGAAAACTGGTGGAGAATAGAAGGGAGAAAAGCAAAATCAATTGCTCAGTTTCATTCAAGAAAGCAGTAACATAGTTTATCTAGTCACCTTTTTTCCCAGGTGTGTATTTTTTTAAGTTATAAAAAATGTAAACCTACAGTTACTTTAATATTGAATATTAAAAACTGTAAGGAAAAGAAAAATAGAAATATTACTTTTGTTCAATGTATTGTTCTTTGAAAAAGGCTATTTTAAGTGATTTACTACTAGAATATATGCCAAATTCATTATGTTGGACATCACAAACACTTAATTTGAAATAGAGGGACAAGCTTTACCTTAATTATAAACAGATTAAACTTCCCCCGCCCCCCCCCAAACCACTTAGATATTCCTACTTAAAATTTGTCTGAAAAAAAACGTTGTAGAAAGAAAATTTACTCTGATTTCCCTTACTTGTCATGTCAGTTACAACTATTTTCCACATATATATTTTTTTTTTCCTAAAAATCTAAGACATTTTGAGAAGCTAAAACCAGGCTGTACATTGCAAGGAAAAAACCATGCCCCAGATACAAAGAGAATTGTGCAGACAGACATCTCTTTAGAACCACCATATACCAAAGCAGATGGTGTAGCCTACTTCATCAATTCTGTAAGCTTAATACCTGTAGTTAAGGTATAATGTTTTTCAAAATCTTGTAATTTTCTCCGGAAAAGTACCTGGAAACGGGACCATAGCTGGAAATGTGTATAAATTAAGTTATAGATCAGTTTAAAATGCTGATTTTAGTCATGGATTCAGAAGTTTTTGTATCCCAGTTGTAAACTCAGCTTATTGATTTCAAGTGACGATTTCTCAGGGCAAGGCTTTCCCTCTCTTAATTTTCACTTCCAGGTGCAAATTTTCCCATTTATATTGTCTCTATTTTTTATTCTTCTCTTTTTCTTTTTTTTTTCTTTTTCTGCTTGGAGACAGCTTTAAACCATTTCTAATTTTTTCCTAAAAACAAAATAACAGGCAAAAAGTCTTAGCTGGAAGCAGACCAGCAACATGTCATAAGAGCTCAGGGTTCTTTACTCCCTTGCACAATCAGGAAAAAACAAAGCCCACGGGTTTTTAGCACCAACAGAAAGGAAAACAATTCAGCCAGTTTACGGGATGATCTTGTTTTAAATCCTCAAAGTTATGAAGATCTGTGACAGTGGAGCTCTAAACCTGTGTATCTGTAAACCATGAAAACACCGCTAGATGGTGCTCAAGAATACATATAGTCCTCTGGATTTGTAAACCCCGTGGACTAAAAGACATAGAGGATTGCATTTATCACGATGCTAAATGGTTTATAACTTCTAGAGTTTTAGCCTCTGAGGTAAAAATCTAGAAACTACTATAAATTTCCTGGGATACCGGTAGGGGAGGAGAATTAGGTGTTTCGGAACTGCGTATAAAATAATCAAAATATTCAATGTTTTCCAATGCTAGTCATACACATAAGGGTATACTTGATGACAGGGAGTGGCTCCATTCCAGGGACAAATGCCTTCTCCAGAGAAGGTCATTCCTATGTTCTTGGTCACAAAAGGTCCTTTCCACTCTTCCTTGCAAGGACTTGGATCTGTTAATTGCTCAGGCACGTCAGGTATGCGAGATCAATTATTCTTGAAAGGGTGGGCAAGGTACATGGGATTCTCCAGTATTACAATTATGAGAAGTCCGGGAGGAGAAGTCAGACTAATGGTCTTTGTTTCAAGAACTCTCCAAAGTTTTAATCTGAGACAACGGCCACTATTAATTTCCTGTAAAGCAATAGAGTCCCTGAATCATAGCCACTACCTTTGGTATACATGTGCTCTAACCACTACGCTATGGAAACAACTTGGAAAGCATTTGCTTTCTTGTTCCTTCCAGTGAACCTACGTAGTGGAAGAGGAGTAAGTTTTCTTGCCTGGTAGAGATCTTAGTATTTAGAGAATTTTGTCAGCTGGGAGAGATATTTGGATACCTTTAGGCAGCGGAAGGTGGGAGGGGATTTAGTTTCATTATAGTGTGTAATATAATCACCAAGTTTTTATATATGCTAATCATCAAGTTTAAAAAGAAAGCAGCAGCAGCAGCTTCACATGGTATGGGACAGTACTGATTAGGTTTTCTCTGAGCGCAGCTACCAGGTTAAACCACGAAGGACCACAAGCAGAAGAAATTCCAGACTGTAGATATGTCAGTAAGAATCTGTGTTGACAAAAACTGATCTGTTTTTGCTGATGAACTGTTAGGAATACGGAGAGCGGTAAGATCAAATCTGAGGTACTGATGGAACATCAGTCAGAATCTAAGCTTTTGTTTTTAGGTGCCTGCTTCTACTTTATTCCAACCTATCCGTCAGGTACTGTTTTTGACATTCACCAGGTAAGACTTACTGTGAAATGTCTATGTTGAACATTTCTTTCTACATATTTAATGAGATTTTCTGGCTGTATGTGAAAAATCCCCATAATCAAATAAACTAAGGGAAAATGAATCTATTATATTGAATTTTGTTTGTAAAGGGTGATGGAAGTATTATCCATCCTTTTTGTAGAAAGCAATTATTGATTGTCTTTCACTGAGGAGGTAGAACTCAGTTCAGCTTCCTCAGTGCAAAACCATGTCCATTTTCCATGGAAAAAAAACCAAAAAAAGTTTAGAATGGACAATGAACAGCCTATGAAAGAAAGAAGGCAAAACAAAAGAGACTGAACCTCTCTTTGTTTTCCTTGTGAAGAATGTCTCTGGCTTAAGAAACGGGAAAAGAATGAAAAGCTTCTTTGATTGATTTTGCAACTAATAGAATAGCACAAAAGCACGCTAATTGCTTTAAAATGGAGATGGAGAACTTAATTCAAAATTGGCATAAACATGAAGTTTATAACTGAAGTTAGCAGTAAGTGAAAACTGATTCTTCAGACTGCCTTCCAACAAGTGTGTTGGAAAGTTATGTAAAACCACAAACTATGGGTACTCACATTTCTATTTTACAAACAAGAGTTACATTACACTGTATATTTCTTTATTAATCTATACTATAGATTTCTCAATATGGTGATACTATACACTGTACTAAACCTAAATTAGATTTCAGTAGATCCAGAGTACTGCATGACTATGTGGCCAGGGAAGACGATCTAGTGAAATGGCCACTTGAATGAGACTTGGTCTTACCCAGTTTCCATGTGCCTTACATGCTAAGTTCTTCAAAATGGTGGTAATGCTTGCCTTAGTCAGTGAAGTGTTGTGAAACCTCCCCGTAATTTGGAAATGCAAAGTATATCAAAATGATCATGACACGAAGATGTGAAGTTTGCTGTAAAGTTGCAGTGCCATATTCCCAGCAGGAATGAAGAAAAGCCTTTTCTTCTGTTGTCACAAATTTCAAGTATATTCTGAGTAAAAGGCAGCCTTTTTTCAAAATCACGGTACACAAATCAATAGTCTTGTTCTATACAATATGCCAAAATGAATAGTAGTAACACTGGCTCCCTATCACTTGTGCAATTTCCTCAGGGCTATTTTCAAGCTCCAGTGCTCTTCAGTATAGGAAGGTGAATAAGATGTCGATGGGATAGATTTAGTACATTTGGGGTCTGTGTCGTTTATAATATTTGCCGATTCTTGATTAAGCAAATCGACATGCCCAGGCTCTCAAGGTCAGTTAAATTAGATAAGGATGCGAACAAAGGTGAAGAAGCTGTTCTTGAAGATAATGCGTAAGCAGTTTGAAAATGTTTCACCTGATATTTAAAAGTAAAAATCTCTGGACTAGTGTGGAAAAGGCTGGATGCAACACAGGCCATTTACTGAATCTAAGCAAGATGGATTAGTTCCAACCAAATGGAATTATATGGAAAAAAAAAAAAAAAATTGACTCAGTGGTTGAGTAGTAAAGTTGGCAAGATTTTGCTGCAGTACAACCATATACTTTAGTCTCTTCAGCTTTTAGAACTTAGGAAGCTAGGAAGGCCATGGCTGGGTCAGTACTTTGCTTTGAGGTTAGAAATCTGAGTAACAACTGGTTGCAGCTGGAAGCAGATTTGGTAACACGGTAAGTAGCAGCTTCCACTGATTCAGTTCAAAATCATACAATAAAAAAAGTATGTCGTTTGTGGTCAGGTACAGCCTCATCTCTCTCTGTCAGAGGAAGGTGTTACATCAATTCTGGATAAGTTTAATCTCTGGCTCATTCTTTTGCTCCTTTATGCTGCATTTTGCCTACATAAATTCCTGCTGAGTGCTATAAAATTGTTACTGTATTTTATCCTGAAAGATAACCTGTGACTTGAGAATTCTTCATTTGGATACTCATTTACTTCATCAGGGAATGCTGGAATGAGGGTGCTTAATTTTAAGCTTCCATAGTTAAAGAACTGCAACCAAGCAGCTATTGTGCGGGCAGTCATGGTAACAGATAACACAGTACAGAGTATTGAACATTTTTTTCCACATGGTAATGTAGCTTGTATAAATTATAGGCTATGTGGTTCAACCCTTTATCATTATGATTGGGCATTCTGTAATCACTGGAACATGCATTAACAGTAAAACATATAAAATGAAAGATGATTAGCCATGAAATACTGTGTTCATTTCATACAGAAGAACATTCAAACTGACTAAAATGCCAGTATGTGTGAGATCAGTTTATGAATACCAATGGCTGTGGCAGGAGAAATATAAAAAATCAGGAAGCAGCAAGGGAGGTGCTGGCATAGGCTGGAATCATATGGGGCCATAATACATGCTTTACACTTTATTACAATTTTCCAATTAGCTGACTGCTGGAAAACACCCTGGTTTAGTGTGCTAGCGGCACAGTTTGCTGCTGCTGCTGGGTGTTAGAATGCAGAGACAATCATGCCATATTGAGAGTGTTATGGACAAACAGAGCAGAACCACCCATGTAACCTTTTAATAATTAAAATTTTCTGCTTTTCTAAAATGCTTTCCAAGTGTTACAGCAGGTTAAGGACCCTGTTCGTGTCTTGTGTGCTGAAAAGCATTAATGGTTTACATGCCATTTATAGAAAATCTTAATTAAAAAAAAAATTGTGAAAATGACATTGGTATCTTCCATTCACAGTCCCCATACAAGCCTGTAAGGCATCTCTGTCTGAACGGATTAAGAATAATAAATATATTGTGTAAATTAAAAGAAAACAAATCCTTTATTGTCACTCATTATATGTCCAGAATTTGCAAAGGCTGAATCAATGCACTGGTATAAGTTCTTAGTGAATCATCTCAGCCAAATCCTTTTTACACTTTCTCTTTTGCACTAAGGTTTCTGTTTCTCCGCTGTTTTCTGTTTCTTATTTCTAATATAACTCTGAGAGATACAGCAAAGGAAGGTAAAATCCTCAGGTGATGCAAATCACCGTGTTTCTATAAAATGATGTACTGATTGACACCAAATAAACATGTGGCTCTAGAATTACCAATAACTGCTGTTGTACCTGAAACAGGAATCAAAACACATCAGAGGGTTTTGTTTACAAAACAAAATACTAGAGGAGAGGAAATAGCAATCAAATACTCTTTCAAATTTCTGCTTTAGGGGAAGAGAAGAATAGCAACTCCTGGCTTAGCTGAGTCAGATCCACAAGGTGTCTAAAATGGTATATGAAGATAGTTTAGGCACTTGGTACTCTTCCGTCCAGATATTATCATCTATCATCCTTGAGTATTACCTAACATAGGAAGTATGTTGCTATGTCTTGGTAGATATCTCCACAGGATTTCAGGGAATGCCTTAGGCACTCAAAATGAAGAGTGCAGGGTTATGTGCCCTTCTCCACCCAAGGAGATTCAAACATACATCTCATTCCTTCTGGGAGCTGTGATGGACAAGCAGATCAACAGATCAAAAGTGATTGCATGGTGTTTGCACCTCACTGGATTTCTGCACTTTTACAGAAATAGATGCAGAACTCAGAGAGAGAGAGAGAGAGTGTGTAACTAAACTCTCAATGAAAAAAAAAATGTTAATACCTGGAAGTACAGGTGAGGACTCCAGCTCGTTAGCGTCATGTCCCAGTCAATAGGCTCTAGAGTCATACCTCGTGTTTGCTTCTGGCACTGGCACATAGCTTCCTCATGATGGCTAAACCAGTTTCCTAGCATGTCATCCTGCAGTTGGGAAGAAAAAAAAACACAAATGAAATACCACCTTTTTAGTCTAGAAAGACAATTTATTCCAGCAAATGGAAATGAAGCAAGTGGAGCTTTACACAGGGTTTATTTGTATAACGAACAAAATTAAAAAAAATCATAACAAAGTAAAACCAGTGTCTTAGAGATAGAAAAGAAAAAAACAAAAAAACCAAACACAACCCAAAATAAAGAGAATATGCAAGGAAGAATTAAACTTGTTGGAAAACTTTTTCCACGACATCAATTTCCTTGAAAATTTAATTAAAAATTTTTTGACTGAAAAAAGCATCTTTTTCCCAAAAGAAAATTGCAGCTCCAAAGCAACAACAACCAATGAAGGAGAAGAGAAGGCGCAAAAGATCTCTGTTAATATTCTCTAGTTCTGTTAATATAATTTTCTTATCTGGTTCTTCAGTTTTGTCAGATCCTGCTCCAACTCTTCATAGTCAAGTTTTCTTTTACTAACTTTTGCTTATACATATTTTGAACCATAGAAGTTTGAGCACTGATTTCTGTGGAACTAACTGCAGAGCCAATAACTTGTTTGTGTCAAAATTAACCATTTCTGTCTTTGTATTCGACTTTTAAATCAACTATGAATCCATGAAATTACCTTCTGGATTTCATTAATTTCATGACAGGTTAGTGTCTAGGAGGGGTCCTTTTGATAAGTCTTTTGGTTGTACAAAAAAAAGCAGCATAAATTTAGTCATTTTATATACATTCTTGTTTCGTACTTCAACAAATCTTTTTTTACAAAAGTTATGGGATTCGTCCAATAAAAAGAATTTCTATAAATATATTAGTAATAAAAGGAGGACTCAGGAGAATTTCCATCCTTTATCAGATGAAGGCAATAACATAGTGACAGAAGGCATAGAGAAGGCTGAGGTACTTAATGCCTTCTTTGCCTCAGTCTTTAGTAGTGGAGTCAGTTGTTCCCTGAGTACCCAGACCACCGAGCTAGTAGATAGGGGCAGGGAGAAGAATGAAGCCCCCGTAAGCCAAAGGGAGATGGTGAAGGACCTGCTCCAACACCTGGACATACACACGTCTATGGAGACAGATGAGATCCACCCGAGGGTACTGAGGGAGCTGGAGGAAGTGCTAACCAAGCCCTTTTACGTCATTTACCAGCAGTCCTGGCAAACCGGGGAGGACCCAGTTGACTGGTGGCTAGCAAATGTGACGCCCATCCACAAGAAAGGCCAGAAGGAGGATCTGGGGAACTACAGGCCTGTCAGTCCGACCTCAGTGCCTAGGAAAGTTAAGAAACAGATCATCTTGAGTGTCATTATGCGGCACATGAAGGACAACCAGGCGATCAGGCCCAGTCAGCATAGGTTTATGAAAGGCAGGTCCCGCTTAACAAAACTGATCTCCTTCTATGACAAAGTGACCTGCTTGGTGCATGAGGGAAAGGCTGTGGATGTTGTTTACCTGGACTTTAGTAAGGCCTTTGATATGGTTTCCCACAGCATTCTCCTGGAGAAACTGGCTGCCCATGGCTTGGANATATCTTTATCAATGATCTGGATGAGGGGATATCGTGTGCACCCTCAATAAGTTGGCAGACAACACCAAGTTGGGCAGGAGTGTTGATCTGCCTGAGGGTAGGTGGGTTTTGCAGAGGGATCTGGACAGGCTGGATCAATGGGCCAAGGCCCATAGTATGAGATTCTACACGGCCAAGTGCCAGGTCCTGCACTTGAGTCATAACAACTCCATGCAGTGTTACAAGCTTGAGGAAGAGTGGCTGGGAAGCTGCCCAGCAGAAAAGGACCTGGAGGTGTTGATTGACAGCTGTCTGATTATGAGCCAACAGTGTGTCCAGGTGGCCAAGAAGGCCAACATCCTGGCCTGTATCAGGGAATTGTGTGGTGAGTAGGACTAGGGAAGTGATCATCCCCCTGTACTCAGCACTGGTGAGGCCCCACCTCGAGTACTGTGTCCAGTTTTGGGCCGCTCACTTCAGAAAAGACATTGAGGTGCTGGAGCATGTCCAGAGAAGGGCAACGAAGCTGGTGAGGAGTCTGGAGAATAAGTCTTATGAACAGTGATTGAGGGAGCTGAGGTTGTTTATCCTGGAGGAAAGGAGGCTGAGGGGACACCTTATCACTCTCTACACCTACCTGAAAGGAGGTTGTAGAGAGGTGGGGTTTGGTCTCTTCTCCCAAGTAACAGGCGATAGGACAAAAGGAAATGGCCTCAAGTTGCACCAGGGGAGGTTTAGACTGTTTATTAGGAAAAATTTTTACACTGAAAGAGTTATTGAGCATTGGAAGAGGCTGCCCAGGGAAGTGGTTGAGGCACCTTCCCTGGAGGTATTTAGAAGACGGGTAGACATAGTGCTTAGAGATATGTTTTAGTGATGGCTTTTGTCAGAGTTAGGTTGATGGTTGGACTATGAAAGGTCCCTTCCACCTAGGCAATTCTATGATTCTATGATCTCTGTGTACTTCTGAGGACAAAAATTAAGATTTTTTTATCTCCCATTATTGATTCTCTGATCTATTTTCCCATTTCAGCCAAACACGATCAACAGGTCTTTCTGTCAGATACTGGATCATAATTAATTTTAATGATAATAAAATATTACTTATCTAACTATCAGCACATCAGAATGATCAATTCTGCATATTTCGTTGTGAAGAAAAGGGCAATCTGCACAAATCAGTGAAATTTGCCAAAGTCTTAGAAAACCTGTTACTGTCTTAATGTATGGGCGGATCCACCTGTATTTTTACTTATGGTCAATGCCAATGATTTTCCACTGGAGTGAGTTATGTGATTCTTATACAAGGTTAACTTGTTTTCCCACAGAAGCTTCCTATTTTCTTTGATAATGCATCCATTCTGTGAACAGCCTATCCATCAGTGTATTTTTTATTAGATAGCCTGTTCATCTTGTGAGACATATATTCTCAGATAACCTGGTCATCTGTGCAACATCTATCAGGATATACTTTCTTTATATGCAGAAAAAACCCCCAGCTTTTAAAACATGTTATCTTATTAATATTTTTCCAAGTGTGGTTCAAGACAGAATTAATACATTCTTGGTCACGTCTACATTTTCACTTTTGGGTGGCCAGATTTCTCAGTATCCCTGGAAATTCAAGTTACATAGCAATAATAAAAGCAAAAATGTATACACCCATATATATGTGTGTACATGTATACACCCATATGTATAACATATACAAACTAATACAAATATATACATATATAACATCCTTCTAACTGCTTATTATTAACTTTACATCTATCCAATTATGGGAACGTTACTGGTGGCTATGAAACTTGTTTACTTAAATGTATTTGATCCTTTCTAGCCTACAGCATGGGAGTTAATAATAAAATGTTAGTACTACTTCCTAATTAGTCATGTGCCCAAATATGTCATGTGTATGGTCTGTGCTGTGTTAATACTGTTATTTACTTACCTCATTAAATACTGACTATTCTGCCATTCCTATATTTTTTGAAATGTTTTTTCCCCCTCTGTTACTGTCATGCATGGGGGTTTTTTGCATGGCATTCTTAGTATTCTACCTATTTTTCTACTTTAACCAAGTTTCTGATTATTTAACATAACCTCAGGTTTTAACAAATCATAGAATCACAGAGTCAGTTAGGTTGGAAAAGACCCTTAAGATCATTGAGTCCAACTGTAAATGAAAGGAAATGCTGTTTTTTGATTAGAATGAAAGACGTAGTAATCCTGGGACAGAGTTCATATGAAAATTGGTCCTTTGCCAGTAGGACTGCTGTAAATCCTGCTAGATTAATATTCTATCCAGTGGATTCTGTTTGGAGCCAGATTGTGATTCACACCTGCCCTCTCCCTCCCCCTCTCCCTCCCCAACTTTTTATTAGGAATACGCCAGTTTGTTGAAACAAAAGTTTTATGCGTAAATATTAGTTTCAATAAGAATACATTTTTTGGGCAAAATGTGAGACCTCTCTCTCTCTGCCCATTACAATTAACTGAGTAGCTGAACTAATAGGTACTAAACTGAGATAGCCTTAAGCTGTTTCATAGCCTCAAGCCAGAGATTTGAACCTACCTGATGACCCAAATCTATTAAAACTATTGTTATTCTGGTGTACATTTCTCATAGGAACTCCCACTGGAGATATTTAACTTTGAATATTTTAACATTCAGCAGAATAAATTGAACATTGTTTTTACTTCAGGGGACTCCTGCCAATGTATTTACTGCTGAAAGGGAATAGGAGACTTAAATTGTTTTCCTGAAAAGGGGAAGAAAAAGAAGGGAGGGAGGGAGGGAGGGAGGGAGGAAGGNGGAAGGAAGGAAGGAAGGAAAGAGAGAGAGAAACAAAGGAAGGAAGGCAAAAAATAAATGCTTATTTTATTTTGGAGTCTTCAAAACAAACCACTGTCTGACTAAACTTGAGTAAGAGTTGAAATAAACAATTTCCCAAAGGAGGAATTCCTTTAGCTTTAATAGTGTATAAATGATCATACGAGGACTAACATCATGACCTAAGCTACTTGTGAGCTTAAACTGGTAATAGAAATGTATATACATTTCTTTGGCTATAATAAATTATGACTCACTTGGGTATGGAAATCACAGGTGTTTAAGTACATATGTCCTTTCTCATTTGAATAACACAATCAGCATCCCTGATATGTGTAATAATTAGAATTATAAATTTAAATGGTTTCTGGGCTGAGCTATCTCAACTGTCTTCATGGAGTTTTTTACTACTATTGATAAATAGTTATCTTCCTACAGGGTAATGATAATAGTACTATTTCTATCAGCAATTAATCTTCTTTTTACACTTACTAAATTTAGTTAGAATTTGTTCTAGACAAATTTTATCTGCATAAACCTTTGCTTAAATTTAGACCTTATATTAAATTTGCAAGGTATTTATTGTTTGAGGTAAAATATAATGTCCATTTCATTAGAGCATTGATAGAAAGAATGGCAACATGAGCAAATGTTTGAACAGACTGTTTTCTGTATAACTGTGTTTTTTCCTCTAGAAAAATCAAATTGAAAAAGTCTGCTATTGGGGTGATTCAAACTAACATTAATGTTGATGTCTACCTGAGGAGCTCACTTGTGGCTGTCCCAAAGGTTAAAAAGTGCAGATTTCTTCAAAGATGTTTGGTGACAGAAATTACTGTTGGGCTCAACAGCACACTTTGAGAATAAAGTCATCCATGTGGTGGCAGAACATGTATATCCTATTGCGAAAGTTTACCATGGTTGCTCAGAGTATTTAAATGGATGGTATCCCTACCTCTAGTCTGACAGTGCTAACAATGCAGAGTCAAATATGTATGATACCTACAAAGATGCTTGTTCATGTTAAAATATATGTCTTATTACTTTGACATAAGCCATCACAATCTTGGAAGCTATGATTTTGGTTTACTAGACAGCATAATTTTATATTAAATACTACCATGAAAAATTGCATATTAAGTTAGATGAAAATGTCAAAATTGGTAAGAAAGATAGACTTCACTATGCGTAGAATAAGCAATTCATTATAATGAATGTTTAGATTATTTTATATTCCTTCATTATTTTATTAACTTATGAAAGCCATCGTGTTATCATTTGCAGCACTCCCTTTGACTTTTTTTAGGGTGAGGTTTTATCAAATATGAATTTAGGAATTGTGACCATAGTATCATGTAACATACCAACACCACTGCAGTGTGATTCTAACTCAGTAAAAGTCATCATGTAGGAAGGGTTCTGACCATCTACTTAACTTTATCCATCCTTATTCATAAAAACATATACCTGGTAAACTTCTAAAACTGCCTTGCTTGAAACTTCATTCTGATAAAAAGCAACATTCATACATGTGTAACGGAATGAAAAAACAGAAATTCCAGTGCCTTAATATATGATAAGTATGTAAATTCATACCTATATTTATACTGAATAGATTTACAGTGCAAATATAAGTTTAATGTACTTGATCTATGCAGAAACACAACCTGTAGTTTTACATTTTTATTTTAAAAGTAGATATAAATGTTAAGAATTCCAGAAATTATTTTAAACTGATTTGTAATACAAATTCATTACAAAGAAAAAGAAAAGAAATAAGTTTTAACCCCAAAGGCAAATATATTCCAATACATATAAAATACATATTTATGTATACACTTCATTAAAGTATGTTACAATTAGCAAAATATAAAGGTAATATATATAATATTTTAAGAAGTTTTAAAGTCATGTTCAATCAATGCAATTCTAAACTTCACCTAACAAATATATACAGGACTGAATGATTTCTTTCTTCAGCCATAGACGTTTATTGGCTCATAATCTATTTTTTATAATTTATCAATCATATGGAATTATCACCCTCCCCAAAAAGTAATGTTTTAGAGACAACCATTGCAGAAATAATAGTGCTAATATTTGAAGAAATCCAAATTTCATTGACTTTACCTTTTTAACGTTTGTGTTTCTTTTGGTTTACTTGCATAAGGGTGTAAAAACAGCATTGAGTTTCTAGCTGCATTAACAGATGATGAAACTCCTGCTCATGCGTTTCTCCACTAGCACTACTCTCTTACTGGTACCTGTAAAATTCCTTGTCAAACTGTGTTATAAGCTGCCTCAGTAGACCTACAATAAAAGAGAAAAGCCCTGGAACTTCCAACAGGATGGCAAAAGAAAGTTTTCTTCCCTTACTCTGTTCGGCATTGCTAATGGATTCCATTAATCATGACAACCTCTCTGGAGAAGGACATGAGGAGTCCCTTTACTGGCTGTCTTCCTTCTCACAAAGGAATCAGTTATTTCTTCCTAAAGAAGATTAAAATGTTTTGGGATGTTTTCTCTAGGACAACATATATATGAGCATATCTTCTCCGTAGAACTCATGCCTTAAACAGAAGCTAGGCTTACGTTTCTAGATTTTCAATAATGTAGCAACTTTCTGGACTCTGCAAATCACAATATGTAAACACTACCTTTTCAATAAAGGGTTTGTTTAGCTATAGCAGAAACACACAATCCTCTTCTTCCTACAAATACCCAGAAAATTTCAGATTTAATTGAAATTCTGTTTCAATATATCACACAGCTATAAAACTTTTTTCTTTTTTCTTTTTTTTTTCAGAAGTCTTTCTCTTTCCAATATAGCATGCATAATGCTTGTAAGTTGTATTCAGTGAAAATGAAAAGCTTTATGTCTCTGAGACTCATTACTATGTAAATGAACTAACAAGCGTGTGCACAGCAAAGCAGAGGCTATAAAAAGTAAAATGGAGTTCAGTTTACCAATATTTTGCAAGTGTTTTAACAGCTTGCACAATTAAGTTTGGAACTATGGTGAATTGGATTTGTGTGTGTATTTTTATCTGTTTGATTGACAAAATTTTTCCTTTGTTTAGCTCTAATTACTTTTTTGGGTTACTTTCAAGTTGGAGATTTGCATTTACTAGGCATCATGTATCATTGCCATCCTATATCACATGAGGATATATCCATATGTCCAGTCACTTGGCTGTCAAGGACTGGGGAACACAGGAAGTACATGAGCTTATCAAAATCCAAAATATTGCCCAAGAAATCTAAGTCTGGGGGAAATCGCATTTCCCAGCTAATGAATTTTGAGAGAAAATTCTTAGATATGGAGAGATATGCTCGCTCTCAGGCTGAGGATGAGACTGAAACAGCTTTGCCTGTTTCGATGACTGTAATCCTCCAGATTATGGGCTAATAGAAAATGTAGATAGAAGAACACGATCTTGTTTAAATAAACATTCTCATCACCCTGTGGTAAACATAGAATATGGGTATTGCATCAGAGCTCTCAAGGATTTTAAACAGCGTAGCAGCTAGAGAGTGATTCCTCATAAACAAATGTAGATGCCTATGTATGACTAAATTATCCAGAGTCTCCATTATTAAATAGAAAAAAATAACATCTCATCCCAAAGTAGACTTCTGAAGCAGATTAGATAAACTGTTTTCTGAGCTTTCCTATTTTGCTCTTGAAGCAGAGGATGACTGGCTTGGATACAAACATCTATACAGCGGACATCGGAAGTCCAGTGAGATTAATCCACACTCATTCCTAGATCTCAAGGAGGCTTAGCTATAAGAAATGCTCAGCTGCTCATACTGACACAATACTAGGCATATGCCAAAGTGGAACTATAGGGAGTTGATGACTTTAAAGTCAAGTAATAGGCACCTCTGTGCTCACATGGGTAGCCATGTAAGCAAGCAGGTATTTTTAATTGCAGTCCTTTTAATTCTCTATGCTTTGCTGTAGGCACCTAAGACCTCTTCTAGATACAGTTCTAAATCTTTTGTGAAGCTTTTGATTCTGTTTTGCATACCATCTCATCATTCTTATGAAGAAAGTGCACTTTTCTTATGGGAAATAGCACTATTACAATCTCAGTAAAACAAACAGGTTAAATAGATTAAGAATTAGCTGATAGATCTCAAAATGTAAGTGTCATCTGGGATCTTTCCAGATGCAACCTAAAGATGTGTTTGTATATACAACTCGTATTGATAGCAACTTTGGCTGACTTAAAGACTGACACAATGGCAAGTGTGGAAATGAAAAAAAACATGGCATACAAAATAAAATGAAAAATTTGATCGACTGAAATAACTAGAAAAAATGTTTTAAAACACAAATCTAAAGTTATATACCTAACCATAAGACATATGAACCACATCTACTAAATCCTGAAAAACAGTGGTTCAGAAAGTGTTCTGATCCATAGCGGGCAGGCAATTCAACAGTAGCTCCCAAAATGAAGCTGTAAAAAGAAGGAATAATATCATGTTGGAGATGTAAATAGAGACTAGTGAGTAGGGATAGGAACATCCCTGTAGATAGGTAAGCTTATAGTAAAATGCTTTATTTAGTACTGATGTTTGTATTTTAAAGTAGACACTAGCAGAAATACAGAGAATTAAAGAAAATATTTGACGACAAGAGATATGAACAGATCAGTCTGCGTAGCTTATTGAAAAGAATTTTGAGAGTTGACATGATCACACTCTGTAAGCATGGGGGGAGAAAACTGAATACCAAAGGACCCTCTGGCCTAACAGGAGAAAACATAACAATTTTCAATAGACCGTACCAGATAAATTGAAACGGAAAATGAGGAGAGTTGACTAACTCCTGCAACACACTACCAAAGTGAATGCTGAATTCAGTGTCTCTTGAGGATTTCAGTTCCAGACTACCAATCTTTGTAGAAGATAGATGTTAGTGAAGTGCAAGTTAAAGTGGAGAAATTTGAGGATCTCTGCTATTAATATTAAGTCAGATTAGATGACCAAAAAGTTTCCTTTTGTCTTTAAACTCAGGGACTCTGTGAATCTAATTAAACATGTGTGATGCAAGGGATAGGAATGCCCATTTTAAAGTAACAGCTTCTCTTCAGGTATGTATCACTGCAGAGAATTTTAGCAATTCCTCTGGTGTTTAGAAAAGCCCAGCAGTGGGGGTTGCATTTTTACACTTCTACAATGAAACAAACCACTGTTTTATCTAGTTCTGTTCTTATATCTTAGTCTACTATCAAAACAACCACACTTATATCCCAATGTAAAGTATTTAGCTCAATGTCAGGAATCATTATCACTGTATGTAACATTAAAAAGTGTTAGCTATTCAAAAGGACTATGTGCCTCTGAGTGGCACACATCTAAATTTCTACCCTTGTGGCATGCTTTGTGTCACAATTGATGTAATCTGTCACAAAATCTGAGACAACAAGCAGTCTTTAGAGTCATATAAGGGACTGGAGAACCTTGCAAATGCAGAATGAAATCTTTTAAAACTCACAGGCTTTTTAAAGGGAACGTCATGGCTTGCAATTGTGGCGTTGTGTCATAAGGAGAAAAAAATCTCTTACCAAAAAAGTTCCTCCTGATACCCAATTCTACAAATCCATCTTTTGGAGACTAAGTAAGAGAGCATATAAAGCCTAGGGAAGATTCCACTCTTAAGAATGCTCATTGCTCAAAACTTTCCTGGTCAAATTTTACAACAAGCAGCTGGAGCCCTTTTATCTATTTTTACATTATGGTATAGAATGGGAGGGAAACAGCTCAGAGGTAGCTAGATGTCAGTAGAGCAAATTGAACACTCTTACTGTATTCAAAGCAAATGGGAAGTCTGGGAGAGCACAGTGAGCAAGGAGACTTTGTGTTTTGCAGAAGGCTCATATATTTTCAGAGCTTGAAACATCTCCAGTTCTGAATCAAAATGCTGACACGGGCACTTAACATGATGAAATGTGGTTGACACTTACAGTTCAAAAGACGGAGTGAAACTACTGAGTTTAGTGACATGCATTTGTGTGACTGTTTCTTTCCAGGCACAGGCTCGAAGTCCAGGCTCCAGTACGAGTGGTACATACACTGCATTGTTTTTGGGAGGAACTGACTCTTCAGGTATCTTTGTCCCCCTTAGAATAAAAAGAAAACGTCCCAGTTTGTTGATGGTAGGGGTTAGTTCAGATGACATCACAGGAAGGAACAGAGAATAATATTTTTCTGGATTTATCTACTGTGCTTGCTGTGTGGCCTTTTAAGTTGCTCTGAAATAAGGCAATGTATAGTCAATATAGGAATATATATAGTCACTATAGGCAATATAGGAAATATAGTCCTTGCTATAACATATATATATAAAAATTATTTGATCACCATTATGTTTGTCCATGGTGGATAATAGCATAATATCTTTAACTGAAAAAGTGGTCTCAGTTCCATGGAGAATGGCTTTCAAGAACTGTTAGAATTACCAGCATAGAATTGTTTAGTTTATTCATGTGTGTCCAATTACATATATATAATAAATACATATAAATATGCACATAGAACATTTGGGTACGTGTTTTCTATCTTTCTTCAATAGAAATTAACATAATTTTAATTATACAGGTTACTATATATGAATAACAGCGAAGTGTATCAAAAAATGTGTGTATAACATCTGCTGGGTACACCGTACTGTTAGCAGAAATCTAAGTCCATTTATATGTGACTCTGTTCCTTATTTGAAAAAGTGGTTGGCATATTTTTTATTGAAGCTGTCACTAAATGATGTTAAAAATTTATCATGCATAAATATTTTACTAGAGCTCCTGAGGTCTCCTTATTTTGCTCCTGAAGAAATATTAGTTACTAAATTGATGAAAAAAAAATCCATAAAAGGACTTAAATAAATCCAAAAGTACATATTGTTTTGGGGAAGGCAAAGGCCAATACTAATTGCTCTTTACAGTATTTCTCAAACATAGATTAAAGGCAAACAAATTAAACATTTTTCATGCTGATAAGGCTTCAAAGCAATTTACACTTCATCTTAAAACAGGAAATGCTCAGCTTTCTTAGTTACTCCTTCATGCTTCCATTTTAGAGTCATACCTGACTCGAAACTGCATAGGAACCTTACCTGAAATTTAACCTACATGCCATCATAGATGCAGATTTTTTAGAAATTAATGTTTACTTTAATAGATGCAAGGAAATGCTTTGAAAAGATATTTTCTAACTCAGTTCAAATTCTTACCTCTGGGAAAGAGGAAAGCTAGATTGAAATGTGTAATACCAAAAAAAAGATACTGAAAACCAAAGAACAGCAATAGAAGATCTACTCCTTGATCCTCAGAATAAAATTCGAAGGTGTATTTGGGGAAAAATTGATTAGTAGATAATAAACAGGTTATTTCACATGGCTGTGAGACAGATTTCTTTGCTGCATTTTGAAAATAATTTTACAATAGGATTTTGATACCAAACAGTTCCATTATGACAGTCCCAGTAAATTTTACTGTTACTCAATAAAATGCAAGATGCATCAACAGATTTTAGTCTGAGTTTGAAGAAACATTGTTTAGAAGACACATTTAAAATCTGCATAAGAACTTTAAATTTGAGTGTAATATTCAGTAGTCTTTATTTATCTGAATAGTTAATTAAAAGAAGAGCTGTGAACTTATTTCACAATTTCTATGCTTAATCTGCAGCATCTTTACATACAGTCAAAGTGTACGAAGTATATTTGTGTGTTTACAGAAATGCTGAACTTACCAGTGGTCATTCAGCTGCTAGTCACGTGAAAGACATGTACATTTTGGTTTTTCATTTATGATTCTTAAAGCAAAAACTGCCCAATTTAAATATTGACTGTATTATGGTGATGTTGTGGTAATTCATCAATAAAACATAATAAGCTTCCTTTCCTTTGGTATTACTAATTTATTCTTGGCAGTTAGTTTTGAGCTGGATCAGCTTCCTACAGGAGTTCACCCCCTAGTCTCAAAAATGTGAATATTGGCAGAGGGGATAGGGTGAAACCAAAGAGCCTGAGCGTAGTGAAGGAGAGTGGTATCACAGTGTGTTGGATATAGATGACATTAAGCTGAGAAGGAAATTACACGCTTAATTTCCTTTACTTGATGGAACTCATCTCTGATTCCAGGTCAACACCCAGCATATGAAGGCAGCCTGCTGTTTGCAAAGTGTAGATTATACATGACAATGACTTTTATATTAGTTATTCTGCTATACAGTTCTTTTTCCTCATGTTAGGAAGACAGCTATTTACAACAGTAGAAGCAGTTTTCAGTCCAGTACATCTGTTAGCTGAGAAAAATGGGGAGAGGAAGGTATTTGTTTATTTTCCTTTACCTCTCATGAGAGTGCACATTTTTGAGTAGAAAAGACTCAGCTTCAGCAAAATGCTGAAAGTCCTGGCAAATTGAATACTTCACATCTCATAAACTACTTCTCTGAGGCAAAATAATTATATAATGATTTCTTCAAAAAGAGTGACTTCAATAGTTTGTTGGATATGAGGCCATATATAGAAGATAATAATTGTAAGATCTTAATATAGCTTGATAATGAGTAATTAGCAAAGTTCCTCTGTACTCTCTGCTTCTTCATGATTAAAGAAATGACCTGTGTATTGATAGAACATAATTCTAATAATTTTCATTTTGGACAGTTAAAATAGGTAATATAATTTTAAAATTTCTTCTTTCTGTCAGAGTGAATGACTAGAATGTTACCAGTACAACATTGATTTATTTTGTAATGCTAAAAATATGAGCAAATTAGTTCACTAAAATGAAGTATGTAAGTCCTTGTTTTGCTGTTTCATAGTATCATACAGCACCCAAATATAATATATAATTAGATCAGAGCTTTTCAAGCAGCAAAAAGGGACAGAATCGTCCACTTTGGGATAAATGAACCTTCCCCAGGAGTGACTCAGTCTTCTGGTCTTATTTTACAATTCCAATTCTAAAACTATTTTATTTTTTAATATATAAAGAGAGACAGAATAGCACTGGCACCATTTAGCTTTCAGGGAAGGAATGCATAAGAGTCCTTTTGTTTATTTTGCTTGACCTTACAACAGATGACCATCTGGATAACTGCTGTGCATGGTGCCAAAAAAGCCGTTAACCACTAAAATAAATAAATAAATGTAATTAAAATGAAAAGCTGCCAAGAATGTGCAATCACAGGTCTCAGAGTCAAATCTTCAGATACGGGTCAAATATTGATTGTCAAGAAGCTTATCTTGCATAAGTGTCTTGTACTAGGAGGGAGAACACCCCCACCGCTTGATGTTCCTTACTCACACAAACACTTTGCATTTAGTTTTATCTAATTTTTGCCTGATTTTTGGGGTGGGATGTGTGTATTCCATTTCTGTCTGTTACCATTATAGACGGATGATTTAAACACTAATTTAACTTCTGTTCTCACTTTGCTCATGAAGACAGTCTAATTTTCCTTATTTCAGTTGGAGTTGCAAGTGAAACCACTGAAAACCAGGCTGTAATTCCCCTGAGCCTTGTCTGCTTTTCTGAAGGAATACTGTAAGGTAAAATAAATGGGGTAGGTTCAGGGACAAGCTGTAGCTTTACAAAGCACCAGGACACCCAGGATGAAGTGCTGTAAAACTGTAAAATGTATTGAAGTGCATTCTGCTTCCCAGCTTTACTAATTTTATGTGTAGTAGCCAATTCTTCCTGTTCACGCTTTGCAGGGAATGGAAATAACATCTCTTTGAACACAGATTTTCTTGCAGTTTTGGGCATTGAGTTGGAAAGCACATTTTTTTTAGTAAAAAACCCTAATTGCTCTCTTATTTTTAATAGCAAACTCTTTAAAAAATAAAAATAGATTATGTATGAAAAAAACTGATCTTTATTTTACTTTCACTATCTGATAATTATAGAATCACAGAATACCAGATTGGTGGGAACCTCAAGGATCATCTAGTCCAACCTTTCTTGGCAAAAGCATGGTCTAGACAAGATGGCCCAGCATCCTGTCTAGCTGAATCTTAAAAGTGTCCAATGATGGGGAATCCATCATTTCCAGGGGAGATTATTCCAATGGCTGATTGGTCTCATAGTGAAAAATTTTCCTCTTGTGTCCAATCAGAATGTCCCCAGGAGTAACTTGTATCCATTACCCCTCATGTTTTCCATGTGACTCCTTCTAAAAAGGGAGTCCCCATCTTCTTTGTAGCCAGTCTTTAAGTACTGGAACATGGTGATAAGGTGACCCCTAAGCGTTTTTTGCTCAAGGCTGAACAAACCCAGTTCTCTCAGCCTTTCCTCACATGACAGGCTTCCCAGTCCTTTGATCATCTTTGTGGCCCTTCTCTGGACCCTTTCCAGCCCATCCACATCATTTTTGTATAGCGGGAACCAAAACTGAACACAGTATTCCAGGTGTGGCCTAACAAGTGCTGAGTTGAGTGGGATAATGACTCCTTTATCTCTGCTGGTGGTGCCCGTGTTGATGCAACCCAGCATCCTGTTGGTTTTCTTTGTCACAGCAGCACACTGTTCACTCATATTGAGCTTGATGTCCACCAGGATGCCCAGGGCCCTTTCCACAGAGCT
>VYZM01004944.1:0-10764 GCA_013398915.1 Dromas ardeola
CGGGCTAGCGCAGGGGGGCAGGAGCTGGGGGCAGCTGGGGCGGGAGCAGAGGGGCTGCGGGGACAGGCGACATGCGGTGCCGGAGCTGACAGTTCTTGCCCTCTGCCCACCCAGGCGATGCGCTCAGCGAGGAGGCCAGCAAGCGGTTTGAGCAGTATCCAGGCCAGCTCAACAACCAGATTTCATAGGGCCCCGGCCCCTGGGGAGACGGGCATCTCCCTCCCTCGCCCCGCACAGGTGGGAGGAAGCTGCTAGGGGGCCAGCGGGGAGGCCTCATGCCTGGCACTGCCGCCACCGTGCCCTGCCGGGGGCTGCCCAGGACTCTCACCGTCGCCAGCTGCCCTTCCCCGCCTCGGGGAGCTGGTGCTGCAGGCACCGCACACCTGCACCTCCCAGCCTGGGGCCACCACCCCAACCACTGGCCAGAAGACTCTGCGCCCACGTCCCCTGGGCTGCGGCACGTGGGTATGGGCCAGGAGGTCCAGTACCCCCCCAACCGTGCCCCCCTTTGCTCCCGGTCCCTGCCGTCCTAGCTGCACCCCACCTCCTGCTCCCCCATCCTGCCCTGGTTCCTCTCACCCCCACAGCCCTCCCCAGGGCTCTGCCCTCTGCCAGCCCCAGCAGAGCCCAGGACCCACCGCCCACGCGGGGTCGTGCACCCCTGCACGGCACCGGCAGAGCCCCAGGGAGCCCTTTGTCCCCTGGGGGCAGTGTGGCTGCCCCTGCCCTGGCAGCACTGCCTCCAGCTGCCCGGCAGCGGATCCCACACCCGTTCTCTTAGTTGTAATTTTATTTTCTCTATAAAGTTGTCAGTTCTATTTCCCCAACGGCTGCCGGCTCTTCTCTAGGGTGGGACGAGGAGCCTGGCAGGACAGGGAGGCACAGCACGGGGCTGGCTGGCACCCTCCGGCACAGAGTGCGGGAGCTGCCCCCCCACCATCCCCTGCACCCACCTCAAACACCCCCATGGAGCAAGGAAGCTCTCCCCTGCCCACACCGCCCTGGCTGGGCAAGAACCAGCCCCACAGCAGTTCCCCCTCACCTCCCTACACCACCCTCAGCCAGTGCTGGGCTAGCGAAAGACAGTACTGGCCCTCTAGAGAGAAGCCTGTGTGGGTGAGAGGAAGGGGCCAGCAGGAGCCCGAGCACAGCTGCTCCGGCATGAAGCACCCCAAGGGCACGGCCCTGGAGGGAACAGAAGGGGCCACCCTGGCGTGGCAGGGATGCAGTGAAGTGCTGGTTCTCCCACACCAGATGCAACGCAAATGTTATCGAGCAGAAATCCCACCACGGGGCTGTGACCCACGAGGGTTGCAGCCTCGCAGCAGAGATGGGCTGCCTCGACTGGCGTGAAGGGAGCAGAGCCCAGCAGAGCCAGGGACAGAGAATGAGGACACGACACGAGGGCAAAGGCAGGGACACCCCACCTCAGCCAGTCGCTCTGGGCCCATCTGCAGCAGAGCGCAGCACAGAGAGGCCGCTCCAGCCACCTCCACGTCGCTGGGGGACAGACCGCTCCTCCCCGTGCCCGGGGAGGAAGAGAGGGGCAGCCGGCGTCTGGGCTGGGGCAGGCGCTGGCTCTGGGCAGTGGAAAGCACTGCGGTCAGGGCTGCCGGAGCAGCTATGCGAGAAACGCCGCCGGCGTCTCAGCTATTTCCCCTGCGAGCAGCCGGCTGGGGCTTGCCGGGGGAGCAAATTCCTCTGGCGAGGCCAGGGCCGCCTGAAAGGAGGTCTGTTCTCCGGGGCGGGAAGAGCGCAGGGGGGGAGCAGCGGCTCGGAGCCGCCCTTTGCCACAGCACCCCCAAGGAACTGTGCTTCTTTCATCTCCTAAAAATAACAGGCAGGGGCGAGGGCTCGGGAGTCCCGTCACAAGCGTGGTCTGGCTTGACACGCACATTCCTCCCCGCCGGAGCAAGGCCGGACACAGCCCCTCAAGGCAGCCCTCGCCGCAGAGCCGCCTGCTTCCCAACGCCTCTGGCAGGGGCCAGACCGGAGCAGGAGCTCTTCCAGGAAGGCGAGGAACAGCCGTAGCTGCTCCTTCCCAGAAGGACCAGCTGGGCTCTCAGCCACCAGCTGCAGAGCACAGGGAGGGCCCCAACTGTCCCCAGGGGCCGGGCTGCATGCGTGGGAGAGCAATGCTCCGGCACAGACAGGCGCCGGGCTGGGGGAGGGACAGGCAGCGCCAATGAGGCATTGCCCCAGCCCCAGCACAGGCTCCCACCTTCAGCCTTCCTGAACATCAGGGCCAGCAAGATGCTGCCCCGGCCGGCCATCTCGGAGTCCAGCATCAACACCCCTCTCACCATGGCCCAGAAAGCTGCTTCATGGGTGCAGATGTGGATGCAGACCTTAGAGCGGTGCTCCCAGGGGAAGCAATTTGACAAGGCAGAAATCTGCCACGTCCCTCTGGCCTCATGGTCACCATCACAGCAGCGAGTGCTGCCAAGGGCCAGCTCGGCGGGCACACCAGGGAGGCAGGGAGAGCCGCCCTGGCAAAGCCTGCCCCAGAGCAGCTCCAGGGCCACTTCACTTGCAGAGGAGGCGGCCTCACGAGCCACGGCTCGAAGGGTGCCTGTGTGTTACAGATGGAGGTATCAGATCACAGCCTGTGTGGATGCTGAGCGGGTGGCAGGACACCCCTAACACTGAGGAGATCCCTGGAGGCACAGACGGTGTGCTCCTCCCCAGCTGGAAGGACTCATGTCAGGACTGGGAGAAGGGGGCAGGGTCTCACACAGCACAGCCTCCCCTAGGCCATTGCCACTGCCATGGGAAGGAGGCCACACAGCACTGAGGGGTCCCTAGAAAAGTGCTTTATTTGAGTACAGAGGGGAGCAGTTGCACCACGAGTCCACCCAAGCACTGGGTCGGTCCCCTCTGCCTGGCCCCTTCCAGTCCCTCACAAACTCTCAGACTCTCCCTGACCAGCACAGTCACGGCTCAGTCCTGTGTCCTCGGCTCTCGGCCAGCACCGCCAGCCAGCGCCCGCAGCGGCCTGCGCAACAGCACCGCTACTCCGTGACCTCAGGGACGACGCTCACCAGCAAAGTGTCGTAGCCGCGCCGCACCAGCAAGGCCAGGCTCTGCTGCGTCCGCACTGCCTCGTACACATCCTCCGCGCGGCGCGACGCCTGCCCGTTGATCTCCAGCACGACGTCACCTGCCTTCATCCCTGCCCTGTGGGGAGAACGATGACAGGAACATACAGCAGGCGAAGCAGACACTCGGCTTCGTCTTCCCAGAAGGAAGGGGACACCACACCAGGCGTTCCTCCAGCCACACAGGCATCTTGGCCAACAGGACATCAAGCCTGGGCAAGGACCATCAGTCGGTTTCTGCTGCAGACTGACAGTTCCGGGCCACAAGCCTAAATACATCTCATCTAGTTGCTCTCCCATTCCACCCCCCAAGGCACAGGGCAGCACTTACTGATGGGCCGGGGAGCCAATGATCACCTTGTGGATCAGCACTCCATAGGAGACATCAGGGAAGCTGGGGTCACGCAGCTTCAGCTCAGTCAGGATGCTGCAGAGGGAAAATCAGCATCACGGTAAGGAGCTGGGAGGCAGAGCAGGCTACACAGCACTAAAGAGTGGTTGCACCCAGCTGTAGTGGGTTGTTGACCCCTGCTGGCAGGTAGGTCCCCACCCAGTTGCTTGTTCACTCCCCCAGCAGGATGGGGGAGAGAATTAGAAGGGCAAAAGCAAGAAAACTTGTGGGTCTAGATAAAGACAGTTTAACGGGTGAAGAAAGAAAGAAAAGAAAAAAAAAAAAGGAGGAAAAAAAAAGGCAAGTGATGCAAAGGCACCCACTGACCGCCTCCCACCAGCAGACTGATGCCCAGACAATCCCTGGGCAATGGCTACCTTGGAAAAACTTCCCCCCCAGTTTTATTGCTGAGCATGACATTATACAGCATGGTCGGTTCAGGTCAGCTGTCCCAGCTGTGTCCCCTCCCAGCCTCCTCCCTGGGGTGCCGAGTGAGAAGCAGGACAGGCCTCGATGCCATGTAAGCGCTGTTCAGCAACGGCTAAAACGCCCGTGTGTTACCAACAGTGTTGGTCACAGGTCTACCACACAGCACCACCTGGGCTGCTATGAAGAAAACGACTCCATCCCAGCCAGACCCAGTCCAGAGGTCAGTCAGATGAGGGGTCCATCTTCCCCATCACCCTATCACCTACAACACCAGCTGAAGATGAAACAGTTCCCCAGATGCCTATGGCCTCCAGCTGCCTGGCTCAAGAAGCTCCTGAGCTGTATCTCTGCGTTTGAAAGCCAGTAAGATTTTTCTTCTGTTAAGTTTTCTCATTGCTCTTTTGAACCCTACAACATCAGCAAGTTCTATCACACAATGCATGGAGAACCAACCCATGTTTTGGACGTCCCTCTAGGAACAGTCCTGACCAGCAACACACCCCAGCAGCAGTTTCATGTAGAACCCGTTCCCAATAATTGGAGTCTCTTTCCCTTTGCTGTTTTCAAAGTCTTTTGCTCAGTCCCTACTTACTCCATGCTGTAAGATGACTGCAGAGGACTGTGCTAGCCAGGGCCCTGTCTCTTCCCCTGTCTTTTTGTGGCCAAGGCAAGGGTACCTACAAGCTCCACCACAGCTGAGCTCAAAGCCATTGGCACACCTCCGTTCCCTTCAGCCAGCAGAGCAAAGGCCTGGTGTCTCGGGAATCTCCTGCCTGACAGATAATCTTGAGGAGCTTGTACCCAACATGGAGCTTCTCCTTCTTCCTGTGCTAGGGCAAGTTTCTGTCCTTTCAAATGAGCATGTCCGGACAGTGTAATCACCCGATTCCAAGGCGAGCAATCCCTTGTTGGGAGAACTTCCCAGCAACTGGGAACAAACAAGACTTGCACTCAGATGGTTTCCAAGGACCAGCTGCCAGACGTCTTGCTGGCTGTGCTGAAGCTGGACCCGCTTCCTAGGAGCCAGGTCCTAAACATTTCACGCTTCTTCCCTGACAGACTTCTTCCTGCATGCCTGTCCAGTGAAGCAGGAGGAGGTTGGGCTCCCGCCTCTCACGGTTTTGCCGAGTACCAGCACCATCTACTGGGCATCTGGGTACCCACTGGGCATGCCAGCAATGGTGACAGTGTTCCCCCATCCACCCCACTGCCCCAAATCTCAGGAGGCACAGAGCATCTGCTCCTCCATTTGTGTCCCAAGCTGGAATCCCAGAGACTGCTCTTGGTGTCCAGAGGCGCAGGCAGCCTGCAAACCCAACCAACGCGCAAGAGCCGTGACAGTTTTAGCGAGGGCAGAACGCAGCGCCAAAAGGTGTTTCTGCCAAGCACACTACAACCAACCCCACTAGCATGGTGAGCCTCAAAAGTCAATTAAAAGACTCTTGAAAGAGGGCTGCGAGAGCCAAGGAACCAGAGCAGGCACTCTGTCCTTGAAAAGGAGCACTGCTCTCAGAGGTGAGAGTGCAGGTCCAGCACACTCCTAACACAAGCACTTGCTGCATCTAGGAGGCTATAGGTAGGCGCTCAGGTATAGCTCCTGCAGCAATTCCCTGCCAGGGCTCGCAGCCCTGAGCAGAGCTCCGTGCAGGCCTGACCAGGGCTGTCCAGCCCTCAGCAGGGCACAACTGCCACTGCCTGCAGGGCACCCGTTTCAGAGTGCTTGGTTGGCTGGCAAGGGCACAGGCATGTCTTGGGGACCAGCAGAAGCAAAGGCAGCAGGTGATCCTTTTATCAGACCCAAGCTGCTTGCCTGTCTGCAGTCCTCGTTGCTGACCAGAGCGTTCCTTGAGACGCAGAGGTAACACAATGCCCTTCCCAAGCCACAGCCACGAGGGTGAAGAGCCTCAGACACACAAGTCAACCTCTTCCCACTCACCAGTGCTGTACTGGCCAGCACCATGACGACTTCTCTCCAGAGGCAGCATGCAGCCTTCCTCCTGAAACCCAGGAAGGAGCCTCACACCACCCTCTGTGTGGCAGCCACACTGTGTGTGCCAACACAGACCACTCTCCTCCCTCAGTCAGCTCTACTGCAGGGAAACTTGCCATTTCTTATTCTGAAAGTCCCACATTCTAGAACTGTTTCTGCACCACAGCATCACCTGGTAGATCCCTCCTACCAGACAGTACAACTTGCCCAGCCGTCTCATCATAACTTTCAATTGGTACATTGCCTATTAATTAATTACACAATGTTTCTGGTGGCTCTTCATTCATGCTGTGCTGCAAGGGCTCTTTATCAAATTCCCCTCAATGACAATTATAGACTGATCTGGCACGCTGCGGGGGTAGGTTCAGGGACTTTTTAACTGCTTGCAGATTCTGTCACAAGTGTAGAAACTTTCTAATTTACCTCTGACACAGCCTAGAGTCTAAACACAACATGAGCACAAAGAGACTGGAGAGTGAATGCTTAAGCTACGAAGACAATCCTCCCAAAAACAGGCACTTGCAGTTAGTTTGGAAGGCCCCGTCACACAGCCACCATGCTCCAACAAGACCGGCCTGTTGGCCCCCGACCTTAGAACACGTACCTTGGTGTTAGAGTCAGCATCATCACCCCTATGTAACGGCGCTTTGTCTCTGTATTGCCAAACCAAGAGCCTGTCAAAGGAAAGCACATCAAGTGACAAGGCTGAAAACAGACAGACACTCAAAATAGGGCTGGGCTGAGCCAGCCAAGTCAAAAGCCCACACACCTCCAGGCAGACAGCGTGGGGAGGGAGTCATTCTGTTTCCCTACCAACAGCTTATTTAAGTACCACTGACCAGTGAGAACTTTATAGGTATTGCATACTTCACTTTCCTGGTTTGAGTTGTCATTTTTTTGACCGAGAATATCACTCCATGGTGTCAACGTAAGAACCAGATAGAAAGAGTCTGCATTAAATAAATTATCACTAATGCAAAGGAACAAAACCAGGCAGTGTTCTGCAGGACTAAATTAACTACCTGTCCTTTAGGATACAGCTGAATCCTGCACCTGCGTTTCCATTAGCACACACAAGGCTAAGTAGCCCCCAGTTTCCAGGTCATCCCTTCCCTTTGAACACCAACAAATGGTCCACTGATTTTCCCATATGTTGAGATTTAATGAAAAGTTGCAATGGACCAAAAAAAAAAAAAAAACAAACATCCTCACCTACCCCTGGGGATTTAAGTGCAAGCTACTTGGGATACTTTAAAAGTCTTTATCTGCAGCAGATGCAGGCCAGCATCCTCCTCGCAGTTTGTCAGGCCCCTGTGGGCAGGGAAGTAGCAGCACAGCTTTCCCACGGCAGAGGGGAGTTTCGTGCCAGATGGGAGAATCTTCTTACCCCTAAAGACCCTTCTCCCACTCTGCTTGCCCTACTCTCAGAAAAAGGGCCTGGAGCCCAGCTGTGACAGAGTTCCCTCTTTCATCATCCTCCTTCTGGCCTCCTTCCCCCAACAGCCAAGCAGGGAAGCACCAAACTCACTTTTGCGCTGCTCCTCCTTTTGCAGGAACTTCCGCAGCCGGTCTGAGGGGATGGCAAAAGAGATGCCTGATGTCACCTTCATAGTGTTCACCCCAATCACTTCACCATCCTGCAGGGGAAAGGGCACTGTGCTGTTCAGCCTGCATTGTTGTGGAGATCAGGGGAACTACTGTGCAACTACCTGCAGTCCCGCCTGTGCTGCCCACCCCTTCTGAGCCTGCTGCTTCTGCAGCCTGCTCGACCCCACTGAGGTTGGCCAGGGACCGGTCCCATGCGCTGCAGTCCATGTAGACCCTCTCTCTGCCCTGCCAGCATCAGCCATGCTGGCCTCACCAGGCACGCCGGAGTCCCATCGGCTCAGGATCCCCAAAACAGATGCTGCACAGGGCTCCCACACGGGGCTGATCCCCTGCTCCTCCTCACAAGGAGCCTGGAGCACGCACAGTCCCTCCCTCCCAGCAGCTGTAGCACCCACAAGTGCTCCCACCGAGGGACACCGACCCCCAGGGGGCACAGACCAAAGGGCACGTGGCATATCTCTGCCCCGGCCAGCAAGGGGGCTAGCAGGAGAACTTACCAAGTTGACGAGGGGGCCCCCGGAGTTCCCAAACTGCAGCAGAGGAGAGAGCAGTAAACAGGCCATGAAAGAGACATCCTCGCACAGGAGGACTCACGGCAGTGAGACAGAGTACAGAGAACAGGGTCAGGCCAAGAAATGCAGCCAACACCCAGGTGACAGGACAGAATCCCTTTGTCTCCCAGTGCTCTGTGTCTACCCTCCTCTGACCTCACGGCACCCGCAGCCCTTCCCCAGCTCCCCCCTCCCCAAAGAGGGCAGCCAGGATGAGGTGCCAACCCGCCGTGCACCACAACCTCATCTTACATCGATAGCAGCATCAGTCTGGATGTACTCCATGTCAGAGGTGGTCAGGCCCAGCTCCCGGCTGCCCCGTTGGGCAGAGCTGACGATGCCGGAGGTAATGGTGTTCTGCAGGGCGAACGGGCTGCCCATGGCCACCACGAACTCTCCCTGTCGCACCTCGGAGGAGCGCCCAAGGGGCAGGGTGGGCAGTGGGTGCTGGAAAAGAGGAGGACGGTGAGCGGACGGGAGGGAACGAAAGGAGCGTCTCCCCAACCGTGCTGCACACCTTAGGCTTGATCTTGATGGTGGCGATGTCCGCAACCTGGTCCACGTCCTGCACCACAGCGTCATACTGCTCGCCGCTGGCCAGCTTCACCCGCACGCGCCGCCGGTTTGCCACCACGTGTGCGTTGGTCACAATGAGCCCATCCGGAGACACCAGGAAACCCGAGCCGTTAGAGATGGGCACATCACGGCCCGAAAAGGGATGCCTGCAAGGTGGGCACAGGTCAGGGAGGGGTGGCAGGGACCCTGGGGGGGGGCGGTGTCAGAAGCCAGGCAGGCTGGGTGGCCCAGACTGGCAGGCCTGGAAAGAAGCGTGGGATACTGAGGATGTCTGGGCAACAGCACGATGGGGGCAACTCCTTCACTTCCCCATGAAAGGTCCCCATCTCAAAGGTCCACACAAACACGCACGCAACAGGGGAACAAGCAGGAAGAATCAGGAGTCCGAACACAACTGGAAAGGTATGATCCCACTGGGACTACAGCGGCATGGTGGGAAGCCTAAATGAGTGGAGAGCTGCAACGGATGGCGCAGGCTGTTTGGGAAAGAGAGGCAAGGAGGCAAGTAGGAGGGGTTGTGATTTGGGCAAGGAAGTAGCCTGAGCACACAGAGCCTTGTCTCAGAGCAGGTAATAACCATTTGGGTGGTGATGGGTACATCTTCTTTAGAGAGCTAATGGAACACTCACGATTGCAGGCCCTGGTCCCCATAGGGGGCGTCAATCACTTTGACCTCTGCAGGAAGGCCTGGTGCTGAGTGAGGCAAGGGACCTAGTGACACAAGACACAGAAAGGGCTGAGGTGTTCACTGCCTTTTTGCCTGGTTCCCTGGGCCTCCCAAGTCCCTGTGCCCAGAGGCAGAGTCCGTGGGAATGCAGCATTACAGAGAAGATCAAGGGGAGGGATCGCTGAAGCCAACTGGACACGAACAAGTGCATGGCACTAGACACGATACACGCGAGGGGAATGGCTGATGTCCCTGTGAGTGCTCAAATGTCATGGCGGTAAAGGGGGACTCCTGATAGCTGGAAAAATGCAAATGTCACATCAGGCTGCAAGACTGCCAAGAAAAAGGGTCCTAAAAACAGCAGGTCAGTCAGCTTTGCCCCCATCTGTGGGAAGTTATGGAGCAAACACTCCCAGAAACACTTCCCAGCACATTGCACACAAGAAGGGGACTGAGAGCAGCCAGCACAGACTCACCAATAGCAAATTATGCTTAACCAACCTGGCTGGCTTCTGCAAAGAGATGAGTGGCTGTGCAGATAAGGGGTGAGCAGCAGACATTGTCTACCTTAAGAAGGCTTTTAGTATGATCTCCTGCGGTACCCTTCTAGGCACTTAGGTGACATGAGGGCTGATAATCAGATAAGGTGGATGGAAAACTGGCTGGACCACCGAGGTCCAAGGCCAGTTGGTGGTCAGCTACTAACACCATGCCTGAGGAACTGAGAGAAGGGCCAACACCATGTAACGCCTTTATTCATGAACCAGAGGACGGGACACTGCACACACTCAGCAAGCCCACAGGTGACACGACTCTGGAGGGAGCGGTCAATTAGATGAAGGGCAGAGCTACTATTCAGAGGCTGGAGACGCAGAATGGCCAGAACATTATGGAGTTCAAAGGTAAATGTGAAGTCGTGCTCCTGGCAGAGTAATCCTGCACTGCAGGACAGCCTGGGGCCGCTGCCTAGGAGGCAGCTTTGCCGAAACAGTCCTGGAGGGCAAGGTGGCGGTGCGGCAGTGGCATGTCTCCGTGGCAAAGGCTGACCCCGTGCCAGCTGCGTGCACGGACAGCAGGACAAGGGGACGGATCCGTCCCTCCCGCAGCACTGGTGGGACCCCACCCGGGTGCCGTGCCCGGTTCAGGCTGCCTGGGACACGGGGTGGCCGGGCGGCCGCAGAGTGTTGGGCATCCCTCCCCGGCGGGGTGCGGGGAGGACGGCGCCAAGCCCTTCTCGGAGGAGTAGGACGGGAGGAGACCGGGGCGGGGGCAATAGGGACCCTGCCCCGGCGGGCGGCGGGGAAGCCGGCTCCGCGGGGGAAGGCTGCGGGACAAGCCGAGGCGGGGGTGGCGTGTCTCCCGGTGCCGGTACCTGCCCACGATCTCCACGTAGACCAGGGCGGGGGCCGTCTTCTCCACCACGTCTGCGATGAAGTTGAAGGCGGCGCGGGGGG
>VYZM01004944.1:11365-22425 GCA_013398915.1 Dromas ardeola
CGACTCGCACCGGTGAGAGCCGTGGTGGCCTGAGGGATCGCGGGGGCGGGCCGAGGGCTCCCGGGGAGGGGGCGGGGGTGTCCCGTGGGAGGCCCGCACAGGAAGCTGGGGGGTTCCTGGCGGGAGGCCCAGGGGGTCCACCGTGAGAAGGGGTATCCCACGGGAGCTCCGTGGGGAAGGTCGAAGTGTCCCTTGCGGGGGGAACCGGTGAAGGTTCCGGGTGTGCCCGGGAGGCCCGGGAAGGGCTGGGTATCTCGTTGGGGAGGCCCCGGAGGTCACACAGAGTGGGGGACGCAGGGTGGTCCCTGGAGGGGGCCCGGGAGGGCAGCTAGGGATCCGATCGTCCTCTGTGTGTCCCAGCCGTGCTCAAGCTGTCCGTGCTGCTCTTTGGCCCTACAGGTTTCCGACTGATGGGTTCCTGCTTCTGGCCCTGCTGCTCTACGCACCCGTGGGGCTCTGCCTGCTCATCCTGCGCCTCTTCATTGGCATACACGTCTTTCTGGTCAGCTGTGCCCTGCCTGACAGTGTGCTGCGACGGTGCGTGAGCCTGGCTCTCCCCAGGGCACAGAGTTGCTCGGGGTGGGGATGTGGTGTGCAGACACTGCTGCGGGGTGGGAGGGCTGTCCTTGCCCAAATGGGATACGTAGCCATGGAGGCTTGGTTCATGCAGAGGATTATAGGCAGCTGTGCTTTTGGGACTCTTTGTCCCCCCAGGACCCTCGAAGGTGCCTTCTCTGCCAAGACCAAAGCTGGCAATTGCTTCTTGAGTGCTCAAGGACTGATCTGAAACACTTGGATCAGCTGGGTGTTCTGAGAAATTCTCTGTGTGTCTTGCTGCCCCATATTTCATTCTGCAGCTCTGCAGGCAGGCTTCAGCCCCAGCTGCAGCCCCCCAACAATTCCTGTCCCAGATATCTGTTATATCATTCCCATTTTGTACCAGTGTCCTTTTGCAAGTCACATGAATTCCTAAATCTCTGTTCTGTTTGTTGGATGTGTAAGCCAATGGTGGCTCAGACTGCAGGACTTGAGGAAACCACTTTCCCACCCCCAGGTTTATTGTACGTGTGATGTGCTCAGTGCTGGGCTTATTTGTGCGGCAAACTGATCCTCATCTTCGTGATGTCAATGTGAGGGTATATATCGCCAACCACGTGACACAATTCGATCACAACGTCATCAACCTTCTGACCTCGTGTAATACGGTGAGTAACTTGGAGCCAGAGCATGGCAGGTCTGGGAACACCTCTCTCCAAGAGAAGAGCACAGAGGGCTCGTTCAGAGTTTAGATGTAGCCTTGAGCCTCTTCAGTTCTTACCTATTAACCCAGGATTGCACATGCTTTGAGGTTTTTTTCTGTGTTTCAGTGTCACGCTTTAGACTCTGCATGTAAAATGGAAACAGAGTGAGGAGGAACAGGAAGTGTTACAGCGGGTATTGATTTTATGGAAAGAGAGTGGGTGAATCCTAGCATCTGTCTTTTTCTGGCCTTTCAAATAGGTGGTGTCAGAAGCAGCATTGGCTGTGGGGTTTTCCCGCAGCATTGGGTGCCACTTCCATGGGTGCGGACAGGCTGCTGCGCTGCAGGGGAGTGCTGAGGGGTGCTGCGTGGCGGGCCAGTGGTGCTCAGGTTATTGTGCCTGGCTGGTGGTTGTGTAACTTTCCCTGTACTCTTGTGAAATTCCTTACGTGTGGAGTTCCTGAATCAACAGGCTCCAAATGTGCTTGGGAGTGAGTTGTTTGGTCCTATATCCTGAACAGCAGTAGATTTGCTCCTTACGTCGAGAAAAGTAACTCCTGGAAGTAGTGTATCCTTTGCCAAGCATGTCAGGAACCACTAGAAAGAATATGGGGAAACACGGTTGTTGCCTAGGGCAAGGGGGCAGTTCGTTTCTTGGGCAGACAGAGTATAGTCTGAACTGGAGATTAGGAGTCAAATTCCTAGGCAATTTGGGCCAGAGAAGTTACTGAAGCCTGGCAGTAACGTGTTCTCTGCTACTAGTGCTTTTAGCACGCGGGTTGATTCCTCAGCCTCCAGAGGCATTTTTGTTAATAAGCAGGAACTTTGTCTCCCGCTGTTATCTGGGAAAGTAGGCCTTGAGGGGAGGACAGGACGGCATTTCTTCCTTACTCTTGTTTTCCCTTGCAGCCTGCATTGAACGGTGCCCCTGGCTTCATGTGCTGGTCACGGGGATTCATGGAGCTGGGAGTAACAGGAAGCCGAGCAGAGCTGGTGGAGTCCCTGAAGGTGTATTCATCCCACAGAGAAAACCCACCACTGCTGCTGTTCCCAGAGGAGGCTGCGACCAATGGCCGGGCCGGCTTGCTCCGCTTCAGGTACTGGGAATGGGTATTCCTGCGGCGGGGCTGGCGTCACTTTGTGTTAGCTTTGGGGTCATTCACTGATGAATTCTTCCTTTTCAGCTCTTGGCCGTTCTCAGTCTTGGATGTGGTACAGCCAGTTGCCCTACAAGTTCAGAGGCCTTTGATCACTGTGGTGAGTCAGGGACGTAGGGCAAGGAGGATTTGTGGAGGCATGCACTGTGTGAGGATCTTGGTGGTGCTGTCAATTCTGCATCTGCTTTGAAGCCTGTGGGTAGTGCAGCCTGGCTTTGTGTTCTGTCACCCCAAGGACTAGCTTCTCAGTGCTAATGCTTCTGTTTTTCACGTGCCTTTCACAGGGAACTTCTAAGTCCATACTTTTTTAATTACACCAGCAATTTTGATAAACGTTTTAGTGGCTCAGCCATCTAACAGTGTGCTGTCTGGCTTCCACGACCGGAGCATCACTGTGTCTCATTTCCTCTTTGTTAGTCCACTTCTTTTAAAGTGCTTTGGGAGAATAGCTCCAGTCGCCTTGGAGAGTGTCTGATGTGCCAAAGGTTATGAGAGGCTTTTTGGATTAGGTTCTCCAACTCATGTCTCCCAAATGCAGATATGTAACATGATGCAATATTAGCTTCAGAAAAGTGGCAAAGTTCATCATGATAATACTAGCGCAGCTAAATAGGTTGCAATAAAATTGTTCTCGGCTTATTTACAAAGTGAGATTTTGTTGAATTTCCTGTTTCTTGATAAGATTTATGGATCTACTTGATTAAAAGACACATTTTGTGTTTGTCAGGCGTTTTAGTTGATTTTCTATTGTCTGTGCTTTTAAGGTAGTAGGACACAGTGGATAGATTTAAAGCCACTTACCGGCAGGTCACAAAACATCACTGCCCATGCTAAAATATTAGCGTCCAGGTATTTTTGAAGTGAGATCTGTTAGGGATTAGTTCTTTTCCCAGTGCTATTTAGCACTTTTATCAGTGGTGCAGATAACAATATTGAGATCCCTGCTGGTAAAGTTCGGATTAGTGAATAATGAAGCAGGTAGATTATTGATTTTGATCCAGTGAACTACTGAGAGCTGCCAGTGAACGGCTGTTACTTGTAAGTTTAATGTGGCCTGCGGGTGCATAACAAGAGGAATATCTGGTAGGGTGAGGAACGCGGTGTTGGCTGCATGTGTGCAATGGTGAAAACTACTGCTAAAATATTATGCAAAGCTCTAGTAACCCTGCTGCCAAGTAAGTGGGGCAGTAGTAGAGTTCAAGGAGGCCATAAGCATGATGCAGAATCCAGAGAGCAAAACTTAAAGGCACTCAGCTTAATCAGCTTATCACAGAATAGGCAGAGAGATTGTTGTGGATAGCTGCTTGCATGTTGGAGAAGAGGCTTAAGAGCGAAGAATTATTTTTATTTTTTTTCTGACAAAGCACACAGCGCAGTCTTTGCAGGTGCTGAGACTAAATGCTGGTACTGCATAAAGTCAGTTTTGGATTAAGATGCAATTTTCTAACAGTGAGGATACTTTAAATTTTTGAGTGGCTATTCCAGAGAAATGGGAGAGCTGTCCTGTTCTGGACTGTTCGTAATGAATATCTTATCTTTTTATGGGTTTGGCTCCTCTGAGAAATTCTGAGATGTGACAAGTTGTATATTTATTTGTCTGTGTGTCCCTTCCTTCACGAGTGTTAGGGAGGACGGCATGCACATAACTGCAGATCTGCTTGAAGATAGTGGTTGTAGTCACTTCTTGGCTCAGATTCTTACCTTCAGAGGTCAAGCAGGATTTCTTGCCCTTCATGCACATTGGCTAAGTAAATCCTGGTGGATTTCTTACGTAATTTCAAACCATCAGAAACTTTTGAGGACTCGAGATGTGATACTTTGAATGGTTTGATCAGTGCTTTAGAGAAAGCTTTCTTAGACACTTACGTGATATGTATCAGACACTGGGCTGAGCAAACCACCAAATTTGGTTTTAAGAAATAATTTTTTCCAGCTGCACTTGGATGGAATCTTGAAGGAGGGTGGTGTTCTGTAACTGAAGTCTGGCTGTTGGCGTCACTATAAGGCATTTGATTTTAAGTTTCTTAAATCTGTTTATCCAGGAGAGGAGGCTTCTTTATGTTACCCTTGGTAGCTGTGGTTTCTGGGCTTTTCTCATTTATAGCACCTCCTCCGAGGCTGTGGAATAAACCAGGTATGAGGCCTGTCTTGGAGCCACACTGCTTTGGTCAAGGACAGAGCCATGTGTAAAAGAAGCTGAGGCAGCTACATTGCAAGCTGTAGATCTTGAGATGGTGTTCTCACCAGCTTGTGGAAAGTTTAAGCACTGCAGGATAAAAGTAACCCGCTACAAAAATCCTAGGAACAACGTCCATTCAATAGCAAATTCTTTAGAATCATTGAAAAGTGGAGGCTGGGGGCAGTCTCTGGAGGTTTTTACATCAGCTTTCTGCTCTCAGTCACCATGAGTATGGTTCAGCTGCTCGGGGCTGTCCCCCGTGGAAGGATGGAGAGCCCACTGCTTTGGGGTGTCTGTTGCAGTGCTCTCTACTGGCAGGCATTGCAATACTTCCTATTTCTAAAAATTAGTAAATAACCTTTTCCCTAAGAAAAAAGTAGTAAATTACAGCTCAGCTTTAATGATTTATCTCCAAAGAGAAGAGCTGTTTAAGACTTCACAGTACAGCCTGTTTGGAAATGAAAAGATAAAGCTTACAGGAGTTGAGACATTACATGGGCTGTTCCCATCAGAATAAGGGAGGATTGTTCATGGTTCTGAGGAAGCCTTAGTAGGTCTTAAGGCATTTTCGGTCCTTTCTAAAGGCACAGTCTAGCAGAGAATGTGAGGATATGGAGGGTAAATCTTGCGGTCCTAATGGGAGGAAAAAATGACTCAGAGCAGTGAAAACTTTGACTCTCTTGCTTTGCCTGGTGAAGACTAAACCTGGGGCTTGTTCTCACTCTGCGCTGGGTTTGCCATTCCCTCTTTCCCAGTCCTCCACATCTCTCTGCCTGTGTATCTGTTTCTCCCTGCTGTGGCTTAGCTGTGTTCTGCCCGCCTACTTCCCTGATGGAGACCTGACTAGCTCGTGTTTTGTGGGCCACGATCTCATTGGACTCTCTTCCCCAGAGTGTGGCTGACTCCTCCTGGATTACAGAGCTGCTCTGGACCTTCTTTGTTCCCTTCACAGTTTATCAAGTAAGGTACTATCTCTCTCTCTCTCTTCCATTTGGGGCAGGGTTTAGGGTGGGCAGAGAGCTTGATGTTTTTGCCGTTGTAGTAAGAGATCTTTTGGTATGTGCTAATGCGCACCCTCATTGTGATGTCTCAGCATGGCTTTGTTCAGCATTATTTGGTCCATGCGAGGTCCAGCTTCTGAACCAGCTTCAACCAGCTTCTGAAGTAGAAAGGGCGCTTGGTTCCTGCATTCAGCTGGTGAAGGAGAGGAGTCTCTCAGGGCTTTTATGTTAAGTTTGCCGGATATATTTTTGAAGCCAGCTGCTCTGCTGTAATTCACCCCAGGGTTGCTCAGGTCCCATGGGTGTTTCCCTGCAGGCAGCTCAGTCCTCTAGTGTCTGTCTCTTCCCTGCGCTCTCTTGCGAATTGCAGAGGTGGTTCAGACACCTGTCTAGGGCCCAGGTGACCCCAGACTGGCTGAGTAGCATTGCTGTAATAAGGGTCCATAGGCAGCAGCAGGGGCTTGGAGTCAAATTTATGGGTTGGGTATTTCAGTAAGGAAAAGTCTTGTAGCTTTCCCCAGCCATATCTGGCTCGAGTCTTGCTGATCTGTTTTCTACTTTCATGTAAATGGCGGTGTTTCCTCATTTTGGGCCTTTGTGGGAACTTCATTAGGAGATACTTGGCATGTTACGCTTGAATGCTAATAAAGATTCAATGAGCCAGTTTTGTCTTCTGAGCCGTGCCTTAATTTTGCAAGCTAGTGTTGAGGTTTGACACTCGTCTTCTGGGGAGAGATTTGGGGTGAGCAAGGAGAGCTGAGGTGGGGATAGTACCATTGCACTATTGATCCCAGATGGGGCTGGCTCCTCCAGCAGCCCTTGAAGCAGTCAGCCCAGTGCTGTTGTCCCCATTCAGGTGGATGCCGTCTGTCCCCAGACGAGCTGAAGAACTGAGTGAGGATTTTGCGCTCCGAGTTCAGGAGGTAGGAGGATGACTTGGGAGAGGGATGCGTAGGACTGCTGGAATTTGGGATGGTCACAGAGGAGAGTGGGATGCAAGCAGAGTTGCAAAGGGCATTTCTGGATGGGTGTCTTTGTATGATGGGAACTCTGGCCCGTATTTATTGCCCCTTATAATTATTCAGTTTTTCCATGGCCTATTTGCTACGCCCCGTTATCCTTTCTGCCGGTTATCAAGGCTCTCCCCATCTAGCTCAAACTTTTCACTCCCTTTTCATAATACCATAAATCAAATGAAGCGATTGTTTCTCCACTTTTCCCTTGTGTGCTGGGTGCTTCATAGCTCCTGTACCAAAGATCTTGTATCTCCCTGTCAGCCTGTTTTGGCAGGATGATATTGTCTACTCCTGGTCCTTCATGTGCTCCATGCAACACTGAAATGCATCACTGAGGCCCTGGAGAAATCAGTTCCCAGTCCTCTTCCCCTCGACGTGGCTCCACGCAGGCCTGTACATCTGATACACTCCCCTGCAAGACGGGAATGCCTGGGTCATGCGTGTTGTGGGTGGTGTACATGTGACTCTTCTCTGCATTTCTGCAGCTCTTGGCCATGGAGCTGGGTGTGGTATCCACACGGCTCACTGCAGCAGATAAAACCGAACACATGAAGAGGCTGAGACACACGTCCCTTCTCCCCTTTGCCCCAGGTAGGTGTCTTCGGTAGTATCCTGACTATGGAACTGCCACTTAGGCTTTGCCTTTGGGGAGGCCTCAGTCTGCTCTTGGTTACTAATGCCTGGAGGGAGAGGAGAAGGCACGTCTGACATCCTCCTGGGGGACAGGGTCTTCCTGTGTGCTCTAGGCTGGGGGTTGTAGCTGGCTGGCAGGGAGAGGACCACCACTCCTGAGCACAGACATGATGGTGGTGTGCAGGAAGTCCGGCCTTCTTAGCACACCACTTCACACTTGAGAAAGCGTAGCTGTTGCAACTTGAAGGCCGTGCACCTTTAGGCCACCTTCTTGTGCCCGCTGTTCTTTCTCTTGCAGCCTCAAGCCAGCCGCTGGCAGCCAGGCCCAGGATGCCTTCCAGCCTGACTGGTGTTGCTCCTGAGGATGTGCAGATCACAGCAATGGCTCAGCGGGTCAAGGAGGTGCTGCCTCATGTGCCTCTGGAGGTCATCAGGGTAGACCTGGGTAAGCGATGCCTGGGGCATTAGCAGGAATACAGAGTCGCCTTCCATGCCAGGTCTCTGGGACACCTGAAAGCAGAAACCCTGTCCCTGCTGCACGGTGGAGCACAGTGGCAGCAAGGGTCTGAGTGTCGTGATGTAGCAGCTCTGTCTCTAACAGATCCTCTTTGTCCCTACAGCCCAAACCAACTGTGTGGATACCACCATAGCCAACTTGCTGGAGGGGAGAGTACCCTTCTTCCCTGAAAGTAAGGAGGCTGGTACTGACCTTCCTGCCCCGTCTGCCTCCCAGGCTGCAGCTGCTTCTGGCATCCAGGGCTCCGTTGCTGTGCCTTCTTCCAAGGTACTTTGGGTGGTTGTGTTGTCTCCTTTGGTCCGATGGCTTGCCAGCCAGAGCATGACGGCCTGTGTTCAGGCCATGATGTCAGGGGAACAGAGTGTTTTATATTGGAGACCAAACGGGCACGCTTTGTGCACTTGCAGCCCAGAAAGCCAACCGCATCCTGGGCTGCATCAAAAGAATCGTGGCCAGCAGATCGAGGGAGGTGATTCTACCCCTCTGCTCTGCTCTGGTGAGACTCCACCTGGAATTCTGTGTGCAGCTCTGGAGTCCTCAGCACAGGAAGGACATGGACTTGTTGGAGCAGGTCCAGCAGAGGGCCACAAAGATGATCAGAGGGCTGGAGCACCTGTGCTGCGAGGACAAGCTGAGAGAGTTGGGGTTGTTCAGCCTGGAGAAGAGGAGGCTCCAGTGAGACCTTACAGCGGCCTTCCAGTACCTAAAGGGAGCCTACAGGAAAGATGGGAAGGGACTCTTTATCAGGGAGTGTAGCAATAGGATGAGGGATAACGGTTTTAAACTGAAAGAGGGGACATTTAGATGAGATATTAGGAAGAAATTCTTTGCTGTGAGGGTGGTGAGGCACTGGCACAGGTTGTCGAGAGAAGTTGTGGCTGCCCCATCCCTGGAAGCGTTCAAGGCCAGGCTGGATGGGGCTTTGAATAACCTGATCTAATGGGAGATGTCCCTGCCCATGGCAGGGGGGTTGGAACTAGGTGATCTTTAAGGTCCCTTCTAACCTGAACCATTCCATGATTCTATGCTGGGTCCTTGCAGAGCCACTAAGGAGGTCTCCTGGCTTTGTCTGTCTGTCTCCTGATGGCTCTTGTGCTTTCTGTTCCAGCCAGCTACAAAGCAATTTGCAAAGTCCCCCGTGGAGCGGCATCTGTCCTTGCAGGAGCGGAAACGAGCATTGTACGACTACGCCAGGAGGTGAGAGTCCACCCACACCTCACCCTCTCAGAGTCCCAAAACCCCATCCCCAGCAATGCCCAGATATGCCCCAAGAAAGGGTCAGCCCTTGCGTTGCCTCGTGTCCTCCCGTTCCTCTCCTCCGGCCCAAGACGGCGGGGCTCAGGCAGTGCACCAGGGCTGAAGGAGAGAGGAGGCAGATGTTTGTCTGCCTCACCTCTTCCAAACGTGTAGCCCCGTGTCATTCCTGGGAAGCACTCTTGTCTCCTGACTTGCCACCGGAGGTCTGGTTTTGGGGACTAGGTGGGGTAGAAGCTGTTTGCCAGAAACACAGCTGCTGAGGAATAGGGCTTAGCAAAAAAAAAAAAAACTCATTTGGTTCTTTGGTGTAATGGATTTGACTGGTGGAAGTCATCGTGGGACTATAGATTTCTTTGAAATTAGTATCGATGCTACGGAACACTCATTTTGGAATCAAATTTGCTGTTTGGCAACAGGGACAGTGCAATTAATCTTCCTCGGTGCAAGTGTAGAATAAGGGAGAGCAGGGAGCGAGTTTGACCTCTGTGCGTGGTTTTGATGAGGCAAATAGTGGAACAAGCGTCCAGTTCTGGCGTCTGGGACTTTTTTTAGAAAAGAGACAGAAAATTCAGAATGAGTTTGGTGGGGAAGTTAAATCTGTTAAACTTACTGTAAATGAGCTGGCACACTATATATAATTCTGGGTGAAGGAGCCAGGTCCTGAAAGGCTGTTGGATCTGGCAGAGAAAAGCAGAACAGTAACTAATGGTTAGAAGTTGTAGGCCGGCAGACAGACTTTACACAGGTAACGGGGTAGTTGTTTCCATAAAGGAAATTGATTAATCGGTGGAATAAGCTTCCAGCAGAAACAACGGCTTCTCTGTGCCTGGCTGTCTCCTGGTGAGCCTGGCTGACTCCTTAGAAGGTGCTGTAGAAGATGGTGGAGACAACGGAGCGTTTGGCTCAGTCCAGAGTGACCAGAGGGCTGCTGCTGCAGGGTCGGGTCTCCTCCCTCTGTAGGGTCTTGCTGGGAAGGGGAGAACCCGTCCGGTGCCACGGGCGGGCGTTTGCACAGGGCTTTGCTCCAGAGCGCTCTGGCAGTTGAGAGAAGATTGCAGAGGCTCAGGCATCAGTTAAACCTTTGACATCCTGTGGCTTTTTGACACTCCATCGGCCTCTCCCTACTACTGAAAGCCTAAGAAATTCCCAGGGCTGGAAGTTGAAGGTGGGCAAAATCTAAGTGCCCATTTCTAAAGTCACCCCCTAGGTGACTGCGGGTAGCTCTTGGTTACCAGGAATTTAATTGAGACAGGTCTGTTTTTCCAAAAGATCATTTCGGTTTCAAGGAATTAGACCTCAGAATGGTCCTGTGTCATAGAGAGTGTTGGGCTCCTTCTTCGGAGTTGTCCCCCAGACCTGTTATCCCGAGCACAGAGATAGCCGAGGGCGCTTGCTGCGTCCACTGGGCAGGATCTGTTCAATGGCGAAGAAAAGGAGGCGGAAATCCATTCCTGTGGATGCCCCACCTGACTTTGCTGCTCTTCCGTGCGCCGGTTTTTCATCTCCCTTTCCTGAGGCTCTTCTGGCTGTAGAGTAGGGATCTCTGTACTTCTCTGAGAGGATCCCAGCGGGATTTGGAAAGGCAGTGGTGGCCCTGTCGCTCAGCCATTTCAAGATGAAAAAAGGCGGGCTGAATGTTGTATTTTTGTGTAGCCCCCTGCCCAGGCTGCTGAGAGCCCTGGCCATTCCGCGACCGGTGGCAGGTTTTGGGGGAGGATTTTGCGTTTTCAGCGGGGTTCGTTCCTTGGTTTCACGGCAGCGCATGCGGGAGGGGGCGGAAGGAAGGGGGGTGTCTGTCGGTGCAGGGTGGTGCTCGCAGGAGTGCGGTGGCCTTGTGTCATCTCTGGGTTCGCCCAGGCGGAGCCTGTCTTTGCTCTGGCACCTTTCCCTGCCTCGGGGGCCAGAAGCGTTGTGTGTCTCATCCAAAGGGAGGCATTAAGGCTCGGCACCCGTGGTCCCCGCGCGTGGGGACAGTCACAGCTTCTCACCAGCAGCCCCCACCCCTTCCCCTCTCCTGTGAGCCTGTGCCGGTGGGACACTTTGGCCGCAGGCCGGTACCG
>VYZM01004944.1:43260-105306 GCA_013398915.1 Dromas ardeola
GGTGCCCGGCCCCGAGCGGTCTCGGCTGCCCCGGTGCCCCGTGCTGCCGGGGGTCGCAGCACTCCCCGGGTCGTCCCCCCCTCTGCCCTGCTGCCGAGCAGGAGCTGCCCGGGGAAGTGCAGGAGGCGTGGGGCCGGTGGCGCCGGGCACCCGGGTGGCTGGTGACACCCCTATGCCAGGCACCCTACAGCAGGCACCCCGCACCGAGGTGGCCGGTGGCACCCTGCACCGAGCCAAGCCACTGGCTGCCATGGCCGGGCTCTCTGGGGGGCGCAGCCATGCTGGAGGAGGGGGCGTGGTGTGCAGCTGAGGGAGATAAATCTGTGCTGAGAGCTGCTGTGATCGCGGAACCGAAGACCACCGAGGGTCAGGCCCCCCTGTGCTGCAGCCCCGCTGCCCGCTCCGCTTGCCCTGCTGTGCCGCCCCGGCCCATGGCACCTCCGCTTGCCCGGCAGCTCCGGGCGGGAGATGTGGGGAGGGAGCTGCGCTCCGGGAGCAGCCTGCCTCGCTCAGCCCGGCTGGCTGGCGCTCTGCTCCCCCTCGTTAGGAGACGCGTCCATCAACCAGGGCTGTGTTTGGTTGGCACACGCACACACACGATCCCAGGGATGTCACTTTCTGTACCGCACGTCGCACTGATGCCGGCCGAGGGTACGGCTGCTCACGCTGGAGGGATTCAGCCCACGTTGCTCCCAGCAGCTCCCAGCGCCGTGCTCTGTGTTCAAGGCCTTTGTGTCTGCCGGTGGGGCTTCGGCAGCCGCTGAGGCAGGAGCGGAGATGGGTCCAGCCTCTGCTGCTGCTGGTGAAATAGGAAGGCTCTCCACGGAGCTGTTTTCCTGTTTGGAGCACGAGGTGGACACGTATGAGTAATCGCCGGGACCGGGGCTTTGCCAGTGTGTGCCCGCACGGGGATGGCGGGCGTCAGCCTGTGTGCTCTCAGAGGCGCAGAGTGCTCCTTGCCAGCTTGCAGCTCCTGGTGGTCTCGTCACCTCCTGGGGGGCACGGGAGCGAGCCCCTTGGGAAAGCAGCGGTGGCAGGGGACGCTGGAGACTGCTGGCTGCGTTCCCTGCTTGCTGGTGGAGAGGGGCCGGAGAGCTGCCGGGGAAGTGATTCCCAGGCAGAACCAGGCTTAGGCTGGCACCTGCCGTCCTTTCCCGGCGTGTCTCCTCTCTGCGGGAAGCATTCAGTCCTTCCAGTGCGCTCAGAGGAGTGGAGTGGATTTACCCACAGAAGCTCTTTTAGACTGAGGTTATCTTCTTCATGAATTATAATTATTATAATTATTTAATAGTATGGTAGCATCCAGAGGCCACAAATAATTAGTGGGTCTATTCCGTTCTGTAGTAACAATGCTATTTCAGTCTTAACTGGTGCTTTTAGACAGGGTCTTTCTTGCGTGGTCTGTATCATCCTGGCTGTTTGGTGGGTGGGTGGGGAAACCGAGGCACACGGCAAAAACAGACACTTGCTAATTCCTAGATTCCCCTGGTAGCCAGTGTTGTCTAAAGCGCATAAAGATAAGGGAGGGAGGGGCGGGGGGGGCTGCTAGATGGCATTGGAAATCCACTTGAAGGCAGGAATTTGTATTCTGAAATGACGTTCTCTGTAGCTGTGCTGGGAGGCTGCAGCCGCGGAGGCCTCCTGTGCTGGCTGCCAGGACTGCGGCCGGGCGAGCACTGGTGGGATGGGGGGGCTACCCAGTGTGGAGCGCACTGCCTGTGCCCGGGGCCGAGCCCCTGTGAGTCTGGACCGGGACATGCAGTGTCGACCAGGGCACTGCGGTCGCCTCTGTGAAACTGCTGGGCGGCGAAGCCTTTCTAGCTTTTTCCAGAAATGCGCTTTGTGGACAGCTTGTGGCTTTCTAATAAGATTTCTGGCATGCGAAGGAGCACACGGAGTCCCAGTCTGTCAGGGCTCCCCAGCTCGGCCGCCTGCTCCGCTCACTGGGGCGGTTTGACTCCAGATGGGTGCCTGAGAGCGTTTCTCCAAGAGGTGGGACGTTCCCCCCCAGGAAAGCGCGGAGCTGCGGGAAGTCTTGTGATGAGCTGCGTCTCCCGTGGCCGAACGTCTCTGGGCCGTGTCCTACTTCCCTTGTCCTGTAATCGCTGCAGGAATAGCCCATGTTGGAGGCACCGGCAGAGCCTGTGTGCTTCGGTGCTGGGCACCAGCTGAGCGCTCCTGCTCTCTGGGCTGGATTTCCGCGTCAGGTGTTTTCCTGCGTCCGTGCAAGGCATCATCTCCGGGACTCAGAGGAATGTGATATTGCCCACGCCACGGTCGCTGGGAAGGAAGCAGCCAAACAAGGTGTTTGCTTCCTCCGCAGTGGTCTCTTCTGTAGCCCCTAGGAAAGATGCTGAGCCGCAACGCCCAGCAGCAGCTGCAGACCGCACAAGGGTTGCTCGCCCGCTCTTCCATGGTGGCAGCTGAGGGAAGACTTGGGACATGAAACAAACTCTTCCTGACCTCATCCCGCTCCCTATGGGCTGTCTGCCATGGTCTGCCCGTGTTCCCCTGGGTGGGTCACCCTACCTCTTCATGTACCATTTAAAACGGTGATATCAGTGCTCCTCTGCCTGGCAAAGAGAGGTGGGAAAGCAAGCAGTTAGCAGTAAGAACAGAGACACTACTGTCATGACAGCTGTATTAGCATCCATGGGAGACAGAGGAATAATTTGGCTTCTGCAGGCTTCTGACGGCTTTGTGCAAAGGCTTTGTACTTCACTGTGTCTCCTGACCACGGAAAGTCTCCGTGTGACAGCGCCAGCACATCTGCAGTTGAAAGAGAGAGGAGCGATGCAAGTGAGGGTGGATGACCTCTGCGTGCCGGGAGGAGGGGGTTGTTGCTTCTTCCCTAATTGATGGGATCCCTTCCATGGGGCATCAGCTGTGGTGAGGGCAGCCGGGAGCCTCAGGCAGCCCTGGAGAGGTGCCCGCAGGGTGCCCAGGGGTGCTGGTGCTGCGGGGAGGTGGGTGGCAGGGGCTCCCTGCTCCGTCCGGGCAACGAGAGCCTTCTCCTGGGCCCTGTGGCTGGGAGAGTGACTAATTTTCCTGCAGAGCACTTCAGCCAGTGACCTAAATAGAGATACGTGAAGATCCCTCGGCTCGTGCGAGCTGCTGCTTGCACCGTGCCCCGGCTGACACAGGGGAGGACCCGTGTGTCAGCGGTGCTCCCCGGAGGTCCTGGGTGATGCTCGCTGGGCTGCTGCGGAGCACAAGGAACCCAGGGCATTGCCCCGGCTGCAGGGGACTGCGCCTGGCGTCCTTAGCTGGGCCAGCCTGCGTGTTGCTGGTGGAGCCCCACAGCGTTCGAGTAGAGCCTAAGACCTTGCCTCGAATGCTCCCAGGAGGGAGGAGGTGGAGGGCTGCGGGTGTGGGGGGAGGCTGCGAGGATCATCGGAGACGCGGGGAGCTGGCCCTGGGTGACGCTGGCAGAGCTGGACTTGCTGAGCACTGCAAAGCCTGGCCAGAGAAAGAACGTGTGTCCTCGCTGTGAACGCACGAGGGCTGAACGCTGAGAAGGGAGAAGAGCTGTTCAAGCGGAAGCACTATATTGGCATGAGCACAGTCGGATATAAACTGGCCGTGATTATGTGCTTGCAGGAAATTAGAAGGTCTATGAGCCTCCGAGCAGCCGGGCTCTGGAAGAGCCTCCAAGAGAACCATGAGGGTAGGGCATGAGCTGGCTTCATGGTGGAGCTTCCTCAGCGAGGAACCAGATTTCAGGTTTGCTTGCTGCCTGAGGAGATGCTCTTAGTCCTCCATCCTCAGGTCCCACAGATGCTCCAATCCGAGTACAAACGCGTCGAGTCCTCTTGGAGCCAAAGCAGGATTAAGCTCTGTTGCTGAGTGATGTATCGTGAACCTGGCTTCTGCCCGGTCCTCCGCTGAGAGCAAATGCCTCATCCTCCGGTGTCACCCCTCTCGGCACCAGTAGGACCTCTTTCCATTCCGGAGATCAGGAAAAGCAAAGGTTTTGTCCCAAGAAGAGTCGTTGTACCCAGTGAGTGGAGCTGGGTAATTAGCTGTTCTCTTCTGCAGTTCCAGGAGAATATGACTTCCTCTCTCATAAATCTAATCTCCTGGCTTCCTGTGTCTTGAGGAGAAGATTTATGTGTCTGCTCTGGTTTTCCCTCTGCCACAGATATTACCAGGAGGATGAGGTGGAGGATGGGTGGAGAAAGGGCCAAAGCTGGCAGGGATGTTCATGGGCAGGGATGTTCATGGGTGTGTGGGGCAGCTGGATCCTCCATCGGTGCATGAGTCCTGCTGTTCGATGGCCATAGCTGGGGTCTGCCCAGCAGCCTCATCAGTCCTGGGCTGATCTCTCCCCCAGGACACTGATGTCCACCAAGTCAGGGGGAAGAGCTGAGCTGGGCCTTGCTGCCCCAGAGGAGGAGGCAGGCAGGCAGGCAGCTGGAGACTTTCCCTCCGCTCTGCGGGATTTTTGGTGGATGCAGGTAACTTTCCGGACAGGACGGTGTGAAACCGGGCGCTCTTCCTCTGAGGTCAACGCTGCAGCCCATGAGAGATGAGTCTCAAGATACAAACCCAGAAGATTCAGTGCCTCCCTCTCACAAAATTCACCATCAATCAGTACTGGCCAAAGAAGAGTGGCCCAGTCATGGAGGCATTGGCTTTCCAAGGGGCGAGATTTACAGACCCTTTACAGGCTGCAGATAGGAGCTGACAGCACAAAGCACAGGCTGGTGATGTAGGACCAGGTTTTGGATCCTACCATCCAAAGGGCATGGCAGGTTCATGGATCCAAAGGGCTCTGGGCTGTGGATGGCTGCTGAGCTGTTGCGTCATTCAGAGCCCTGGTGCTGCTCACAAATCGCTGTCGTTCTGAGCAGTATTTGATGTTTGCGGGGAGTGAGGACAATCTGAGGACTGGGTGGGAATTGGCACCTGAAGTTCACCGGTGCCCGTGGCCAGGTCATAGGAGGTGGTCCCTGATGCTTCCTTGGCTCCTGGGCTCATTCAGCAGAGGAGACGTCATTCCCAACTGCGCTGAGCACCCAGCTGAAACGGAGAGCCCACCGCTGAGGTACTCGTGTCATCTATTGCATTTTAGTGGTGGCGTCTAGTTTTATCTATACATCATCTGATGTGACCTGCTGTCTCACCTTATTCATGGTGCTCGTAATTCCCAGATGAACTACAGGAGGAAAACACTCAGACCTTAAAAAATTGCCAAGATGGAGGATCCACCACTGTGTAAATCCTTTCCGAGTTGCTCTAGTGCTGACTGGCCTCACTTTTTAAGAAAGTCGCTCCTCCGACCGCGCTGACCCCTCCGATTTTCAGCCGCCGGGTTTCACCGCACTTTGCCTGCTCGGCCGGAGAGGAGCCCGAGGCTCCTGCAGTAGAGTCCCCTCCTGCACAGCGTCCGCTCCATGCGCCTCTCATGGCTCTGGGTTTGTCTTTTTCCTTCCTTGCCTTTCTCTCAGCCTTGGTTTAATCCGCACATTTTCTCAGTGCCGAGGTTTTTTTTCCTGTGAGGGCCCGTCTGCCCCTCCGCAGGACCTGGGCAGAAGCACGGCTAATTGGCGATGATCACTGGATGATTATGTCTTGAGACACGCTGGTTAGCCAGTTTTTAATCCATTTAATGTGTGCCACATTGCTTTCGTATTATTCTGCTTTCTTCGTCAAAATGTCAAATGCCTCACAGAAATCCAAGTCTGCTCCATCGAGGCTTTTACCTTCATCGACCAAACTTGGAACCTCATCAAAACAGACAGCAAATTGGTTTGATGAGCCGTGTTCTCCATGGCCTTGTGCTGACTGGCATGGCTGGTACATGCTGCCGTCCTTCAGCTGTTACTAGTCAAGCTCTGAGCCTGTTCCCCCACCACTGCCTCGGGCTGGTGGTCGCCTGCCCTGGCTAGTGCTAGCCCACCCACACCCTCCTGGCCCCCACTGTGCCGGGGCCCATCCCATGTACTCAGGCTTTCCTGAGGCCGCTCTCCACCGACATGCCCCAGGGGGGACCCCAATGTCCCCTGTCCCGCAGGCGCAGAGCCCCGTGGAGCACGCAAGAGCAGAGCAGTGGGGCTCAGCCCCCCGCCTCCGGCTTCGTCCTCAGGAGGTCGCGCAGCCCCGCTCCCCGGCTGAGCGCTGGCAGGGCAGGCAGGAGCCGCTGCTCCTCATCGTCACTAGCAGGGATCTCCTGAGAGCCGCCTGCGCAGGGTGCCTGAGGACAAGCATCAGCCACCACACAGTAGCTAGGACAGGTCTCCTTCAGCCATCCCCTCGCCTGCCTGACTCTGTCCCCGATCCCCATCGTCCCCCAGGTGAGAGGAGCTACCGCATCCCTGGGCTCCCCACAGACCGGACCCTGGAACGGGCTGCTGCAGGCTCTGGACCCCTTGTTTCTCAACCCTGTCCTCCCGACAGCCCTCGGCACTGCAGGACTGGCCAAACCCACAGGTACTTTCTTCTGGGGTAGGGTGGCATTAGCAGGAGACATCCCTACTCCTGCTGCTCCAGTCTGACCAGCCCGGGTCCCCATACTGGAGTGGTCAGCGGGGAGCATGGCTGCGTGCCGGACACATGGTGCATCAGCTCGGGTAGCCAAATACGTGGGGGGTGTAGGTGAGCACGTGGCCCCGGGAATGGGGGGCTGAGTGCCATTTCCCAGTAAATACGCTTGAGGATAGCAGCTGGAAAACACTGGAGCGGCTGGGTGCTGGGTGCCTCTGCTTCCTGCACAGCCCCTTCCCAGTGGCCCTTTCTGCGCATCCAAAATGTCCCTGGAGCCGCGCTTCCAGAGGGATCCATCGGCAGAGCAGCTTCCTTGGATTCAGCTACAGTACCGGGGGGGCCCCCCCTTCAGATACCGCAGCCGCTGGGTTGCACAGTCCTGATTCCATCCTACAGCGGGACTCGAAGCACTCGAAGATGCCGGCATGCTGCAAGCAGCGCCCGAACACGGCACCAAATCTAACTGTTCCATAAAGCGTACGCAGAGAGACGAGTGGGAGGGTCCTAGCTTTTGGTGTTTGACATCCTCCGAGCCGTTCCCAAACGGAGTTAGCGCATGTATGATTTATGGGCTTTTACTTTGTCCTTGTGGCTTGTCTCTGATCTCTCCAGCAGTGCGGTTCGGGAGGCAGAGGGTGCCTCGGCGGAGGCCCCGCTGACTGACAGCCTCGCGTTTGCTGCGTAGGCAGTGGAACGGCCTCGTCTCGCTCTGCCGTGGGCCGTGGCTCAGCAAGGTCCCTGCTGCGGGCTCACAGGGGCTGCATCCGCACTCGGACCGTGCCGGTAGCACTCCTACCCCGTGCTCGGCTCTTGGAGCGGCACCCTCTGCCCCGTGCCCGTTAGCGCGCTCATTAAGGAGACCTCTGGAGGAGGCTGGCCACATGCGGGCTGCCCTCCGGGAGCGCTCAGCCCGGCTGCGCTGGTCCCAAGCTGTGCTCAGGAGGCCAGTCCAGCGCAGAGATGCGCCAGCCGGCCCTGCTCTGCCGCTCGGCGTGTCGCCTCCCTGGCACAGACGCAGCCAGGGATGCTGAAGCGGGACCTGGGCGGGGGGTCCTGAGCTCCGTGCTGTGGCCCGAGCGAGGAGAGGTGACCCTGTGGCTGCCTCACCCCGCAGCCCCTTGCCATCCCAGCGGGCTCTGCCTGGTCCCATGCCCCGGGTCGGGCACCCGCTGTCAGGCGTGAACGTGGGGCTGCTCTTCCCGGAGTCGCACGCAGCCTGCGGCGAGTGCGGGGCGCAGGGGCAGGCGGCGCTGGCTCCGTCCCCGAGCCAGGTCTCTCCTCCGCCTGTTGCTGTCCATACTAACGAGGTGCCCCATCCCTCCGCTGTGTCTCCGTCGCGTCCTGCCTCACAAACATCTCCCGGTGTCTGGGCACGGCTCCAAGCTCGGGAAAGGAAAGCGCCGAGCGGCTGGGCGGCGTGTGGAGCAGCATCCTGACTAACGCCGTGCGGGGGGCGCAGAGGCACTGGGGTGTGTGGTGCTGGGGTGGAGGCCGGGGGGGGGAGTTGTGTGAGCCCCCTGCTCCACAAGCCACCGACCTGGGGAAGCATCGGACACCGGCATGCTCAGAACTCCTCGGGAAGTTTGCTCGTTACCAGCGCTGGGTGACTCCAGGCCGCTGTGCTGAGTCAGCCGCTTCGTTACAGCAGGAGCAAGGCAAGAGGGCGAGGGGGGTCAGAAGGGCTGGCCGGTGCCGTGTGTCTGTCCGCAGCGAGGGCAGGAGGGCTGCGGAGCAAGCAAAGGCTCCCGTCTCGGTTTGCTGAAGAGGGTGCGGGGTCACCAAGGGAGCAGTGGGCTGTGGTCCAGCAGGGGCTGCCAGTGCCGGCCGCGGGGGGATGCGGGATGCAGGACATGGCGTGGTGGAGTCCATGCCACCGGGGAGCCCACATTGCTCTGCTGCTCGCCCGCGCCGCAGGTACCTTTGGGTATCTGCAGACCTCGAATGTTGGGAGACTGACCCGCCGGGCGAAGCAGTGCCGCTTCCCGTCGAGGCTGGCGTCTCCATGTCTGCCGTCCTGTCCTTGATGCTGCTTCCCAAAATGAACCGTTAGCCTCCTCTGCTTCCCGAGGGCATCCCGAGCAGGGTTCCCCGTGTGCACCCCCTGCTCTGCGGTGTCGTATGCCCCGGCAGTGTGATGGGCCGGGGCAGCAGCCGGTGACCAGGGCGGGCAGAGGCAGAGCAAGGCGGGCATGGGGGGGATATGGCCAGGACAGGGCTGAGGAGGGAGGTTTGCCTGTGCCGGGAGGAGGAGCCCTGCATAGCTGTGCGCGAGCGATGGCGGGGATGGGGACATGGCTGTGTGTGATCCCCCCTGTGTGAGAGCCCCTGCTCAGGGGGAAGGGCCAGCCCCCCCCTCCCCCAGGTCCTGCCACTCTGCCACCTGGGAAGTGCTGCTGGTGTCAGGGACACGTCCCCAGGCAGGTGTGACCTGCAGCCAGGTACCGGTGGTGGCCCTGCGAGCAGGAGCTGTGCCACGTGCCTGCTCATGAGGCAGGGCGGGCAGAGAGCTGCGGTCGGGCAGGCTGCCGGGGGCTGCGCAATGGCGGAAGGTACGATGCCCCAGGGAGACCTCGAACTCCAGGGGCAGCCCTGCCACAACCTCCCTGAGCCACAGCCCTGCGGCAGAGCTGGAGAGACACCAGCAACCGCCCTTCTCCATGGGCAGGGCCAGGGGGCACTCCCCTGGTCTCACTGAAGTCACCGTCTTAGCCACAATGCCTGTTCTCCATCTCGGCTGGTTCTCACATGCCCGAGGTGGCCCACTGTCCCCGAGCCATGGTCTCCCCCGTGCCCGTGGAGCTGGTCCCCCCATGCAGGCAGCCCAACCAGCCCTGCCGCACCTCTGGTGGGTGCTGCATGCAGGACACGTCCCCTGTGCCCAGTTTGGTCATCCAACTCACAGGTCGGGTTCCCCGTGCCCAGTCCAGCCATGCCCCACACAGGGCAGGTCCCCTGTGCCCATTCCGGTCATCCCACACCCAGGACGGGTCCCCAGTGCAGCCCTGCCCCATGCATGACAGGTCCCATGCCGGCTCCAGCCGTGACCCACACAGGTTGGGCGCCCCACACATTGTCCAGCCCCACGCAGAGCCGGTGCCCCGCATACGGCGGATGCCCCAAGTCCATCCATCCCGCGCAGGAGCCCCCCATGCCCAGCCCAGCTCTGCCCCATGCCCACAGGTAGCAGCCCCCCATGCCTGCCCCACTCCTGCCCTCCCACTGCCAGCGCCCCACGAACACGAGGCACCAGCCCCAGTGAGGCAGAGCTATTTTTAACAGCCGCTTCTGCTTGATTTGAGCTGTGAACTTGTAACGTGTTTATGCTAAAGGGGTTTCTTTTTTTCCTTCTCTCTTTTGTGCTGAAGAGGCAGCGCCGGAGATCAAAGCTTGTCTCTTTGCGTTTTGTGATGGCGGGGCTGGGAGGGAGCGGGCAGAGGCCAGAAGCCCCGCGGGGGACGCTCCTGTCCTCGGGGGGCTGCAGCGGCGGGGACGGAGCTCACCCACCCCTCTCTGTCCCCACAGGTCCGGGACCCCAGGAGCCATGGGCAGGGACGGCCGTCACCCGGCACCCTGGGCAGCCAGCTGCGAGCAGCACTGAGCCAGGGCGGACGGCGGCGGGACCATGGGCTGCCGGCACCGTCGGGGAGGCATGGCGGCGGGCAGGGCTGTCGGGGCGGCGTGCCGGAGGCTGTAGGGCCGGGCGGAGGGCAGCATGCCCAGCGGCCCCTCGCCCGCCTCCCACGCAGCATCCCCTCTCCACGGTGGCAGGGGATGAGGCCGCCCGCTGCCCCGGGCAGCTCCGGGGACGGGTGCAGCCCAGGGCTCCGGCCGCCGGTGCTCGGCCCTCCGTGCCCCGCCGCAGCGGCCCTGGGGCCCTGAGCCATGGTCAGCCGCGAGCCCCTTCCCAGCCCGGCCCCCGCCGGCGAGGGCGGCCAGGAGAAAGCCATGACGGTGCGCTCGGTGCTGCTCAATCGCGACTCGCCCGACATCGAGAGCCGCCTCAAACGCCGGCGCAACCGCACGCAGCAGGTCCGCTTCAAGGACCTGGTGGAGGGCAGCGCGGGGCGGGCGGCCAGTCCCACCCCGGGGCCCACGGCCGCCCACAGCCCCAACACCCCACGTGCCTCACCGCCCCCCAGGGATGCCCCTGAGCCGGCGGCTCTCTGTGCCTCCCGGCGGAGCTGGCCCCAGGCCCAGCCGGGCTCGCTGACGCTGCCCATGCCCAGGAAGGCGTGCATGAGCACCGCCATCCAGACCTCCCCCAGCCTCCAGAAGCCCTTCCAGGCCTCCCAGCCCCGCAGCAAGAGCGTCTGCGACGTGGCCGGGGACGCGGTGCTGCCTGCCGCCGCGGGGAGTGCTTGGTGCCCAGCGGGGACCGTGCCCACCGCCGCCAGCCGAGCTGTGCCCCCGCGGGCGCCCAGCAGCCTCCCCGTGCGCGATCATGCCGCAGCCCTCGCCCAGCACGCCGCCGTGTGCCGTGTGCCGCCACCACCACCGCCCAGGGATCCCTGTCCCCCTTATCCGGGCACGGCCAGGTGCCCCGCTGCCCGCTGCACCTCCCCGGCACAGAGTTGCGTCCCCGCGCCCTGCCTGCCGTCCCCTGCCTGTGTCCGGCTCCGTGCGAACCCCGAGGGCAGCCGTGGGGCTGCCCCACGCCCGGCTTCCGTGCCCTGCGGTCAGCCCCGGCCGTCCACCGAGCAGTGGGGGCTCGGCCGGAGCGACTCGGAGCGGAGCCTGCCCCACGGGCGCCCACCGCCCCAGCCCTCGCCGTACCGCCAGCAGACCGTCCCCGCCACGGACACCCCTGGCCTCCGCCAGCCAGCTCAGGGCAACCCCCCGCGGGACCCCCCGCCACCCCAGCACCAGCTCTGCGGCACGCCATGGGGGGGACCCTGCTGCACCTCTCCAGCCCCCATCCCACCAGCGTCAGGCTGGCACGGCTCTGCCGCCGCCGCGCCGGAGAAGACACCAGCTGCGCTCGGCCATCCGGACCCCCGTGGAATCTGCAGCCAGCTACGTGCCGCCGAGCCTGGGCACGGCCGGGCAGGACCAGAGGGGCCCGGGCAGCCGCTGTCCCCAGCCCCACAGGGCACCAGTGTGGGGACACAACCAGCCATGTGGGCATCGGAGGTCCCCCGGCATGGGCAGTCCTGCCTCACCGCCGAGCAGTCGGAGACGCTGCGCCACGTCCAGGACCTTCTGCAGCTGGTGGTGGCAGCCAAGGCGCCGCTGGGACCACCAGCGGAAGATGCGGATGCCCGGACATCTCAGGGAGAGGGCCCCCGGGGGCCCGGGGAGCAGGGGGACCTGCAGTCCCAGCTGCAGTCCCTGGAAGGGGTGCTGGAGACCAGCCAACAAACCATCCGGGTGCTGCTGGACGTCATCCAGGACCTGGAGAAGAAGGAGGCCCAGCGGGATGGGTGAGCAGGCGGGGATGGAGGCAGGAGGTAGGGGGCGGGGGGCAATGTCCCTTGGGGCATGGAGAATGGGGGGCCCTGCCAGAGATTTGGGTGCTGCCGCCTCCCGAACACATTTGCCTCTGAGAAACGCGGAGCTGCCATCCAGACTTATGCGACACCATGTCTTGATGTGACGTCTCACCCACCCCAGCTTGTTCTGCATGTGCCCGGGGTGCCCTGCCCATGCCCAGGGAAAGGGTGCAGGGGGGTGCAGGCCAGGGGGATGAGGGGAGCTGGGCCCCCTGCCCTGCTCTGATGCAGCTGACGTGCCCATGGGTCACTAGGAGCAGAGACCTGGGATGTCACATCCCAACTGCAGGATCAGCCCAGCCGTGGCGGATGCCCGGGGGACAACTGCCATTCCCCAGGGACAGCCTCCCTAATTCTCATGCCTGCTTTCAACCCCATCCTTCGAGTTACCCAAGGCACAAATTCGGTGCCCAGTGCCCCAACGACTGACGTGTCTGTGCCCTGGGGAGGTGCCCACGCACCCCTGTCCTGCCCTGCACAGGACCTGCTCCATGGGTGGTGGGTCAGGGCATCCACAGGACCTGCTCCATGGGTGGTGGGGCAGGGCATCCCCTGGGCCAGTTTTCCTTGGCCTCCCAGGTGGATTTGCCAAACGGAGCAAAGAGGTTAGTCTGTGATGGCCCAGAGCTGAACCCTCCAAACTCATCTGACACAAGGGCCACCAACCTCCCTGGAGATGCGAGGAGCTGCTCATCTCGTGCCAGTCCTGGCACCCTCCTGTAAAACCCCCTGGGGCATATTCCCCATGCCCTGAGACAGCCAGCTCCCACCAGGGCAGTGCAACGAGCCGGTCATGACATCTAACGAAGCCCGTGTTGGCTGTAACTGAAGCACTGCCCTCATGCCACCTCCCAGCGCAGCGCTGGTGGGAAGGGAACACCAGAGGTCTCTGGTCCAATGCCCACCAAAGGTGGGTGCAGCCAGGACAGGCTGCTCGGGACCTTGCCCAGCTGTGGTTTAGTGTCCAGGGGGATGAAGATCTGCCACCTCTCGGGCCCCTGTCCCAGTGTGTGACCACCCTCGGGGTGAAAATGTGCTCCCAGTTTCTAGTGCTCGTGCAGCTCGTGTCCTCTGCTCCTCACGGGGAAAGAAGTGGTGAAGAGAAACGTGCACGCAGCCTTTGTGGTACTGAGCAGTGGCCATAGCTCAGGATATTCCCATAAAACTCCTGCCACGATTCCCCTGGGTCGGTGTCAGCGCCGCAGCGGCTTTGCCTGGGCGCCCACGCTGGGAGGGAGCCAGAGGGAGCTTGGCCCATCCCATCTGTCTGCGAGGTGGCCCTGGGATGCTGGGGACTGTGGTGCCATGGAGCATCCCCCGCACTGCTTACGGGTGGCATTTCAGGTACAGCCGTGCTGTGCTTCAGCTGCGTGGGGACAGCCTGGGGCACTGGGACAGGAGAGCTCATCAGTCTGGCAGCTCGTTAGTTTGGCCTCACAGGTGGAGGGGGGCTCAGCCTGCCAGGGACACCGAGCTCGGTGTGTGCCGCGGTGCTATTGGTATGTCTGACTTGGCTTGCGGTTTTGGGGAGGCAGGGTGGCACACGAGAAGAGATCTGGACCTGCCAGATGGGCAGCTCCTGGTAGTCCTGGCCCTGGTGCCTGCGCATGTGTTTAATTGTTTTACCTAAAACAAATGACTGCTCAGTACCTCCTTCCAATTAGGAGCAATAGTGGTGGTGTGGATCCCACAGAGGCTTAGCAAGAGCGTGCAAGCCCACCTGGGCGTTAAGGCGGAGTGTGCAGCACCATGCACCGTCCCCGGCACAGGCTGCCGGGCCAAGGGAGCAGACCATGCGAGCCCATCCCGGACAGGAGCTGCCGGCAGCCCTGGGGTGCCGGCTCCCACAGACCCTTCCCTGTGCTCTGAGCATCCATTCTCCCTGGCTGTGTGGGAGCTACCTGCCCCAGTTGGCTTTGGGGGTGCCCTGGCCACTCCTGCCCCGGCACAGCACGGGTGACCGCACTGGACGGGAGGAGAGCGTGGTCCGGGGTTTGGTCCTGTCTGCCCCAAAAGAGGAGCAGCACCAGCCGTGGTCTCGCCCCTTCCGTGATCACTGCTGGGCATCACCATGCAGCCCCCTGCACAGCCCGCTTGCCCCTCGCCTGTCAGGGTTGCCCAAGGGTCTGTCGCCCCCAGGGGCTATGTGGCTGCTCAGAGGAGAAAGGCCAGAGGGCGATCCCCCCCTGCATGGGGTGATGCCCTCTGGAGTGCCTGCAGACCTGCGGGCATGCCGTGGCCGTGCCGAGCCTCGTCCCTGCGGGATATGGCGAGGGTGTGTGCAGAGCGGGGCCTGTTGAGAGGGCAAGTTTGTTCCCGTGGTCAGAATCGAGTTTGTCTGCTTGGGAAGCTGATTTAGCTTCACTGCGGGCAGCTTAATTAAGATCTCGTCTCTGTATACTGTTGCAGTCAAATGAGCAAACAAGATGCCCGGAGACATAAGGAATGGGATAGGAAATCGCATAAAAAATTATCCTAGTGTCCTGATGCTGAGGAACAGCATGGCCTCATTTGCCACGGGTCAGCGTCCGGCTCCAAGGCACCCGCCATGCACCAGAGCGATGCCACCAGCCCCGATGCCGCTCACGGTGTTAACACGTCCTCACAGGGTCCAGGCATCTACCGCCAGCAACATCCCGTGCCAAACACCTATCCCAGGATTAGATCTCATCCTGGTAGAGAGGCGCAGTTTATACGGTGTTGGATACCCCCCAACGCACACTCATATATATGTACCTTTTACATATATATATATACACACACACGATCTAATTTATGTGCCAAGAGTATAATCCCAATTGTAATACATAATTCGGTGCATTAAAAGACCTAGTTTTCGAGGACTGAGAACAGTCACGATCAAGGTCGAGTAATAGGAGGAAGATTTAAACAGGAAAATGTGACTGCTATGTGGGACAGGGGGTGTTTTCTCAGCTGTCCCCAAAAGCCGTAGCCTGCACTGCCTAAGAGGGGCAATGGAGATGTGGAGGGGTCCACAAGGGTGACCAAAAGCATTTCATAGGGCCTTTTTTCTTACAGCTCTGAGAGCAACCGGAGTTGGGGCACCACCGGGGAGCACCCACCGGCAGTGCTGGGTGCCAGGGGTCCACGGGCAGCTCAGCACCCTGAGGGCTCGGGAGGGTGGCAAAGCCAAAGGCAGACAAGCTTGTTCAGAGAAGCTGCAGAGAAGCTGCGCAAGGAGAGACATCAGTGGACCATTTCCCCAGGGAGGTGGTGGCTCTCCTGCCAGCAGCCGAAGCCAGGGCCGGTGGTGGAATATGGAGGCTGCCAAGCTCAGGGGAGCATCGGGCTGGCGCTGTGGCCGGGCTAGAGTTTTGCTGCCGGTCTCTGGTGCCCCATGGCTGCCTGGCCTCTGGGACGCCAGGACACTGGGGCTGGTGGACACGCCACACTCGCAGGGTGGCAGGAGCTGGGGTGTGCCACCGGCAGGCAGTGGGGACGCCGGGGGCACTCAGTCTGCACAGGGGGACCAGAGCACAGAGCTGGTCCCGGGGAGCTCTGGGCAGGAGGGGAGCAGGGCAGGCAGCCGGCATTCGCCCGGCGGGGCAGCACGGTGTGTGCACCCTGCGCAGCGTGCAGCTGGCCTGGGGATGCATCGGGGCTGGTGTTTAGCGCCAGCAGCAGAAACATTCGGGGTGCAGATACCTTCTGTAGAGATCGGGGAGGCTGACTTGCTTTGGGGTTGAGCTGAACTTTGGGGCTCGTCCGCTTAATTTGAGTCCCATGCACCTTCCCTGGAGGAGGGTGCTTCTTCTCTGGTGCGAAAGCATCAAAAAGATAAATCCTGAGTTTGGCGTAGGCTGGTGATTAGGCTGGAGCATCTTCCTCTGCCCATCTGTCAGGGCACTGTTGCGTGCCGTGAGTGCCCCCGCACGGACCTCACGCTGCCCAGTCTTGCTCCCTCTGTGCCACCGTGTGTGGGGAGATGCATGGTGGCCTGGGGTGGCCACGGGCATGAGGTTCAGCTGTGTGTTGGAGATGAAAGGAGGTGTGAGGGATCTGGGGCTTCTGCTGTGCCTGTCTCTGGTTTGCAACCATCTGAGAAACCTGCAGAGCTGAGAGGAACCGCACTTGGCCTGGCATCAAACGGCATCTCTCAGGAGGAGAGGAGCTGTGATCCAGGGAAGAGAGGAGGTGGGGTCCCAGGGAGGAGAGGAGCTGGCTGGCAGCTCCTGGCTGCTGGAGCATGAACTCAAGATGCAGATGAGGGGCCTGGGGGCGGCTGGGGAGGCACAGGCAGACGGAGGCCGGGTCTCCAGGCTCACAGCACTTCTGCTCTGTCACAGGCGACACTCGTACCGGACAGGGCAAGACATCGCCAACTGCGGGACCTGCCGGGACTGTGCCTGCATCATCTACAGGTAAGAGCCAGCTCTGGCACCCTGCACGTTCCCGGTGGGGCCCCTGTCCTCCTCCATCACTCTGACTCAGGCACACCGATGCCAGCTCTTTCCCCAGCGTGCTGCCAGGGCTCCCAGCACGGGTGCAGGCACCTCACCACTCTGTAGTCAGCTCCTACCACATGTCGAAAGGCCAGAGCAGGGTCCTGGTGTTACTTGGCCTGAATCTGGTCGCTTTATCTCTGCGGAGGGCAGCTCCCGCTCCCAGGAGTATCTGGGGTGATTTTCATGAAGGACAGCTGACTGGCTGCAGCTGGAAGGAAAGCTGCTCCAGTTCGATGGCAGAGCATTTATCTTCTGTAAAAGCAATGTATCAGGGAAAGCCTCATTAGTGGCTGGTGGGTGGGCTTGCTCGCTCGGAGTCCAGGCTGCATCTCTTTGTCCCTGTGCCAGCTTTGCATAGATGCTGCAGAGGGGCTGCTGGTTGTGCAGGGGGTTCCTGCCCTTCGATGGGGTCTGGGACCCCGGGATCTCGGCTCTGCTTCCCTGGCGTCAGCTTTGTGTCGGGGTGCAGAAGCGCTTTCCTCCAATGCCCTCTCTCCTCAGAGCCCATTTGATCTCTGGAAAAGGCATCTCACACCCTCCCAGCATAGGCAGTGATGCGGACGGGTCCCTCTCCCTATCAGCCCTGTGGGAATTGAGGAGCTGCCGTTTCGCCCAAGTCTTTGGCTGCCCCTCCAGGCATCCGTGGGTGTCCATTTGCCCCTCTGTCCGTGCAGCCTGCCGTCTCCCTCTGTGCAGATGTGAGTAGCTGGCCAGGCATATTCTTATTTTGCTATTAATTAGGCTTACTCCACTAGCACTCAGAAGTGCGGGACACGTAGCGCAGAGCTGGCACCGAGCAGCGCTCTGTGGTGTGTGCACGGGGCGGTTTAGCCGCTGCTGTGCTTTTGTGAGCCCCTGTGCAAGGGATAGACACACTCTCCTTCGGGTACCTCTGGGCTGGGGGGGCCCGGCTCCAGCCCCCACTGTGCCTCGGCGCCCTTGCAACCCCTGCGCATCCGTACCACCGCGGCAGTGCTGCGTCCGTCTGTCTTGTTCTCTGCTTCTTTACACCACAAACTCCCCCGCTGTAGCTCGTGGGGGACTTCAGTGCTAATTGGGTCTGACGAGCCTGTCTCCATGCGGCACTGCGGCGGGGAGAGATGTCACATTTGGGGGAGGCGGCTCCCTGTAATTGCCAGGCTCCCGCTGGGGACTCCCTCGTTCGCTGCCATCCACATGATGAGAAGAGAGAGGCTTCGGTGGGACACGGGACATGGGCTGGGGGGAGCAGGGGCGGCACCAAGTGTGGAGTGCATGGGGTGCCAGGAGCCGGGGCAGCACTCCAAGCACCGGCCCTTGGGAATCCCCGCCTGTGTCCCATCCCAGGGCCATGCACGAACACGCCAGCTGTGCGCCCCTATAGCAGCCCCGAGCATCCTTCCTCTGCATCTGTGCCGGGGACGGGGATGGGGGTCCCTCCCCATGCTGCCCCCCCTGCTAAGGGGCTGTCTGCCGTGGCTCACTCTTTATCCTAGAAATAGCTGGGGACAATCAGTGTCCTTGCAGGGTGAGGTGACAGGAGGTGAGAGGAGGTGTCAGCGTGCTGTGGGGGAGCTTGTGGGGAGCTCCCCGTGTGCAGGGCGGCTGTGCCACGTGCGTGGTCCCGGGCACACACAGCAGCACCTTGCTGATCCGATGGGACGTGGCTGGTGTGAGGAGATCAGAGCACTTTCCGTGTGAGGAAGCATCACGGCACGTGGCCACCAGCAGCCAGCCTGTGCACTGTGGGGTGCTGCGGGGACACCAGAGGGCTCCGGCACTTGCAGGAAATCTAAGGACTGTGGTGGGGGGGCTGTGCCCCCCCCTTACCTACCCAGACCCAGGACACCCTAATTCCTTCCATCACTAGTGGTGTGACAGGCAGCAGCACAGCCCTTGGATGCTTGTGCCACCTCCTGATGCCGCAGCTGCCCTCAGCCCATGGGGGCTGGGTGCAGTGCCGGTGGCAGCAGCGGTAGGACGAGGGGCCCTGGCCCCAGGGACATGCAGACACTTTCTGGGGGGGCTGAGTGCTAACCGGGGTCCCACAGACCCTGGGCTTGCCCCCCTGCGATGGCACCGGTCCCCAGCTAGGGCAGTTGGCTGGCTCCCTGCCCGGGACAGGTCACAAGCAAAGTCTGGGCATGTGTTGTTCTGAGCTAGGAGGGACCCCGCAGCCCCAGGGGGACAGAGCAGCACCACCAGAAGCTGCGTCCTGTTCGGGGGAGCACATCGCAGTCCAGCAGTGAGGGAAGCACGCTGCTATGGATGGCGACTACAAGGGTGCCCAGCGTGTCCAGAGCCTTCCTTTGCCCTCCTTGCCGTGCTGGCAATGCCTTACCAAGGATGGCCAGCCCTTGCAGCAGTGCCACTGGTCCCTGCGGGGCACTAGCAGGCATTGCCGCTGATGGCCTGATCGGGGCAGAGGAGCCGCTGCACTCCCGAGCTGGGGACTCTGCTGCAGGAAACCCCAATTGCCCGGTGCCTGAGTGCCACCTAAGTGCCACCAGCACAGAGTGCTGGGAACAAGTCTCTGGTACTTCGGGAGGCCCCTTGCAAGCAGATCAGCTCCCCAGGAGGGACTTGGCGTGTTTGTCCTCATTTAGGGCCAAGGAGCTCTGGCGAGTGGGTGAAACAGAGGAAAAAGCACAGTCAAGCCCAAGAGAAAAGCAGAGGCAGCGCCAGGCTTTGAGGCTGGATAAGAAAGGAGGTGCGGGAGGGCCAGCTGAGGGTGACCCATCCCACAATACCCCCTGCCACCAGGTCAGGGGCTGTTTGTCAGTCTGTCCCTCCAGAAGGAGATGTCCCTGGGTGTTTAGCACAGCAGGTTTAGCCATGCGGTGCCATGTGCCCAGCTGCAGACCGCAGCGGGACTGCTGTTTGGGACAGATCGGGCCTCCATCTCCCTCTGACAGCCTCTGAGGGTAAGGGTGGTGGGCAGAAGCTGTTTGAAGAGCATGCCAGCAGGACGTCCCCTCGCAGGGGCGCACAGTGACCTCGGGAAGTCTGCCCACCGGGAAATGCCGGGAGCCCTGGAGAAAACTGCCGGAGAAACGCCCAAAGGGCCACTCTGCACCGCAGGCTCCCAGCCGGCAGCTGCGTGCGTGAGGGCCCTGCCCTTCCCAGGGGCTCTGTCATCCTCTCCAGCCGCAGGATGACAGCCACCGAAGCCAGGCTGGTCCCCTGCCACGCGCGCCGTCCCCATGCAGCAGCCTCAGGAGCGCAGGGGGGTTGAGGTCCTGGGGACATGCTGGGGGCTGAGCGCCCTGGGGATGTGAGCGGGGCTGAGGTCCCCAGGGACTTGTGGGGGTGCGCGGAGCCGTGGCAAGCAGGGGGGCCGTGGTGGGCGATGCCCTCTAACCCCATCCCCTTCCATGCCCGCAGCGTGGAGCACGATTTCCGGCAGCAGGAGGGCCGCTTCCAGCGGGTGCTGAGCCATATCGAGGGCGACATGACGCCGAGCTCCCCTGCAGCGGTGGCGGGGGCCATCCTGCCGCCCAGGCAAGAGCCGTCACCAGTGACGAAGCTGCCTGCCAAGCTGGACGCGAAGAAATCCAGGCGCAAATGCTTCTGGTTCCTGTGAGCCAGCCGTGCCCGGCGGGCCAGGAGCACGGGGGCACCGTCCCAGCACTGACCCCCTGCCCACGTCTCCTTCCTCCTCTCCCTCCCTCTGACGGTAGGGTTTGGGTAGCACCAGCTTTTATATTTTTAACCGTTCAGTTTAATGTATCGGAAGCCCCTGTGTAAATAAGGCGAGGGGGACAACGGCTGTATTTAATGAGAATTCAATAAATTTTACGGAGACGCTATTTTTGTTACATCCTCTCCCACCTGTGCACTTCTGTTCTGGATGAGGATGAGGGGGATGGTGGCCATTCTCCTACATGGGCTGCAGCGTTCGCCCAGCCAGAGGCACCCGCAGCCCCCTGGTGAGAGCAGGGCTTAGGGCTCTCTTAGCCCTCAGGGAGCCCTGTCTGCAGCCTCGGTGCTCCCAGCCTGCCCTGGCTGAAATCAGCTCCTGGCCCTGTACCCCACAGCATAGGCTCATCACCCATCCCCCCAGCTGCTGCCTGCAGGTTAACCACGCGAACCGAGGATTTTTCCTGCACCCCCGGTCAGAGACAACGGAAAATGATCGGAGTGTCTGGGAGAGAGACCTGTCCCCGAGACCTTCCCGGTGGGAGGGCAGGCTGGGTGGGGGTCTCAGGGAACATGGCTTTCCTTCCAGCGAGCATCTCCCGAGTGAGGCTGGGGGGCCAGGGGCTGAGCCCTGCACAGCCTGCCTGTACCCAGGGCTGCCACAGGAGGAGGGGCTGCTTGCGGCTGCGGGGGCTAGAAATTCCCTCTCCCGCTTTGTGGCCGGCTGGCAGGGCCTCCCTGGCTGCAGGATGCGCTGGCTAATTACAGGGAGAATGAAATTAGCAGCTCAAATATTCCAGCCTGTGCAAGGCTGCCCACGAGAAGAGAAATTCAGCGTCAGTTTAATGAGGGTCCTGGATCAAAGCGGCCGGCGGCAGCAGTGGGCGGCGAACATATGCTGAGCACAGTGCATTAAGTGCTCCCCATGCTCCCCCCAGCCCGCCGGGATGTGCCGTGCCCTAACCACCCTCCACCGCCGTGGAGCCGGGGGGCAAGTGCTTCCCAGAGCCCGGGGCCAGGCGATGCTGCATGCGTGCCGCACCGGCGCTCTCACCTCAGCCTCCACCGGCGGCAGGAGCAGTCACGGCTCTCCCAGCCGGTCCACCGGTCTTGGAGAGAAGGACATTGCCCAGCCTCCTCCTGCTAGGCACCCTGGGATGCAGCAAGCAGCTGTTGCAGACACAGAGGTCGGTCCGGTGAGGGGGAGCAGAGGACGGGATGGCTTGGCCACCGCCTCTCCAGGTGGTGCCCTACACCACGGTACCCCCAAAGCAGGAGACTCACACATGCAGGAGCCAACACCACGTTAAACCCTATCCCTTGTGCTGGGGACCCGCCTGGTGCTTGCAGGGCTGCAGCAGTGCCAAGGCGGGGACAGTGATCCCGAGGAGTCCCAACTGCTCAGCCATGGGAGATGCTGCAGCGCCCAGCGCCAGCCCCGCTCGGCAGCAGTCACCCAAGCCTCAGCCGCAGCCTCTCCTGTGGCAGCTCATCCCTTCCCGGCAGGACGCTGGCAAGCCCCCGTGGGACCGGGCCAAGCTGTCAAGACGAGGGCAGGGGAGGTTTGAGTTCCCGGGACAGTGAATCTGAGGCGTTCCTCCTCTCAAATTCTACTTCTTGCCCAGCAGCAACAGGGTGGATGGAGGCTGCCTCCAGCATGGGCACATAGGTCTCTGGTTCCCCCAGACCCTCCTGGCAGTCACAGCTTCTGGAGCAGCCTGGGCTGAGGGTCGTCGGACCCCAGGGTGAAAGCAGGGGCTGCAACAGCAGCATGGAAGTCATGAACCCACCAGGAAAGCTGCCAGACAGCATTCCTGGAGCCCGGCAGGACCAGCGTGTGGGAAGGGGAGCAAGCGGTGGGAGTGAGGCGCAAGCAAAGGATCACTCCCCTTGTCCCCCACTGTATATGGGGCCACACTTCAGCACCCAGTGCCCCTCCTTGCCTCTGTCACAGCCTGGCAGAGCGTGCCCAGCAGCTCTTTTTGCTCTTACTTCCTCTGGCACTGCATCACACAGCCCGGGAATGAAGGCTAAAAGCAAGATGATACCAAATGCAACCCCGTATGCATCTCCTGCCTGAGTCACACGTGAATCATATTCCAACGCCGAGAGCCTGCTGTGCCCACCCAGCACAGCCCCAGCAGTGTGGCTTTCGGCAGCAGAGCCATGGGCACGTCTGGTGAAGCGGCACTGCCTGGCTACGAGGCCACTTGTGCCCGGGGGCTGCACCCGCCATTGGCTCGGCCAGTAAAGCCACCCCGGGGCAGCGGAGCCGCTGTTGGGAAATGTCACCACAGGGCTACATCACCAGGGTTGCACTGGCCAAGCAAGCAGGGGAGGGCAGGCTGAGCTGGGAGCCCAGGGGAAGACCTCGTGCCTCCCCTGTCCCTCAGGGGTATGAGAAGGGGTCACGGGGCAGGGAGCAGCAGCAATGCTGGTGCCTCAGCACATCGGCAGGAGCAATCCCAGCACTCAGGATGCTCACAGGCCAGGGCAGCCTCGTCCACTGGAGAGCATGGGCAGGACCAGTGAGGATAAAGGGCCAGTCCTGCCCTCCAGCTTTATTGCCTCGGTTTAGTTAGGTCTTTATTAACGATAACAAAGAACAGGATGGCAAACCTGCAGGCTTATCCCAAGAAGGCTCAAGCAAAGGGCCAAGCTGCTACCATGGTTGCCCACACCTCCCCGGGCACGGCACGCAGCGCAGCACGGCACAGCACGGCGCTTCCCCACAGCACGGCACTTCCCCACTGCTGAACAGCCCCGCCACTTGCTCCGGGCTCCCGGGACACAGTCAGACCCAGCTCCTCACCCACCCTCACAACCCAGAGCAGCTCGTCAGACCCACTCCTCGCTGCCCGGCTGAGCGCACTGGGTCTGCCGCCACGTCCACATCAGAGTGCCCGTGAATCCACGCTGGCCACAGCTCTGTTTCCCCCTCCTTCATGATTAGATCATTGCACCCAATGCAGCTGCTCTGCACGAAGCTTTGGCTGCGCAGGTCTCTGACCTACCAACCCCTCCCACGAGAGGTGGGTGTTCCAGCACGTTCCTCCCACGTGTTTTTGGCATGTAAAACTGTGATGGGTCCAGCTACTTGTTTTCTAGAGAATACCGCCCAAACCCCTCATCTGCTTCCAAAGTTGGCTTCCTGCATCACAAACACCCTGCCTGCTCCTCCCAACGCACCCTCTGCTCCAGACCTGCACAGCTCCCCCTCCCTTGTTTGGCCTTTCTTGTGCATCCTGCTACATTAAATACCTGCTCGTCCAGCCCCAGACAGCTGGGTACCAGGCTGCAGTGCCAGCTGCGGAGCAGCGTTAGTGACCCGGTCCCAGACCCCTAAATCAGCGACACCTTTTGCATCTCCTGCATTGCCCAAAGGCAGCTGTGTGAAGTGGCGTGGCCCCAACACCCGGCGCAGCACGAGGCGGCGGGGATGGTACTCACCCGCAGGGTGTTCTCCCGGTCCAGGACGATCACCCTCCGATTGACGGTGTGCAGCAGCCGCTCCAGGATCAGCTGGATGTGCTTCTTCACCTTCACCTGCAAGGCAAAGAGATGTCACGGCCACGCCTGAGCACCTGGCGCTGCCTGCTGTGGTGCCAAGAGGGAGGGCACAGGTGACAGCACCATCACCACAGCCAACGGGAATCACTCCCACGGCACAGAGCTGGCACGCGGTTGCCAGTCCTCACAGGTACCTGGTGCTGGCAGGCTGGGCTGGGGACACGCCACCTGCCCGGACACAGGCGATCAGCCCCATGGCACCGCCGCAGTTACTGTGGCTCAGCAAATAAAGCAGGCAAGGAGGTTGCAAAGCGTTTGCAGTTATTCCTGGCAGAGGACTGGGAGCTGGGACTGGGGGCACGAGTTTCCTCAGCACTCGTGGCACCTTGGGAGATGGGAAATCACAAACTGACTCTAAAGATTTGTGATTTATACGAAATACTGAAATAAAAGACTTGTCCACTCCGGCACAGCAAGTATGGCTCATTTAATCACCGCGTGGGGGGCTGGCAGCATCAGGGCGACCAGCTGGAGCTGGAACAAGGAGATGCACTCCGGTGTAAAAATGGGGCTCGGGGTCTTTGTACAGCTGGGCCTCGTACGCCTCCCTGGCAAAACCGTCCACCCAGCTGGGGACGGCTGCATCCGCACTAGGCAGACAAAGGTGGGTTTTAGCTCACACAGGGTTGAAACGAGAGCAGTATTCTCACCCATGGGCATCCTGACCATCCTCTCCTTAAGGGCTGTTTTAGGTGAAAAAGTTAAGGCCAAACCAAGACATTTCAACGACAATTCCCAAGCTTTCCCTTCCACTTCCTGGGCTTCCCAGTGCTGTGGGAATTAAGCAAGCCACTCTCACACAGCCACCTTGCCCACCCAGGACATGGTGGCACGTGTTCAATTCAGCTTCCACAGCGCCGATACCCAGAAAGCGACCCCAAAGCACAGACCTGCCTAAGAAGGACAGAAATGGAGGAAGTATCCTGTGAGGCAAGAGCACAGATCCCTGGGCTTTCCCGAGATGTTGCAGGAACAGCCACCACCAGCAGCTGCCATGCAATTTCCAGCCGCTCGGTCCCACTGTGGGTGGACTGGGGCTTGCGGGGAGAGGTGGTGATGGGCTCACTCTTTGCCCAGGGGCACGGCCCAATGCTAGCCACAGAAAGGCAGGGGACGGAGGGTGGCACCAAGGCAACACGGGGAAAAGGGGATGGCTACTGAGGTATGGACACACCTGGCCTCCCAGGGCCATCAGCCTGGCACCACAGCGACGTGACCCAGCATCCCACACGGTGCAGGGGTGGGATGTTGTGGGAAACAGAGGAGGAGAAGCGTGACCGAGGTAGGGAGCTGCCAGCGCAGCTGCGAGGGCTGTGCTCGTGCCTGTGTCTTCCACGTGCTCAGCTCAAACACCCACGATGCCAGGGCAGGAGCCTACAAGGAGACCTACAACCGCAGGTCACACTGCCGGGGCCATCGGCAGTCACCAGTTGTGCTCTTTCTTTTGTACACTGCTTCTAGTTTTGCAAGCCCATGCCTTATCCTTCCAGCACTTGGGGAGCAGCAAGTCCAGTGGGCATCAGTGGGGCTGCCACCATGCTGATGCGGCTGTGACCCAGTGTGGACTAGCTCTGGAGCCATCGGGCCACCCTGCTGCCCCCTGAGAGCCACAAGACCTCACTTGCTCCTCACCTGAGCGAGAAGCTGGAACAGCCTGAGCCCACCTGCCAGTGCACAATGAAGCACTGAGGCCACAGGGGGCCAGGGCGAAGGTCTGGGCATAGACACCCCCCACCCCAGGGTGGGACACGAGGCACTGGGGACTCACAGCAAGCCTAGAGCCATGCAGACCCCCAGCACCCCAGAGCTGCAGGGCACATCCCAGGCCTGACCCCATCACTGCAGCATCCCCACCAGCAGCCCAGCTCCACCCATACAGGGTTTGTCACCATAGTGAGATGCAGATGAGCCCTTCCCGAATGCACAGGGGCGCCTGGCTCCTTCCTGCCATCCACCAAGTGCCAAAGCCACCAGAGAGGCACTCACCAGCTCTGCGTCCCCACGGTTCTTGTGCCGTCCCTCGCCTGCGCCGTGCTGCGCTCGCAGCTCCTCTGCTCTCTGCAACAAACAGCGCACCAGAAAGTTGGGCTGATGCCCAGCAAGGACAGCCCTGTCCCACCAGAGGCCATGCCGGGACCAGTCATGTTTGGGCAGTCAGGCACCCACAGCAGGACCATGCCCAGCTGGAGACTCAGCCCCGAGCGCAGCCGGACCGGTGTATTACTGTGATCTCTTGCTCTGGTACCCCACACCAGCGGGCAGTGTGGGGAGAAAGGGATACATGGGGCTCCCCCGCAGCCCTGGGCATGGTCAGCTCTCTGCTGCAGGCTGCTGGGCTGGACCTCCATGGCACGGGGCTCTGGCTCACATTTAGGGCCAGGACTGCTAATTTTGGAGTGCAATGCGGCCCAGGGGCCAGCAAGCAATTGCTGACCAGCTGCCTTCTCCCCTGCCCTCGCCCTTCTCCTGGGCCTGCAGAGCAGGGACAGCAAGAGGCACAGCCGGCGATGCACCCCGTTGCCCTCAGGTTGGTGCTATCCCTTGGCTTGGAGGCCTCTTCCTCACCTATGGGGACTGTCAGGAACTCGCCAGAGACCATCTGAGGTGGAAATCAAAAGCTTTTTACCCCCAGCTTGGGCAGGTTCCCACTGGGATGGTGGGCGCCAACAGCCCCCTTTGACTTTGGATGGACCACAACTAGTCCCAATGACATCATGGCCAGTAAATTGTGCTACTCAAACAGGTTTAGTCAGGTCATTTCTAAGGTGACTACTGGAGAGGGAAAAGGAGGCAGCAGAGAAGATGGGATTTACCTTCTGGGCCTTGTACAGCACTTCCAGGATGTTGCTGAGCAGCTCAATGCAGGCATCTTCCTCCTCCCCCTTCTCGATCAGCTCCTGCAGGATGGGCACCGCCGTCTGCAGCAGCAGCTCCCGGCACTCTGTTGGGGTGGACAGGGAGGCGTGGGGCTGGCGGGCGCCGGCATCACCCCGGCACAGGAGAGGACCAGGAAGGAAAGGCACCAAGGGGATGGACAGGACGAGCACGACGCCTGGTCTGGGCTGCCACCCACATGCACGGAGCTGTCAACATCCTCCTCAGATGGAGCAGGGTTTTTGGAGAAACATTAAATCCTGGTGGGAAGGCTCCAACACAGAGAATTCATTGCACCCTGTTGCACAGCTACTTATCCTCTCTGCTAAAATAAACTAAACCGAAATAGAAAAGTTTCATCTGAACCTCTCTTGCTTCAGCTTACGCCGACAGACTTTTTTCTGCTTCTCTGCTCTGTTGAAGGTGCTTACGATTTAACTAAATAGATGGAGACTTTTTAAACTGGACACCATCTAGATAAACTAGGGTCTCTGGCGCTGAATATATGAAAAACCTGTGCTCTTCCTGTTACATATTACTCTGTTCCTCTGCGCAACGCTGCACTGACGGTGCCACGTTGCTGCTTATCACTATGGTGGCAGCATTAAAGTGGGGGCAAGGGGAAGGAAAGTGGGGGGAAACGTTTCTCTGCTGTTTTCTTGCTGGCACGACCATCTGCCATGGTGGGGTGCAGAGGAGTGGTGTCGTACCGTCTCCCAGGGGCGTGGGGAGGGATGGCGGGAAGGACCCAGGGTGGGATGTGGGGAAGGACGTGGGGAGCGCTCGCAGGATCATGGTGGCTCAGAGCAGAGATGGAGCAAGTGGCAGGAGGTGACCTGCCACCCGCACTCGATGGCTGAGTTAGACACATTCACGTTGCCTGCTCGCAGAGTCTCCACGGGCAGAGACACAACATGGTTCCTGCTGCCCACAGCTGAGCTGCTGCCCTGAGCCTCCCTGCTGCGTTTGAAGCCCAGGACCCCTGGCCCAGCTCCCAAAGGCAGCCCACTCCCCTTCTCTTTGAAGATGCTGTGTGGATATCTGGAAGCTCATCGCATCTCCCCTGTGCCCTTTCCTGCCCCGAGCCCCTCAGTTGTTTCTTCCTCATCCTATCTTCTCTGCTTCTCTCACTGCTTTCTTCCGGACTTTCTCCAGTTTAGCCACAAGTTTCTTGTGCCACCCAAAACCACACCTGGCATTACGCCCAGCCGAGGCCTTGCTGATGCTGAACAGGGTGCAGGGCACTCGCGTGTCCAGGGGATGCTCTCCCCGTGAGGGCTGCATCGCTGAGCCCCTCTTCTCCCTGTTCCCCCAGCCCCAAATCCCTCCTGCAGCACTGCTGCCACCCTGGGCTCCATCCTCTGCTTGCTCAGTGATTGCTTTCACATGAGTTTTTTAACTTAAATATGGTCTATATCTTTCAAAACCTTTTCTCCAACTTGGAGGGAATTGCCACCCCCCGAAGAGCCACCCCGGGCACGGGCACTGTCTCAGGGGCAAAGGAGGGGTCCCTGTGGCAGGGACTTGTCCCCACCCGATGCCCTGGCCCTCCCAGAGAGCTCAGCGTGGGCAGTGCCCCCAGGACCCCCTGTTGCCCCTTCTCACCGTAGGACAGGAAGATCTTGCTGTTGACGATGTCGGTCAGGGACTGCAGCTTCTGCCTCAGCAGGCGCTGGGGCAGCAGGTTCCCAATGAAGTCCCGCAGCAAGGCCCTGCCGTTGAGAGGATGTAATGAGTGTTAAATACAGGGCTTGCAGGAACCCCGCTTGTTTTGCAGTCCCGAGCACCTGCAGCCCCTTTCCTTCTGCAGAAGACACTTGCAGCAGCGGGGGGTCGGGTACCAGTTGCCCCCGTGTTTCGGTCAGGATGGGGCTGCTGGGCAGGGGGCAGCCGCTCCGTGTGGGCAGAGCTGTGGGGGGAGGTACAGGGCAGGGTGGTCCCTCCGCACAAAGCCACAAGGCAGCCCGTGCCCACCGCAGACGGCCGCACAGAGACACTCGGCGTAAAAACCCTGCCTGAATTCCCAAAATGGACCTGGCTGGGACTGAGGGTTTCCAGGCCCAGCCCCTGTCTGACGCACAGGCTACTGCTAAAATTGAGTGAAACCCTCCCGCGGTTTTGAACTAAGAAGGGGATAAGGACGCAATTCCCAGGCGTCAGGAAACCCAGACCCCTCTGCCTGTCCTCGCCCTCGGCTCCACGGCATCAGCCTACGTCTCTGCTGGCAGCTCCGGGATGGGGGGTTGCTGTGGGATGGGAGCCGGGACAGAGCTGGCTGCGGCAGGCGCCGAGCTTGCCACAGAGCAGAGCTGGGGATGATGGGGGTGACAGGGACCCTACCCCAGCGCAGAGGAGCTGAAGATCCCAAACACGTCCTCGAGGATGGAAGGCAGGTACTTCAGGGCTGCTCCCTGCAAAGAGACGAGAGAGCTGTCTGCAGCCAGCCCTGCTTCGCTATGTGCCTGTGGGGCAGGACGGACAGACGGAAGCCACCCGGGCATGGAGGTGACCCCTCCTGCTTCCCCCAAGGCGCTGAGCCAGCACCATCCTCGCTCAGCCCCTCCTCTTGTTAAAGCAGCGCTGTGCTCAGCCTGGCCCGCAGGCACAGCCCATCGCCCTCACCATCCCTGGGGAAGGGGCATCCAGCCGGGAGCAGCTTCCTCTTGCCAAGCCACCAGCATCCAGCAAAGCACCCAGAACCGCTACGGTCATATACCTCTACCCTTGTCAATAAGAATAACTGTCTCCAGCTTTTAGTTTGAAACCACATGAACTTCTACAACATGTAGGTCCTGGCTTGCATCGCTTTTAAAACCCTCCAGCCCCGCAGCTGAGGCTGCCGGAGGAGCAGGGCTGCCCTGTACCCAGCCCAGCTCCACCCCGTCACTGGAAGGTTTCAAGGGTAGAGGACACATAGCTATTTGTTTTTTGGAACAGCAAACACACCGACCATATTTTTTCCTGCATTAAAATCTACTTTGTTATGTTTATGACGTGACTAAGTAGCATAAATGACTCGCTGAGCTCTGCTTATCTCTAGCTTTGCCAGGGCAGCTGGTCCTTCAGGCTCCCCCGGGGCTTCAAACTGTGCTGAACACGGCGCCAGGAGCCCTCCAGCCTCTGGGTGCAGCCGGGTGCCAGAGGTGGTCTCCACACACTTCTGCACTTCAGCATCAGTTTCAGGAAGTTCGATGCCTGCAGATCCACGCAGGGCCGACCGCTACGCAATCCACCTCCAGACATTTTTACCCAGTGGTCTCGGCACGGAGCCCGTCGTCTTCCTCCGAGTTACAGTCAGAATTTCAGAGATCGGCGCCTATTGCAAATTCACCTAGTTTTGAAAGGTGCCTGGACAAGTTGGCCTTGGACACGTGCCTCGGAGCACAGCGAACACGGACATTACGGGCACAGGCTGGGCGGGTCCCTGCAGGGGTTTGCCCTGGGAGCACTTTTCATGGACCGAAACCCCTGCTGGGCTCTGACCCCTTGCTGGGTGGCTGCTGCCCATGTCAGGGCAGTAATGGGCAGGGCGGACCCTCGGCCCAAGCCGGGGCAGCTCTGTGAAGATCTCCAGATGTGGTTAAAAACTCCATCCCAGAGGCCCTGCCGGTCCAGAGCCGGCTCCAGTGGTGACCGTCGCCCATCCTGCCACCCAGTGCCACGTTCCATATGAGCTTGGTGAGCTCCAGCGCCCTTTGCTGGAGCGGGCTCTGCCCTTGCCTGTGGCACTAAGCGATGCTCCAGCAATGTCTTCTCCCTCTGGGTTTGCAAAGACTGTGGTTGAATTCCCCACTACCCTATTCTAGATGACTGAAATAGCGTTAATTTCCATCAAACACACCAGACCCCGAGTCATTTCTGCAGCTCTCGCAAACCCTTCTCCAATACTTAAGATACCTATTGCAGCTGAGGGCAGCAAGGCTGGGTGCATCATCCACCAACAACCTCATTCGCACCATGTGCCCCTCCAGATATTTCCATTTAACGCCTCTTTGTGCAGAAATCCAGGGACTGACTTATTTCTTTGCAATGACGCCACGCTCAGAGTCGCCTTCGGCCACTCATCACTGCTGGCAGCTGCTGGCTCTGCCTCCAGCTGCTGCTCCGCAGCCCTGTCCGCGTCCCCTCTCTGCCCGCAGAGCCCGAGCACGGAGCAGAGGCTTCTCCGTTATCCGGCACCATCACTGCCCCAGGTGCCCCCTGCACCGGCCACAGACACATCTGGAAAATCAGCAAACACGCAGAGACGTCTGAGCTGAGAGCCGATTCCCCTGGGACCCAAAAGAAATGCCCATCCCAGCACGACAGTTCTCCATTTGTAATGCCTTTTTTCTTTTTTCTTTTTAAACTGAGAAGATATATATTAAGGAGATTAAAAGTAGTTATTTTAATAAACTTACACAATGCTAATTTTAAATCAGAACGCTGTATAAAGTCAGACACTTGTTAGTCTCGCCTATTATGTCAGCTATCTTAGTCACATTCGTAACTTCAAAAAAGTAACAGCTAAATTTGATTTATTTTTTTTTATTAAACTCCATGCTTAGTAAAGCTGGATTGATTAACATTAATTATACTCCCATCCTTTAACTTTGAATTGATTGCATCTTCTCCACGACTGAGCCGGGATCAACGGTCAGCCTCTTTGTTCTAGTTAACAAGGTCATCTGATTCACCTTTTAAAAAATTAGCGAATATAGAATTTTTCCCACTCCTCAGGATTTTTTCCAGTGTTACAAGACTTCTTAAATATCAACATCTATGCCTCAGAAAGGATTTCTTCCAGAAACTGGTTCTGGCTTTTATTGCAACTGCTGAGGTAACTGCCTGGCCTTGCAGAAACTGAAAACGTCTTTCTTTCACCGCTGAGGATGAGCCCCCTCTTACTGATTTTTCATGGCGCGAGTGTGTCAGCCTGGCCACGACATACAAGTTACGTCTGATTTCTCCCCAGCTGCAGAAGAATAATGTTTGTTCGAACCAGCTGCCCTGTCCGTGCCACCACTGGCGATGCTCTGGTGGAGCTGGATGATGGGCCGCTGGGTCCGGTGGTCACGGGCAGGGAGATGGCCAGCAGGGAGCCCAGCGCAGAGCAGGGATGGGCACAGAGCCCAGCGGTCGCCGACCTGGGGCAGGACCTGCCTCTGGTGTGTGTGGCAGCGACCGTCACCTTTGCGTGACGCTGGTGGCAGGGTGTCCTGCAGAAACCCACCCACGTGCCAGCAGCCACAGGGGAAGAGTCAGAGCAACCTCAGAGATGCTCTGACTGCAGATGCTCGTGAGGAAAACGCAGCCCCTGATCCAGGCTGTGAAATGTAAATTCAAACCCAAACACTCCAAGGAACCGCAGACAGCAGGAGCCATCTCCTCCGCTCCACCCCACTGAGCCGCCTGGACCTAAACCGAGGAAAGACGGAGGGCAGCAGGATATCCTTGTCAAGGCATGAACAAGGGGAAACGTGCACCCACTACAAGTAGTGACCTGCCGTCGCTGCGTGCCTATGCGGGCTGTCTCCAGGCACAAGACCCATTTTGGGTCCCCTGAAGCACACTGCGCTGGCAGCAGCGTGATGCTCTGCTCCGCCTTGCTTGGCGCCTTGGCAGCTGGCATGACCCTAAGTGTTTGCTTAAGTCTGTACCCAAGTCCCACCTCAAAACTCAAGTTCTTTGGGTCCAGAGAAAAACAGGGCTCCAGGAGGGAAGCAATGGAATGAGTGAAGCTCCTCTCAAGGGCCCTCTGGCTATGGCAGGGAGCGGTTGCAGCAGAAGCCCTCATCTCCCAGCTGGAGATGTACAAGGTAGCTGCCCACAGGGAGCAGGTACCTTCCACCCCCTTCACAGCAGGGGCACCCTCCAGGTCACAGCATTTATTGGGAATGCCGGAGGTGTTTGGCTGAAGAGCTGCTCCTGCTTTCTGGCTAGGACCACGCCATGGGTTCGTCCCTGGCCCCCAGCCTGACACCAGTAGGCAGAGCCAAAAGAGACTCAGCCACCTCTCCACGGCTCCAAGTAGTCAAAATAGTACAAAACTTCCAAGACTGAAGTAGTCCAACAGGGGACCAGCTCTTTCCACAAGAGACGTGGCCTTTGCAGGAGTGTTGCAGCTAAGGAGCTATTATCAGCTCTGCCTTGGGCTGATCAGATAATTGCAGCTTTAACGAAAAGAGTAGGCAGAACCGGATGAAGCTGCAAAGCTTACGTCAGCCACTAACAGATCTTTCGGTATCACCTTCAGCTGCTACATGGAGATACAGAGGGTCTACAAATTCTGTAAAGCAGCCACAAAGTCCACTTAGAGAACATGGAAAAAAAGTTCTCTCCTTGGAGTACCTGCTCAAGATGTTCAGGAGACACCATCAGGCCTGGATATAGCAAGACCCAGTGGCTGAGGTCCAGCAGGAACCAGTGCAGGATGCAGCACAAGAACTGTGGCCGGGGTGACCGTGGGTCAGGACACCAGGGAAACCATGGGACTCTCTGAACGGGGGAGCAATGGCAAGGCCAGGCAGAGGCACCAGTAGCCAGGCAGCACAAGGTCAGGCACTTGGTCTGAGGCTCAGAGGGGAAGAGGACGGCACCTTGCTGGCTCACAAGCCCACAGTGGTGCTTCTCAAGGTCAGGGCCTCTTGAGTCACAGAATCACAGAATCACAGAATCATAGGGTTGGAAGGGTCCGCTGGAGATCATCTAGTCCAACCCCCCTGCCAGAGCAGGGTCACCTTAGAGCAGGTTGCACAGGAACATGTCCAGGCGGGTTTTGAATGTCTCCAGAGATGGAGACTCCACCACCTCTCTGGGCAGCCTGTTCCAGTGCTCTGCCACCCTCAAAGTAAAGAAGTTCCTCCTCGTGTTTAGGTGGAACTTCCTATACTCAAGTTTGTACCCATTACCTCTTGTCCTGTTGCCGGGCACCACTGAAAAGAGCCTGGCCCCATCCACATGGAGTCAGAAATGTCTTTATATTTAAATAATCTTGGGTGGATTTTTCTTCCACAGATCAGTAGAGCTGTTTGCAAACTTGCGCAAACTTTCAGCATCCACGGACTGCTCCGAGGAGCAGACAGAGACCATCACAAGGGGCTCGACAGCTTCACCACACAGTAGATAAACGAGCACTGCCTTTGCCCATTTCACAGGACGCTCCCTCCTTCCTGAGTCAGGAGAGACCTTGAGCAACCATTTCCATCTCCTACTCAGAAGCCTGGGGGGCTTCTATGGGGGACATTTCCCCTAAAGAGAACAGCACAGATCTGCCAGAGCACTTCAATCTCTCCTGCTTTCTCTAACAAAGTAATAGTAACCAGACAAGCTATTTTCACAGGGAAAGCTCCCGCTCGGCAGCTGGGATCCCACTGCAGAATTTCCAGGAGAAAGCGCGGTCAGACTCAGCAAACCTGGCAGAAGCAGGCAAATTTCCAAGCCCCATTCCCAGCTTCCCCTAAGCTGCTCTGGGCAGAGGGTGGCTCCCGCCAAACCCTCACCACAAACTAAGGGATTCCACCCTGAAGCCACAGCAGTGTGACGGTACATTAGGAAATACCATTTTCCAGTCTGCTTTTTAAAGATGTTCGGCTGTTGCGCACACCCGCAGTGCCTTGAGCACACCGGAGGAACGGCAACAGTGCTGCAACTGGAAAATTGTCCTGCTGAGACGGGCAGCCGCTGCTGGCCGTGTGACGGGAACTGACCCGGACTCCTCCAGCACCAAGTTGCCAGCTCAGCTGAGGTAACTGCAGCCTCATCTTTCCCAACTTACACCAAGGCTGAAGCCTCAGGGCCTACTATCTGTGCTTCCTGGCTATTATTTGCCATTGCTATTGGCTGCTATTCCTGATCTTAGCCACAGGGCAGCTGCAGGGATGCCTTTTCTGGTGATGCACGGGGCAGACCTTTCCCCTCTGCTCCGGACAGTGGCCGCTCTACTCTGGATGCATTTGCAAGAATTATTTTCCGCAGACCTGAACAAGGTGCTGAGAGATGCAGAAATGGCACAGGTGAATGTGCAGCAGCCGGGAACACTGCAGCGCGTGGGGTTACCATAGCACAGAGTCTCTAGAGCAACCGCGTTGAGATGGAAATCAGAATAATGATCCGTGTTTAGATGAGAGAGGGGATAAGGAAGGACAGCCCTCCTCCTCTCCACGAGGATAGCGGTCGCGTTGGTCTTCAAACTACTTTTTTTTAAAAATTAGATTCATTTATAAGGGAGTATCTAAGAATGCCATGAAATAATGCAACACGGGAGCAGGAGCTGCCGGCTGTCCTGGGGCCACCACGCGTCCCAGCCTGCAGACGAGGTCCCTGCCTGCGCTCTGCGGTGCCTCTGGCCAGCTGGGAGACCGCAGGTGCAGCGTGCGGCCCCATCCTCATCCTCTGGCACAGCACCAAAACGACACCGACTCAGCCCCAGCACCGGCTCCTGCCTCCTCTCGCTAATTGACTTCACAGAGCACACGTGGCTCCGTCGCGTTCTCCATTCAGCTCCCACCCCCAGCATCGTCACACCAGCGGCTGGAGGACCTCGACACCAGCTGCTGGTAAAGGACGCAGCTGTGCCCATGGGGATCCACAGTGCAAAGGGCATCGTTTATGGTCCCCCCAGGCCCCCCTGGTCCCAGGGTGCAGGGAGCGGGGCCAAGCGAGATCCAGGATGGGGAAGAGACCCAGGAGACCTTGCTGAGACCCTCTTCTCCAGGCATCAGCACGGCTATGGCCAATAGAGTATTTGCCTGAGCTGCTGGCCCCAACCTACGCCATGGACCCCGGCACCAACGCAATGCAGGGTTTTGTGGTCTGCAGCCTTGGAGAGCTTTGCACCAGGGACAAAAGTGGGGGTCCTCGGGGGGAGCGAGTCACCGGGCAGCGGGGCAGCTCGCTTTGACGCCCCATGCATGGGGACGTCTCCATGCAGAACAGCCGGTGTCACCCCCACTGGGACATCGTCCATCCCACCACACACCAGAGCTGAGCCCCCCATGCAGCACCAGTCCTCCGACGTACCTGGGAGAGCAGCGTGGGACCCTCCAGCGGGGACTTCATCAGCTGGTTCAGGGAGAGGAAGAACCGCTGCAGTGAGCGCTGGAACTCAGCCATCTCCTTCCCCTCGTAGAGCCTGCAACAGCCAGAGTCACCGCACCGCCACCCCACCGCGCGCCTTCCCCCAGGGACTGCGGGTGTCACCTGCAACCCCAATTAATTACACTCCTCGGTGACCGTTTTCCATAGCTAGCCCTAGCAGCGAGCCCCAGCATGGCCACTGACCCAACATGGCCCCAGGGACAGCCAGAAGCAACGCTTCAGATGTGCAGAATTACCCATATTGAAGACTGCTATCTGCTCTCTTGCGGTATTTATATACACCACTTATATGTACCTATATACATACTCTTTTTAAAAAAAAAAAATAGACTTTGTACACTGAAGTCCTCTCAAAGGAGGTTAGTATCTTCCCACCTGAGCAGGAAACCTCCTGCGCCCTCCAGCCTGAACAAGACCTGTGTGAACCAGCCGCAGAACAAACCAAACACCTGCGGGACTTTAGCCATGGGACCCGCAAAACTGCGAGAAAGTTTCAAAGCTGCTAATCGAATGCATAACCGCAAGAATAAAGGGATCGTAATAACTCATTGTGGAAAACAGGTCGTATTTGAGGTAATTCGCCCCATCCATCGACACAACGAATGGAGCAGTGAGCCCTGCTCGGGAGTGATTTGCAGGTACAGCTGGGGGAAACAAGGGATAAAACGCTGATCTCCCCATGGCCGCGGAGACAGACACGTCCTCCAGCCCGAGCTGACCCCCCGCACGCCGACCACCACCGCGGCAAGCGAAACGTGTTCAGTTCTTAATTGTGTTTTGGTTTCTAATTGCGCGTACAGCAGCAGAACAAACAAGATCTGTCATTTTTTGCTTAACAGCTATTTTTGTTGAGTCTAGGTCTTGTAAAAAATTTGCTCCTTTGTTTCATGTAATTACAGTTGGATAGTTCTCCTTCCAAATTAATCTTTCCTGTCTGGTAAACGAGCCCAAGGGAACATAGAAAACATGGCGGGTTTGGCAGCGGTAACAAGCCTGTTGATCTGCCCGAGGCATCTCAGATGTGCTCAGACAAATGCATCGGCTGAGCGGCGGCTGGTTTACAGCCCTTCAACAACTTCCAAGTCAAAGCAAAACTTCGGCTAACTCAAGAAAGGTCCCTCCCTCTCATTCCCCATGTTAAAAGTTACTAAACAGTGGGAGCCCCCAGCAGCCCACCCCCTTCCCCGCAGCCCCATCCCGCAGCCCTGGAGCCTTTGCCTGGCCCAAAACCCCATCAGAGGCCGGGAAATTTAAAGAAGTATGTATGTGTTAAAATAAGCAAAAGGAAATGAAGGTCCACATACAGCTTCTACTCTCACAGCAACGATACCATGCAATGAGCATCAATTATTCGAGATTTGTTAGACTTTTCACCATCCCTCTTTTTAATGCATCTACCCACAACCGACTGGCACGGATTTCCCAGCTCACCTCCACCATAAAACTCTTGCCTACAAAATTCTGCATTTTTAACTTAAAGAGGGCATGCATGGTACGGTACGCTATTTTAACAATTGTAAGACATATTGTCAACACTGAATTCTGAACTTTTAAGTGTGTAATGACTCAAACCAGCGCCGTATAAAGCAGTCGGAGCATGTGGCTCAATTAAGCCAAGATAACAGCTGATTTGCATCGCTGCAGCAGACGCAGGTCAGCCCTGTCTTTAATTTATCACTGACCTGTCGGTTTGGAGGATTTCATCAGGAAAACTGGCAGGCAGAGCCTGGTCCTTGAGCGTGATGCCTCTTGGGTGTAAAGACACCGGGCACACTCCCGCCTCGGCTCCTGCAGCTTCGGGCTCCGGCACGCAACCGAGCTTGAGGCACGGCACAGAAATCCCGCAAGCACCGTCAGTGAAGTGGCAGGAAAAATTATCCGGCCACCAGCTCACTAAGCAAATCAGCGCGGACTGCGATAAAAACCGTGCTGTACGTGATTTACTTGGGAAGGGTCAGCGCGGCTCTCGGGAAGGGACACCCTGCCCGCGAACCCCCAGAGTTCTTCCGCAGGAGCCTCCAGCCAGGCAGCGGCTGGAGCCCAGCAGCCTTTGGGGACCCCAGGGACCCCAGCAAAGTCCCCACGGGAGGGAGGCCGGTGGGGACGCTGCACAAGTGACTGGCTAGAGGGCAGAGGGGGTGAGGGGCTGGTCCTCGCAGGGGTGCTGGGCTGCCCCGCAGACAGGAGAGGGAACGAGCAGGACCATAGTGGAGCCCGTGGGTGCTGCCTGCAGGAACCGGGGGGCCTGAGCGAGGGGGCTGCAAGTTGCAAAGCAGGTGGCTGTAGAAGGATGCTGGTGAGAGCAAGGGACCCCAGCTCCCCCCGGTCCAGCAGGAGAGTGGACCCCGCGTGGGACGAGCCTCGAGGTGACGACAAGCACTTTCAAGAAAACTTTGCCTCTCTCAGTGGCAGCCAAAAAGCAGAAGCAGCTGGAGGAAGTGTCAAGGAGGAAGCAGCAAGCGGGAGACCATGTCACCCTGCTGTCAAAGCCCCAGCTCCCCCAGCCCCCTCCCTGAGGCGACGGAGCCATGCGAGCGCCAGGGGGGGTCCGAGGGGAGTTGGGGTTACTATGGCTCAGGCAGGGGACAGGAGAGGTTCACAACATCAGGAAGGGTGCAGGGAGCTTTTGGGGGCTCTGACGGACCCCATGTGCCCCGACACAGTGTGGGCGGTGCCAAAGGGGAAGGTGGCTGAAGACGTGGCATGGCATTTCTCTGCAGAGCGAGGGCTGGGGGCACGTTCCCACATTTCGGGAACAGAGGTCCCATGGCCAATCCCAGGATCTGTCCCCTTCACAGCCCACCGGCTCCCACGCCTGCTGCCCAAGGCAGACAGGGAATCAGGGAGCCTTTTCCCCACACAGTGGCCACAGAGCTGCCGAAGGGGCTTGGGCAATGAACCTCCTGCCCCACACCAGCCGGGCCCCGCTTCGATCATCCTCAGAACAACCTGGGACCCTCATATGAGCTACTTGGATGAGCTACTGCTCATCCAATTCCAGCAGCAGCACACATAATCAAATAAATACAGCAATCTGCAGTAACTTATTATAATTACAATCTAATTTCTTTAAATTATAGACTGTGTACAAATTGTAGCACCGTTTAAAGTATTTAGAAGATCTGAGGAGTCCGTGTTATTGCACTGTTAAGATCACTAAGATAAAGGGAAGATGAATAAAAAACACTAAATGTCTTCAGGGATGTCTTCATTCCAATGCAAACTAATTCACAGGGCTGTTTGCAAATGCTCCACATAATTAATTTTCTCTGCCAGAAATTCTATAAGCTGGGGAATTTGCTCTGTATTTTCATATATGACGAGGAGGTACGTACCTCGGTCAAATTCTGGAGCACCCCAGAGCTCTGGAGCAGGTGCCTGGCCGTGAATGAGACCCTGGGAAGGGCCGGTAGGCGAGAGCAATGAGGAAGGACAGACAGGGCACGCCAGCAGACCCGGCAGTGTGAGCTACACAGGGAAAACCTGGCAGACAGCAAAATGAGATGGCAAAGACAAAGTGGGGGCAAAGCGAGGTCTGAGAGTCCCTGCAGCTGCCGGGAACCCAACACAGCTCCTCACCGCAAGCGGGGCACAGAGCACCGATGGGGACACCAACACACGTCCTGGCACCTCTGCGCAGTGCTCAGGACTTTGGATGGAGGAAGCAGACCCTGGGCTCCGCTCCCTGGAAAACACCCGCCTGCCGAAACGCGGCCCCCACATCACGGGGCAACCCTGCTGCTTTCCCAGTGCAGGCTGGCAATGCTGTGTGCAGAGGGAACTCACCTCCCACCTCTCCCTTGGGACGCTTCAGCTTTCGGTGCCATGTACTTGGAATGAAAGAGGAACGTAACTTGCTTTTTCTGGTAACTCTAATCAGTTGTGTTTTCGATTTTCCACTTCGGCCCAGCAGCACAGCCAGGCTCACCCACGCCTGCCTAGGGGAGCCTTGCTTGTCCCATCACACAGATTACGACAGGAACCCCATGCCCATGGGGAACAAACAAAACTGGGTCCTGGCAGGACTCTGGAGGTACCTGGGGGGGACTTTGACCTTATCCTCAGCAGCAAAAAGGAGTCATTGAGGCTCCCAGCCCCTTACCCTGCTTATCACAGGATCACAGAAGAGTTTGGGTCAAAAGGGTTCCTCAAAGATCATCCAACCCAAGCCCCTGCCATGGGCAGGGACATCTTCCACTAGATCAGGTTGCTCAAAGCCCCATCCAACCTGACCTTGCACACTTCCAGGGATGGGGCATACACAACTCCTCTGGGCAACCAGTGTCTCACCACCCTCACAGTAAAGAATTTCTTCCTTATGTTCAATCTACAGCGACCCTCCTTCAGTTTAAAACTGTTACCTCTTGTTCTGTCACTACAGGACAAGTAAAAAGTCTCTCTCTTCCTTACAAGCCCCTTTAGAGCTTGTGCCAAGCGGGAGGATGAGTGGCTGAGCCAGGACAAATTGGGGAGGCTGGCTCAGGCCCCCCCTTCCCTGGGCCCTGGGGCTGGCACTGTGCCACCTCGTTTTGCTGCAGCACGAGGGACCCCCAAGACCAAATTTGCACTTTGCATTGGAAATGATTTGAAAGCCCAGTGAGTGGCTGAAGCATGAGAGCAGCCCAGGAGCCGTGTGTGTCACTGGACCTGCACAGGCAGAGGGTGCTTCATAGGAACCCTCCGATGCCAAACACGTATCTTTGTCACCGATGTGCCGGGGTGCTCCTTGCACAGACCCCGTTGCCCAGGTTGCTGTCCCCACACCCGCCACCATCCACACCCACTGTCATCCGCACCCGCTAACGGCAATGCTAGTGCCGAGCGGGGAGGCTCACAGATAACGCCATCGGCAGAGCTGGAGATGCCATGGAGGCAGCATGGAGGCCAACCACAGGCTGAGGGTTGAGACGGCCTGAGCCAAGCAGAGCACTGCTCCACAGTAAGATGAGCCTCATTGAAGGTAAGTGCAACGTTTCCCTCTCCAAGGAAAAAAATGCTAAAAAGCTCCTGAAGAGCACAGGCCGGGCAGGCAGAAGCTCTCCAGGAAAGAGCAGGAAGAGCAAGGCTGGATGCTAGAAAACCTTTCCAGCCACAGTGCCGGCTACGTAGGGGAGCAGGCTGCCCAGGGAAGTTTTGCCGTCTCCATCGTGGGAGGTTTTTAAGAACATGTTGGAAAAACCCACCCACCAGGAGCAGCTCGGGCAGAGCCAGCCCTGCCTTGGGCAGGAGGTCACTGCAGGTCCCTCTGGCCTTATGCACATGGTGTTTGGGTTAGGCGTATGCAAAGAAGCTAGGCATTTCCCAATGCCAGGGCAGGGCCTGACCACACAGAGATGGAGCAAAGCCACTGGCGCTGCAGGGAGGGAGCGTGGGCTTCGTGCCAGCCCGGGGCTTGTGGGCAACCCCGCAGCTGCGGCGCCAAAGCCGATCTCACCAGCACCCCGCACCCAGGCTCTCGATCAGCACACGCGCGGGAGGAACCAGCAGCAATTAGCCTGATGGCCAGTAAACCACAGGCTTGCTTCATGCTAACGTGGGTGCGTTGCCTCACCACCAAGGCGCTTTGCAAACGCTGTGAATGCTGCTCGTCAACCGGAGAGCGGTTTGTGCGACACCACCCACCCTGCCACAGCCCCTCACACCACAGGACCAATCCTGCCCCGAGACGGATGGCACTGCCTGCCGCCTGTGCCAGACCGTGACTGCTCCAGCAGCAACCACAGGACGGTGTGCATCAGAAAACTGCTGGAAACCTCAGGGAGAGGAAGCGTGGTGGTGGAAGAGAGCCTGGCTGGGGACCGGCCGACACAGCACCACATCCGCAGCGTGCTGAGAGCCACAGGTGCTACCCCTGGGTGCCACAGCCGACCCAAGCGGCCAGCACCAGGCAGATCAAGGTGCCAATGCCGCATCCCCAGAGCCAATGGTTGGCACCAACACTGCTCCCGTGGCAGAGAGACCCCCCCATGGGGCCTTTCCTCCCTCCCGCAGACCCATCCCCAGGGATCAACACTCCAGCGGCGCTGGTGTAGCAGCCCGGCAGAGCGCGGCACCTGGAGCGGTGGAAGCAATTGCTGCTACTCACTGGGCAAAGAGGTGCCGGGAGCGGACGATGAACTTGAAGATGTACTCCAAGGCCTTGAATGTGCGCATGAGCGGCTCGCAGGGCTCCCCCCGGCTCGCTTGGTCCACGTACTGTGTCAGCACCGAGATCAGCTTCCTGCAGGACGGGGACGTGTGTGGCCAGGTCTCGGCAGGCTTCCCAGCTTCTGCCAAACAGCCTTCGGGGCAGCCACTGAGCCGTGCCGTGCTGCCCACCAGGCACTCCCCAGGCTCTGGCCCCTTCCCTCCCCACGCCTGCCATCCCAGTCCCGTCTCTCCCTGTGCCACAGCCATCAGATACGCACTTGTAGGCGAGTGTGGCACTGAAGTGCTGGCGGATGTAAGCCTCCAGGACGGCGTTGAAATGCTGGAACTTCCTGTCAGCCACCAGCCCCACGATGAAAACCTGGGGGGAGTGGGCAGTGAGCACAGCTCAGTGCGGGCAGTGGGATGCCCGGGAACAGCCGAATGCCCGCAGCCACAGCCAGAGCAGCATTGATCCCTCCTGGGGGCTGCTGGGGCCGCCAGAGCGCCCTGTACACCCAGCTAGCCTGCCAGGATAGGCAGACCTCCAAGGTGGAAAGCCCAAAACAAGCCCCATGCCCAGCAGCTGCAGGAGTCTTCATGGCCAGCTTGTGCAGAGTTCACACCATCACCGACCCCAGCTGTCCCACAAGAGCCACCCTGACCCCAGTGCTCCCCTGGTCCCATCACTGGGGTCATTCTTGTCTCAGTGTAGGAGAAACATCTTTGAATCTTGCTAAAATTGTCCCCTAGAGTGACAGTGTCTCCGCAGAGCCACAGCCCTGCCTTATGCCAGGTCAGCTGGGCTATACTGTCCCAAGGCACTGTGGTAGAGCCAGAGGTGCTGCATGGCTCTGAGCACAGCTTGTCTGGTCAGATCAGAGAGCTCCATCTCAAACCCGCCCCAGTCTGACCTGGGCCCATCCTGCACTGGTCAGTGGGGTCAGACTCATGCTCAGCATGTGCAGGGAAGCAAGTCCTGCTTACCAGGGCATCAAAGACAAGCGTGTCATAGACATCCGTGTCTGAATTCTCCATCATGATGGAGAACAAGGCATCCAATGTGTCCTGGAGGAACTGGGGGAGACAAGAGGACTGTGAGGGCTCAAGCGTTAACTCCCAGCATCGTCCCAGACCCAACCTCTGAGCACGGGATCGACCTGCCTGGGCACAGAGCTCCTGTGCCCATCCTCAGCCTTTCTCAGCCTGGGGCATCCAGCCCTTTGCCAGGACATAACTCCCCAGCTCGGCCTGCCCCCTGGCAGGCAGCCCGGCACTGCTGCTCTGGCCGTCCACTTGCCCCAGCAAGGCCCAGCAGGGTCCCCGGGGCCAACGGGGCAATCGCCACAGGCACAGGCAGCACCTCTCCCTGGGGAAGAGGCACTGAGGCCGTTCAGAATGCTCCCAGTGTGCCCACTCCAGCCCCAGCCCAGGGCAGCTCCTCTGGCTCCAGCAGCTGCCCAGGCTGCCAGGAAACCCCTGGTGCCGACTGTCGCCTCTGGGAGCTTTCACATCCCTCTGCCCCCAGGGAGCAGCCACCTGAGGACATGGCTGGAGACAGACAGGAGCACGGGAGCAGGGAAGGGAGGAGGTAGGTGGAAGATCCCAGCACAGGCAGCGGCAGGAAAGGTCCTGGCTGTACCTTGATGACCTCCCCTCCGTCCACGTTCATCAGTTTTTGGAGGTTCCCGGCGAGGAGGCTGGGCTTGGAGCGCCACTTCAGCAGCCCCAGCAGGTTGACTGGGTGGGAGGAAGGGGAGAGTCAGCACAGCTTCACTTGCTGCCAGACCCGAACGTTACTGATCCCCCCCAGGCTCCCCCATCCCACGCTCGCTGCCCAGGGCAGCCAGATGGAGAAGCCCCATCCCGGGTCCTGCTCACTGCTGACCCCACGCTGGGGGAATCAAAGGGTAAGCACCCGTCATTCCTGAGCTCCCAACTTTCCATCACGCGGCCGCACGGGCAGGCGCTGCCATCCTCTTTACACCCCTGCAAGAGAGAAACCGAGACCCGAAACAGCAGGACTCGGCCTTGGAGCTGGGGCTTCCCCATGAACTCATGAACCTTTCAGAGAAGAGACCTCAGCAGGAGGCCATGGGTCGCTCGTGCCCTCCCCACACTCGTGTCCTTCGCCGGCTGGACCGTGCTGGGACCCGGCGAGGGATCCCGCACCCCTTGTGCCTGCCCCACTGTCCCAGCCATATGCCTGCTCGCAGTGGCCACTCCTGCGCCAAGCAGAGCCAACCGCTGGCCCCAGATGTGCACGGGGCCCTGTGCCAACCGGCCAGCACCATGCTTGGGGACCATCCGTGGCACATGCAGAGCGCAGGCACGGCACCGGACCGGCCGGTGGTCAGCACAGCGCTGCCGGGAGCAGCCAGGACCCCGCTGACCTCCAACTCCCCCTGCAACTGCTGGTCAGCACAGAAAACTTCCTGACTTCAGTACCATAAAAGCATAAAACTCAGCTAAATAAAAGACTGTTGCTGTAGAAGCTGTAATTGTGCTGCAGGAAGGGAATTAAATGAACACGAGTGGCCCCGAGCCCCGCTCGCACTGAACCGCAGCGGCCCCAGACCCTGTCAGCGCGGCAGCGATGAGTCACCGCGCACTGCGTCCCCTGAGCTGCGAGGCTGCGGTCCCCAAGCCCCTAGCCCCGCGCCAGGGCTGCGGTTTCCCCAGCTGCGTCATTGCACTTCAGCAAAAGCAGGATGAAGCATTTCCATCCACCAGCCTTGCAGAGGCAGCGCTGCTGGCCAGGAGGGAACCCCAGCTTTTCCGCGCGCTCTTCCCCGGCCAAGCACCACTGCCGCTCGTCTCCGGAGCGCGGTGCCCACTGGCTGCCAGTGCTCCCATGCAGCATTTAACTTTCAGGCAGCTGGAAGCATTACCTCCAGGCATTCATGTCACCCACCCTAAGGGATAGGCAGCTGCAGGGCTTTCTGCAGCCACAGACACACGCACTGAAAAGGTGGCCGTGGCCCAAGGGCTGGCAGCTTCACGCAGCACAGCGTGGTTAGACCTGGCAAAGCGCCGGGCTGCTTGTCCTCATTACGGTGGAGGTGTGTGTGCCATGGTTCCCCCGAGCTGGACACCTGCAAAGGCACTCGGAAAGCCCCATCAGCCCTTCCCTCCCACGGAGTCGGTGCCGGGCTGCTCACTGCCGGCCCCGCTCTCCCTGCTCGCTTCAGGGGGACACATGCAGCAGTTTGGTCACCGCCAGCGCTCGCTCAAGGTTGCCGCCACCTCTTTGTTCTGCCAGCTCCCAAAACACGTTGTACAAGGCAAAATCCCATCTGCAAACGTTGATGCGTCTTGTGCTGAGGTGGCACGTAGGCCCTTGGCCGCCCTGCAATGAACTGCGCAAAGCACTCCGGGGCTGGAAGCCCGTGCTAGCTGACTGAGGATAGGGTTTAAAAACAGGGAGTCCCAATTCCAACCCTGATTTCGAAGGGTCCAAGGAAGCTCATGGAACCCTCAACAGTGACACTCAGCAACTCTCTCCAGCTCCCAGATCAGAGGCAGTGGCTCAGTCCCCTGGGAGCACGAGCAGATTAATTACCATCTGCAAGGGTTTGCACCAGCCAAGAAACTGCTAACTACCCACCGCTGCTGGCAGCAGCTCCACGCCCCCAAGGTGGGAGAGCGCTTGGAAACACTTGCAGCCTGTTATTGTTTGTTCTCATTCCCTTGCCTTGGACAACTAATCTGCTGCTAACTCAGGAGGACTCAGGAGACAGATAAACCAAAAGACAACCTTAATAAAAATGAGGGGAAAAAATGAGAAACTCTCTGAGTTACAGCCCGGAGTTATCGACCCAGCGATATGCAAACAGAGCCTGCAGCAAACCACATCCCAACCGAGCAGTCCAGGCACTGAGGCAGAACCTGGATTGCCGGGGGAGAACCTGGATTACCAGGGCGGTGGGCAGGGGAGCACCATTCCGGCTGCAGGTGTTCCTGCTCACTGCCCCTTCTCGCCAGGGGACAGCAGCCCCCCAAAGCCCCCGGGGCCATGCTGCCCCGCCAGGAACAGCCGCTAGCCTTGGCAGTCCTGACCACGTCAAAACGCTAATCCAGCACCCACCATTCCTGCTTTCCCTGCATTTTTGGCATGTTGGCCCGGTGCTGTTTGTGACGGGAGTGAGCCCCAGTCCGGCTGCGATGTGCCGGAGGGGGCTGGTGCCGGCGCAGCAACACCAGCACCATGTCCCACGGTGGCTGGCACGTGCCAGCAGACAGCAGCCAGAGAGCTGGCCGCTGGGACAAGCGTGGTAGCGGGTAGAAATACCCTGGTGGGGTGGGGGCACAGACCCGCCACCACCCCCATGGAGAGCTGGGACTCACCGTTCTGGGTCAGCTTCGTGGAGCAGACGAGCGTCGAGATTTGGAAGCTGTCCCGGGCTGACACAGTTAAGCCTGATGCGCCTCCGCTCATGTGGAATGAGGAGCCAGAGAGGAGCTTCAGCTCCGACAGGTTCCTCGTGGAGGGCAGGGTCAGGTATGCGCTGGCATCCTCCAGCTTCCTGCTGTCTCCCTGCAAGGCAGAGCATGGTTGACACCAGGCAGCACAGCCCCACAAGAGCCCCATGGGACAGGGCTGGCCCTTGGGCTCAGTTTTGACCCCACATCAAATCCCCTGCGTGGGGGATTTTGCTGTACAGAACAGGGCAGGGCAAGGAGGTCAGAAGAGCCACTCACAGGTAATGGTGGCTCCCACCTAATGGCGTCATTATGGCTTGGTAACCTCCAGCTTGCGGGAATCGCTGGGATGCAGGATCTGGCCCAGGGGAATGGCTACCTGTGGTGCAGAGCCCAGCACAGGCAGCGCAGCCAGCTCACCTGACATTAATTTCAACAGAGCATCCAACAAAGCTGCTCCCTGCGAGACTCCACCAGGACCTGTGCTCGGCTGGGACAACCGACCGGGAGAGACACCAGATCCCAGCCGGTGCCACTCAGAGAGGACACAAGAACTGGTGGGTGGAAAAGCAGGAGGGGAGGCCAGTGACACGGAGGAGCCTGGAGCCGAGCAGCAGGGCGCCGGGAATAAAACATGCACCTGAGCACTGCCGTGGGGACAGACATGCATCAGGATATTGACCAAGTGGCTGGCGTGGTCCCACACCGTCACCGTCACCAGCCCCATGGGACGTTTTCTGCCTGCGTGGGCATGCCTGGATCTCTCCTCACCGTGGCAAAACATCCTATTTCTTTGTGTCCCCTACTCTTAAGTTGAAGAATTAAGACAATGTTACATCTAGGAGGACTCACTGGGGTGACTTTCTAAATGATCCTTCCACGATCGTTTGCAAGACTGGGAGGCGGTGGATGTCCAGAGCTGGACAGACACGTGATGGTCAGCTGCAACCAGCAGCTGGGGGTCTCGGGGCAGGACTCACCCCACACGGCTCCCTGCCCCACGGCCAGCACCAGGAGAATGATGGACCATGGCCGTGCTGCCCCGAGCTCACCAGTGCTCACTTACAGCTTGGAACAGGGCATTTATCTTCCCCTGCCTGCAACCTTGCACAATAAACTTATTTCTGCTGAAGGTCAGACAAGATCGCAAAATTGTTTGTTGTTGGGTTTTCTCTCCACCGAGCATACCCAGACCGGCCAGCTGACTCGCAGGAGGCACTGCACTTCTTCCAAGGGCAGCTAAACCCTCATAGGGCAGACTGGCTTAATTTCAGACATTTCTCGACCAACATGAGATCAAGAGGTCTGAGGAGCTAAAAGCATATCATTCATGTTCCTCTGGCAAACAAAGATGAAACGATGAAATAGCTTCTGACTCCCAGAATCAAGCCCCGGTGTTTGCCGGGAAGAACAGGAGTCAGCCGGGGAGAAGACGAAGTGGAGCACACCAGCTTTCACTTGCTCAGGGCTGGAGGATGCTGGTGAATGTGACAGTTCACTAAGGGCAGCAACAACCCTTTAAGGAGAAAATGCATCCAGGAGGGAGGTGCCCAGGGTTTGATCTCGCTGCCCCAGCCTGAACCGGCAAGTCCCGAAGGTGCTCAGTGCTCCTGCCACCGCGCAGGCTGCAGAAGGATCAGTCCCCCGGAGAGCCAGGGATCATGTCTGCAGCTCTGCAGGCCACAGCAGCATTTAAAGAATTTGGGTGTTTCGCCCAAAAAGAACAGTGAGGAAGGACACAATAACGATTTCAAATGCGTAGGAATTGCTGGGGAAGAAAAGTGCGGGTCTGTCCCCGTCCCCAGGCTGGGCAGGGCACAGGGGCTCCCTGCAGGAGGGAGGTCGGGCATCACAAGAGCAACAGATGAGGAACAGTAAGGGCACCACCGGGACAGACCGGCTGGCTGGGTAGGGGTGAGCCTGTCCCGTCGGCAGAAGCATGCCTGAGCAAGGATGGGGCAGGAGGTGGCCAGGGCTGCCCTGGTGTGGATGGACAGATGGACAGCAGAGACCTGCAAGGGCATGCAGGTGGCCTCAGCTCCCAACGAGGCATCTATGTGAGCGTGGAGCAGGAGCGCTCCAGGATGACACAGCGTCAGACCCACAACACAGTCTGACGTAGGACGACAGTGAGCGCAGCGGGTGCTGGCAGCAGCCCATCTGCTTCTGGGATATTACGTAGCTGCAGAAGCAGCATTGGGGTGCTAAGAGGGCTTCCCTAAAATTAAAGGAAATGCGGTGACAAAGAGGAGGAACTCCTCCATCAAGCTCATGGGAAGCATTGGCTGAGGCCAACTGCAGAGCTGCCACAGCATGTGGGAGACAGACCTGCTCATCCCAGAAAGATGCAGGACTTGAGAAGGGAGATGGGTCCACCTCGACTAACTGTGGTCTCATCACCAAGAGCAGCAGGGAAATTAAAAAAACTTCAGTTAAATACCAGAGCAGCCAAGGGGCTGAGCTGGGAAGGTCACCATTGCTGGCAAGGAACGATTAAGTAGTGCGGACACACAGAGGAAGAGTCCCAAGATTGCCCTTGCAGTGGGGACCAGCTCACGCCCTCCTGGTCCCCTCGCCATGGCCAGCCCTGGGTGACACCAAGGCAAAATGAGGCAGCGCGTTCATGGGGTCTTTCACACTCCGGCATCAGGGCCAACTGCGTTTTTTCCAAATGAATAGTGAATTTTCCTTCCTCACATTGTCTCTCTGCTGCCTCAGATCAACCAAGTAGTTTTAGGCAGAAAAACGCTGGTGAAATCAGGTAAAGTGTAGCAAATATCTTCATGGGGACGTTCCCTACCAAGTCAGATACATTTAAGTTACCTTTTTCTAAACAAAACTTGTCATTCGCAAAGCAGCGGCATGGAGATTAGAGATGCTGTGTGCAGGGAGCTGTGGCAGGAGCCCCCACCATCAAGGACAGAAAGGAGAGGAGGGAGGGACTGGAAATGCTCCAGGGGACTTTGTGTACGTGCCACCAGTGCAGCAGCTCCAGCAGGGACTGGGAACCCAGTCCCGCTCAGGCAGATGCCAGGAGAGCTGCCATCCTGCAGCCTTCCTGCTTCGAGGAGGGGGGTCTGCCTGAACCCCCATACCTTGTACAGAACCAGGTCGTGCTCCCCGTCCCGCAGCGTGGTGCCGTCCGGCCGCATCAGCTTCACAAAGGCCATGGAGAAAATCCGCTCGCTTTTGTCTTTGGCTGGGAGAGACAAAAATGGGGCGAGGTGAAGCCGGCTTAGGAGGAGCACAAGAACACATCGTGCGGGCAAGGAAAGGGCAGCTCAGCCGGGGGCTCCTCCTGAGCCGGCAGCCGGAGCAGGTCTGGGAGGGGGCTGCTAGGGAAATTGTGTTTCTTCTCCTGGAGTCCACCAGCTGTGCCCATGCACAGCGAAACCCTCCCCGGTGCACTTGGGAGAAGCGGCTGCTATGGTGCTTCGGAGCCTCACTGAGGTAGAGACAGCAGCGACGAGCCGATGGGCGGTCAGAGGAGCCGCCAGGCTGCCAGCATGTGCTGCCCAGGGCAGGCAGCCATCGGAGAGCTGCCTCTGCGGAAACAAGATGGGTTTGGGGCAGGCAGGGCTTGGCTAGCACAGGATCAGACCAGCGAGCAGCATCCTCAGCTGCAGGTCTCCACAGTGGCCCTGGGGAAGGCCCCTGCCATCACAGGACATGCCACACCGCGTCCCATCACGTGTGGTTTTCAGCTCTGCGAAGGCACCAACAGCAGCACCCCTGCTCTGGGAGCAGCCCGTCCTCCTGGCCACACACCGCAGCTTTGCTGCAGCCAAACACCACGGAACGAAGAGCAGGGGCTCCGGAGAGCCAAGCACAGGCACCCAGGAAGCAGCTGCATGCAAAAGGTAGCGGTTTACCAGAGATCTGCTGCCCACCACAGGCAGCAGGGACAGAGCAGAACTGGGGTGACAGCTTCCTTCCCCCCACACGTGGATCCAGCATCCCTGATGTATCCCCACCTGGTGCGAGACCAGGGCGGCTCACAGGGCCCTCCTGTTCCCGCAGCTCCTGAGCTGCAGAGAGCCCACTTCCATCGCAGCCCTTGCTGGGAACATTAGTGGAGGAAGATGTGAAGAAAGGAGATACTTACAGTCACTGGAGGAGCGATGCCGGAAGGTGAATCTCAGGTGGGTCTTATGGACATCTTCAATGGGAACAGCAATCTGAGAGAGAGAGCATGTGCCTGTGTGAGGACAGGAGGCCATGGGCTGAGTCACCTGGCTGGCCAAGACCCCTCTGTGCTTGGGCAACGGCTGTGCTGAATTGTTGGTTGCTTAAATCCAAACCCACGTGCTTTCCTTTCAATTAATGAGGCTGAATTAGAGATACAGGTGTCTGTGCAGGGATGGCAGTGCATGTCCATGAGCCCGTGGGGAGAGGCAGGAGCAATGCAGGAGCACTGCCGGCAATGCAGCGCACCCGGAGCCCCTGCCCCAGCACTGCTGATCGGCAGGGGCGGCAGACATCACCTCCCTGCTGCGGGACCTGCTGCAGGTTGCCCTGGATCTCCATCCAGGGGTTGAGCCATGACATCAGCAGCATCTCCCGTCCTCCCGGAGCCAGAGACTTTTCCCCCTGAAAAGCCAGCCCTGGTGGGGTGTTCCCCTGCGGCAGTTCAGTCCTGCTGCGCAGGAGGAGTGAGGGACGCAGCCGCAGTGGGTCGCAGCCCCTGTCCCACCTCAGCCCCTGTGTCCCATGGCTCATACAGACCTTCACCGTCTCCATCCACCGCTGGTGCCGCTGCTGGTAGTAGACCACAGAGCGGTACTCGCTTGCTGGCTTGTCCCCTGCGCCATGGTAAATCACATTCTGCAGAGAGGGCAGCAGCAGAAAAGATTCTTTGCGGTCAGCTCCTGACTTTACTTGTTACAGATCAAATAAACTTGAAGGGCCGAAGAATTTTGCACCCAGGCCAGCCGCTGAGCGGTCCAGCCCCCCCCAAGCTGCTGTCGCCTACCCACGCCATGGCAGCCCCCACCTGAGCTCCCCTGGCACAGGCGCCCCTTTACAACAACGCAGCCGGCATAGGGACATCTTTCTGACTGTCCCTTCCCAGCTGGGCTCAGAGGGCAGCAAAAGGCTTCTCCATCCCCTCCACCTCCACCAAGCCTGGTGCAGCCTCCAAAAGGAGCCAGCAAGGGACATGTGACCCTCTGTGGCACTTTCATGGCTTGCCTTCCATTACCCCATGGGAACAGCCTTATCAGGGAAGGAGAACAAAGTGAGGGCTGCATCCCTGGGGCAGCTTCAGGGGCTCCAGTAGCCAAAGAGGCTACTCCAGCTTGTTTGTGCCAGCACCAACACCAGCATCCGCACACCATGGAGCTGCTGCCTCTGCCTGAGATGGGGTTACACAGAGGACAGTCCCTCGCCCCAAGGCTGATGCAGTGCCTGCCATACCTGCACAACACTGCCCGACTCATCGCAGACGCACACCGTCACCTCCACGTTCTTCTGTGTCTTCTTGTTCCCCTTGTCAAACTCGCCCTGCACCAGCGTCAGGTAGATGTCGTTCCTGACATCTCCTGTGGGGACAGCCCCGTCAGTGAGACCGGGTCCACTCTGCAGCACAGCACCCCATAACCCCACACTGGGACCCCCAGAGACCATGCAGGGATGGACACACCCACCACCCTGCTTGCCTGGCATGATGACCTCCGGGTAGCCCAGTTTGCGTGCCACCACTGTGCTGCGGTCCACGAGGTGGGGATGGTCCTTCCGCACTTGGCTCAGGTCTCCCCAGAGCATCTTCAGGGACACCCAGAAGCCTGCCAGGACAGAGTGCAGGACGTCACCCTGTGGCCCGCACCAGCTCAGCCCGAGCTGTGCCATGCCAGGCAAGGCTGCTGGCCATGTACACCTCCTGTGGAAGTAGCTGCCCCTTCCTGGGCTCAGCCCCCTGATGCGTTTGGGTGGGTGGTTGCTTCCAGCAACCCCGTACAGCTCCGATCCTGATTGCTGGGATAATTCGCACACCAAGCCCTCGCTGCGGGAAGGGGCCCAGGGCTGGCCAGGGACCAGAGCAAGCCCACAGACCCCGTGAGGAGCTGCATGGGGGGACTGCCCCAGTGCGGGGGCCAGGGAGCAGCCTGGGTTCCTGAGCACAAGCAGCAGTGCAGGGAAACGCAGGATGGGCCAGGGAGGGGTCTCACCCCGTCCCCCACCACGTACCACAGTGCAGAGGGGACACGCAGGGCAGGGGACAGGTGGGGGCTCTACCTTGTCCCTTGTGGTTGATGTCCTTTCCCTCCACCGCTTTCCTGATCATGTTGTGAAGAAAATCGTTGTCAGCAGCCGCCCTGCAAACACCAGAGCAGGGCGATTTGGAGGGGCTCCTGGCCAGGCGCACACGGGAAACCCCGCATGGCTGCTGCCCATGGCCCGGCACCGACCACCAGCAAACCCAACAGCAGCTCAGATTCCACTGCAGCTCCCCAACCTGCCAGCCCCCTGCCCGCCGGGAGGGAGGTGCAGGATGGCACCCACAGCAGACCTGGGACCCTAAGCACGTGTGTGCCCCGAGGGGCTGAGAGGCAGAGATCCAGTGGGGCCTTCAGTATCTTTGAGCACGTTGCTGCCCATAGAAATACCCCTTTTCTAACTTCACTGAGGTCCCGGACCTGGTGACATTGTGTCCCAAGGATCCATGGTCCCTTTGCAAAGCCACATTTAATGGAGAAATCTTTTCTTTCTGATCCTGGCACCTCTTGTCCCCTCACAGGCACTGTCCCAATGCCTGCTTGGCCCACAGAAAGCTTCCCCCCCCGCCCCCAGCCCACTGCCCAGCCCCACAGGACTCACAGGTGCACGGGGATGAAGTGCTGCTTGTCCTCGTCGCTCTCACACTTCCCCTTGGTGATGTCCGTGATGTCCATCACTGCAGCAGCACAGAGGCGGCAGCGTGGGGCATCTGCCACAGGTGCTGGCAGCCGCAGCCCCCAGTGCCAGAACCCTCCGTGCCAAATCCTCCTGGGACCAGCACCCAGGACAGTTTTGTCACATCCTGCGGCCACCGTTTTGCCTGTGTCCCCAGCACTGACCCTGCTGTGCCCTGGCTGGTGCTCCACAGGAAGGTCATTGTGCCCCACCAAGACGCCTCTGCCACCCCACGCCAGATGGCACCAAGCTGCACAGGGCTCTCAGCAGGAAGAAATCCCACGCCCACATGGCTCCACGGTGGATGGACATGCTGCCAACACGGGGTGGGATCTGGCAGTCACCAGACAGTCACCACAGGTGACCTCAGAGCTCCAGGGCAGATTTTGGCCAAAATAAGCCATATCCAGAACATCTCCATCACCCACAGGCAGGGGGACTGGTGCAGGATGGACAGAGAACCACAGAGTGGGCACCAGGACAATCCATCTGTCCTGTCCCTGGGGACACGCACAGCCCGGGGCGCAATTACATGCCGATATGTTCACAATTCACCTGGTAATTCTTCTGTGGCTGAGGTCCTAGCACACACTAATTAGCCAAGTAAAATCAATAATTTCCAAGTGAGCCCATCCAATGAGGATCAATACCCAGAGCAGGACCATGGGAGGTGGAGGAGGGGTCCAGGGCTGCTCCTGGGGGCACCTCTGGCAGTGCCGGGCTGGGGGGTCCCCTGCGCCACACAGCAAGGAGGGATGGCTGGGCCACCCCAGTCCCTCTTATCTGCTGGGTAGGGCAGGGCCACCCCGTGGGCAACGACACAATGGAGTCAAGAGAAGCGCTTGGTTCCAGTTGTCACAGGAGCAAGGAGCCAAGGTTTTCCCGACAAACGGAGCACAGTTGTGCCAGATCCCTGCCCACACTCCAGCACCAGACACGCATGGGGAAGACCCTGCACCACCATGGGGGGTTGTGGGTCAGGCTGGGCAGGGGGAGACAGGGCAGCGAGGTCGGGGGATGGGGAGAACGTGGCCATGCAGAGGCAAGCAAGGGTCAGGGTCCACGCTTCGGATGAGGCTGCCTGGCTGGAGGCAGGAGCAGCCCTGGGGCATTGCTGCCCCAAACCACTGCACCCCATGGCAAGTAAGCCCCATGGTGGCTGAGAGGTGGGTGCTAGGGAGTGCTGGCATGGGCAGCACTGGGGGGTCTCCTCCCAGCACCCATGGCAGACCTTGCTCTCACCTGAGATGCCGAAGGGCCGCCGGAGGCCTGTGCTGAGCTTGCGGCTGTAGGACTCCCTCAGGTCCATGCGTCCTACCCGGATGATCTGGCACACCAGGAAAAGCTTCTCCCGCTTCAGGTCTTTGCTGCCCAGGTCCTGGGGGGAGATAGGGGCTGTGTGAGCTGGGCACCAGTAGCACTGTGCTGGGATGTTCCTCTGGCAGTGCCGGGTGACCACAGGTCGCAGGAGGCAACCTCATCTTGTGCAGGAGGATGAACCAGTGGGTGCAGAGCCACCACAGGTCCCTGTGCCCAGCACTCCGGCTCTGCCTTCAGGAGCAGGGGAGTCCCCCTGCTGCTGTACTCCACAGAGGGCTTAGCTGGCAGGCACATAGCCCTGCTGCCCCAGCAAGCCCAAGGGACAGGGACAATACCAAGGCTGGTAAAGACCAGCGTCCCCATGGGGCACCCACAGGCCAGGCAGCACAGCCAAGGGGGGCACGCTGCCCTGGGAGGTAGCAGGTCCAACATGGTGTAGGGCTTGGTAGAGTGGCCACACACCCCAGCTCCGGAGACTCTGCAGGGACCAAGGTCCAGCGGTTGCTGCACCCGTGCAAGAGCCTTCCTGTGGGGCTGCGGCACAGGGCAGGGACACAATGTCAGTGCATGGGGACACACAGCCAATGCCAGCAGTGGGCAGGGGTCAGAGGTGGGCGAGAGCCAGGGGAGCTGGACCGCTGGGGCTGGAAGTGCTGATGCTGCTCATTAGCATTGATTTTCCTGGCTCATCTGCATATCGATGGCCCCTCTTGGGCCATCCTGAGGGTCAGCTCAGCTCTGCTGGTGCAGCGGGAAAAATGCTGGGTCAGCAGGCACTGCCTGCACCTCCTCCTGCGCTCGGCCAGGGACCACTGAGCCCACCTGCGGGCAACGGCTGGAGCGGAGATGGGGGCACAGGCACCTAGACATCCCCAGCAACATTGCACCTGGGAGGGGAGGCCATAAGGGGCAACCCCACGACAGGTGCCCACATCCTGGTGCCAGGACTGGGGTCTGTACAGGACCTTGGGGGTGGGCTGGGGGGCACAAAAGAAACGAACAGCACGGAGAGAGCAGCTGGGAGAAGCGGGAGGATTCGGCTGCTTGGAGGGGGATACAGGCTGCAGCAGGGCCTCAGGAACACCGTGCACTGTGCTGGATGCATCCGGAATGCTGCAGGGTGGGGGGCACCTCTGCAGGCAGGGGGGAGGGTAGGCGCAGGCAGCTCTGCAGAAGGGGAGAGGCAGGCAGCAGCAGCAGCAGCAGCACTGCTCCCAAGGGGTCTGCGCTCACCGTGAAGACGGCCTTGAGGTTGTTGAGCAGCTCGATGTCCTGGGGAACACCCGTGCTGGCCCAGCGGATCACGTAGTTCTCGCTGCAAGAGGAAGGCAAGGGAGTGTGGAACCTGTGGCCGGGGTCAGGCACCAGGACAGCAGAGCCGGAGCTCGGTGGGTCCCTGCACAGTGTGGGGCCAGCCAGGCAGGGGCTGCCAGCAAGCAGCCCACAAGGAAACACCACGATGTGGGCTGGAGCCCTTCAGCCATGCTCAGGGTGCTGCTTGGGCCCCCGTTTGTGTGCCCAGTCCATGCCAGCTCCCACCACACCGACCCCTTGTCTGACCAGTGACCACAGTCACAGCACGTGGACTGGCCAAGTCCAGCCACCCCCAGCAGCTGCTTGCAGGTGCTCCAGGCACACCGGCTCGCTGGTCCCTTGCGGGGGCATGCTGTGACAGTGGTACCCGGGCTCTGCCGTGGGCTGAGCTGGCTCCTGCCTGCCATGGGGCCGTGGGCAGATCAGCACAGGGCAGCACACCACAGCACACCTGCAACAGGCCACAGCGCGTCGGGCATGCACAGCCCCGGGCAGGGCTGAATCATGGGATGCAGCTGCACGCCTTGCACACTGCTGACAAACCCTCTGGCTCCAGAGGAGACAATCTGGCTGGAAGGGACATCCCTCTTTCCCCTCAGTGAGATATATCAGCTCCTGCTGAGCTGGGCAGGCAGCCGGGCTGGGCAGGACAGGCAGCCTGAGGGTCAGGGCTGGGCAACCAGGTACAAAGGGACAGAGGCTTTCCAACACAGGGGGACAAGAGCTGAGGACGTTGCATGGAGCAGTGCGACGGGCACTAGGCTAAGCCAGTGGCAGGGGTTGGTGAGCGGGGCCAGTCCTGCACTACTGGGGCCCCACCTGATCATGCGCTGCTCGCCAGGGTCGTACAGAGCCATGAAGAGCTGTGCCTCCTCGCCAATGTTGCAGACGAAGTTGCGCACGCAGAGGTAGAGGCTGTGGGAGGGTGAAGCCGCCAGGCGGGCGCTGCAGCGCAGAGCGCTCTGCTGCGGGCTCTGTGGGGTACGAGGCCGCTTAGTCCCACAGCATGGCCTGTGGCGTGGCACAGCCACATGTCGGGCAGCAGGGTCTTGGCACGGAGGGATCAGTGCACCGGGGCCAGTGCTGGCTCTCACCGTCTCCTCCTGGATGCGCTGTGTGATGGTCTGTGCAGCCTTCTTGTGCGCCTGGAAGAGGCTGATGATGCTAGTCCTGTCGGGGTCCAGGATGTTTTCGTCCTCATCCCGCACCACCAGGTCCAGTGTGAGTATCCTGCAGAAGCCGGGATGGGGTGAGGCAGGACCCAGCACATCCCACCAGGACCCTCTTGCCCTTGCACAGGCTGGCATGGAGTCTGGGGGTGCAGGCATGGTGTGGGGGCAGGACAGATCCCGACAGGTCCTGCCCAGCAGCAGAGCCCTGGCAAGGGGGCAAGATCCAGGCAGCACCAGGGATGCTCTCCTGCCCCAGCTAGGGCTCATCAGTGATAGCCCTTGGCCGGGTGGCTTGCACATCCACCAGCACACTCACTGTCCCCGGCTACCACTGGACAGTCAGCCAGAACAGCACGGACACAGGATGCCCCAGGGACACCCAGCCAGGATGATGAGGACACAGGGACACTGCAGCAGAGGGGCCAAGCATCTCTTGGCACCGCACAGCCTGTGCCTGGGGCAGGGGCAGATGCTCGGGCCCCCCCCGCATTCCATTCCCGCTCTCACTTGTTGCCGTAGTCGATCTTGCTGGTCACCTCTTTCTTGAGCTGCAGGAGCTCGTCCTTGGGCAGCGTCCCCGAGAGCAGCTGTGAGCGCCGCTCCATCAGCTCATACATCATCTGCTTCACCTGCTGGTACCGTTCTGTCTGTCCTGCCTGTGGGCACCAGCACAGGGTCACCGTGGGCACCCCACCAGCCCAGGACCCCTACCCCCCGGCCCCCGGCTCTCACCACATAGAGCTGCTTCCAGATGGTGGCCCATTCCCGCAGGGTGGTGGTGATCTCCTGCACCATGGGCATCTCAGCGGGGACCACACTCTCCTCCGCCCTGGGGAGAGGCACAGGGAGCCCTGGAGCCCCGCAGCACCGTGCGGGCCCCCACGCTGGGCAGGCGGATGGGGCCAACCCATGGGCCCATGACAGGTACCTACCCCCTGCGCTCCACCATGGCGCCCTTCAGGTGGATGAGTGAGGCCGGGAAGATGCCCTGGGGGAGTCGGAACTGTCAGCACACACAGGCTGGGCTGGGCAGGAGACAGCCTGCCCCGGGGGGCCATGGCTTGGAACCCCCACCCCAGGATCGAGGGTCCCGCAGAGGGTCCCAGCCTGGCAATGCCGCAGGGTGCCTGGCACGTGCCCCCAGCAGTGGCAAGGTGGGCCGCCGGCCATGCCCACACCCCTCCACCACGCCACAGCCCCCAGCAGCCCCTCACCTACCCGGGCAGCCCGGTTCCTGAGCGAGTACCCGCGGTACCAGCCTGCAAGGGGAGGGAAGGGGACACCATCAGCCAGGCTCGGGGACCCAACAGCCCATGGCAGGGCAGGGCAGGGCTGGGTGCCTGCTGGCAGCGCAGCCAAGGGAGGGTGCAGGAGGACCCGCGTCAGGGTGCACCCCAGTACCAGCCCAGCCTCTCCCCAGCAGGGGACGGCACAGGACCTGGTCGGAGCTGCCGGACCCCCTTACCCTCGGAGGCCTGCAGGATGTGCACCGTCTCCCCGATCTGCAGCGGGAGGTGATGCTCGCTGGTGCGCGGGAAGTTCCACACGGCTGCGGAGAGAGAGGCTGGGAGCTGTGAGCAGGGGTCCCTCACCCAGATCCCCCTCACCCAGCATAGCCGCCCTGGGGCCCAATGTACCCGTGCCCTTTGGGGCAGCATGCCCCATAGCCAGCCTCCCTACATGGGGCAGAGTAACCTCAACTGACACTGCTCATCCCCAAGAGACAGTGCAGGGTCCCTGCCCCACACAAACAGCCTGAGACCCCTGAAGAGGTGCGGTGCGAGGCAGAGCAGCGCTGGCCACAGCGGAGCAGGGGTGGGACGGGGACCCCAGACCCCAGGAGAGCTGCAGCACAGCCTGCATGGCGCCAGGCACAGCAGGAGCCGTCAGCCTCTCCTCCTTCAGCACATGGGGGTCCCCTGCCTGGCATTGTCCCCATCACGCTGCCTGTCACCCACAACACAGGCGAGTCTGGTGGTCCTGCTCCCATTACAAATGGCGCGGGGAGGTAAATGCCAGCTGAGCCCCCGCCTGGAGCCGCAGCGCTGCCCTCCTGGGGCTGACAGCTCAGGTACATGCAGGCCAGTCCCTGGGGACAGCAGGAGCTGGTGGCAGGGGAACGGGGCAGTGGGAGCAGGGGGATGATGGAGGCAGCGGGGCGGTGGGAACGCAGGAGCTCGCTGGCGGCCACACGCTTCCTGCTGCTGCATGGGCTGCACCGGGACGGCCTGTGGTTAGTCCTGCTGCTATTTCTGGTCCTGGGGACAGTGACAGCTCTGTCTGGTGGAGGCAGCTCTGGCTTGGCCCCAGGACTGGCCGCACTCTGCAACAGGAGACAAGTCCCCTGCAGACATGCCTGCACCCAGGGTGTCCCTGCTAGGGCACTGCCCACGGCCACCACCAGCCCCGGACAGGGCCAACCCATACTGTGACATCCCCAGACCCTCGCCACTCATCGAGACCCCTGATGCTGGCCCGGCACACCCTGCAGCACCAGGAGCCCTGTGGTCCCACAAGATCCCTTCTGCCACCCTGCCCTCCGCAGGAGGACCCTGAGCTAGCCCAGAGCAGCACCCGGCCCTTGTCCGGGCTCACTCCCCTCCAGCCCCTTCCCAACCCGGCCAGGCCCCAGCTGGGCCAGGCTTCCCTGCAGGATGGTTACTGCCCATCGGGCACAAGCAGGAACCAAGACAAGACCCTGCTCCCAGTGTTGCCCAGGACCCCACGGGGGCTCAGCCCTTGCTCCGGGTGCTGCTGGCAATGCAAGAGGAGGGGCAGGGGAAACAGCCCTGGCCAGAAACGGGAAGAGCTGCAGGGCTGCGAGGGCTGGCACAGGGCATGGGGAGCGTGTGTTCCCACAGGGGCTGGGGGGTGGTGTGGGGAACCGGGCTGCCCAGGGGTTTGCCGTGACTGACGCAGAGGCTGGGAGCAAAGCCCCAACTGGGACCAGGGGCAAATTACAGGGGTGGCTCTGGCTTGCCAGGCACCTCCCTGAGAGCAGGTCATACGTGAGCTAACGGTCCCTGTTAACAAGATAACCACCCTGCGGGTGGAGGGTTCCACGCTTCAACAGCCAGGCCGAGCCCAGACCCCTAGCTCAGACAGGAGAATCCTGTGCCAAGCACTGGAAACACTCACCCCCTCTGTCCTCCGCCCCACAGCTCCTCATCCCCACCCAGCCTCTGCCATGCTCAGCTCTGGGTGCACGGGTCCCGCTGACAACTGCCCCGCTCGCCCTGGTCCCACAGGGCATCCCATCAGAAGCCCACCCAGCTCATTCCTGCATCCCCCAGCCCACCCAGTGCCGGCATCACAGGGACCTGACCCCACCTCACACCACTGAGCATCGCTGCCAGCCCCATCTAGCCCAGCACCGCCAGCACCATTCACCCTGCAGACCCACACCACCACCCAGCTGCCGTCACCCACCCCTCTATAGCCCCCTGCCACAGAGCCACCGTAGCCAGGGGGCAACAGCATTGTCACCCTGGCCGCAAGCACCCTGTCCCACCAGCCCCACACTCCTCCACCAAGCCAAGGAGCCCAGCAGGGCCCGGTGGCCGCTCAGCCCCGAAGCCTGCACTCACCCACGCCATACTTCTCCTCCTTGGTGGGCAGCCACGGGGCCATGGCCGGCTGTGCCGCAGGGGACCGGGGCCCTGCGTGGGGCGGCTGCTGGTTCCTCCTGCCGCGCTCCCCAGGTCACGTGTATCTCACCGGCTTGTGCAAACCTCCGCTTCCTCAACGCGCAGCTGGGGGCTGCAGGGACCCATGCAACCGCCCTGCACCCCAACGCACACCGGGGCAGGGCTGGCGGGGATGGAGTCCCTGGGATCCCACCACGCCACCCTCCTGGGGGCCCAGGCTTGGGTAAGTCACTGGCCTTGCCCATGGGGCACAATGGGGCTGCTGGCCCCAGGTGATGCTGCAGCACCACTGAGCCCCTTTGGCTGAGCACCGCTGCCAGAGCTCGGGAGCCAGTGGGACACAGGGCTGGAGCCTGCAGCAAGGGCAGCCCCAGCCACCCCATGGCACGGGCAGCTGCAGGGAGCTGCGCGTTTGGGCCAGCGGCACCACTGTGGACCAGCACCACTGGGACAAGGCCTCTGCCTCCTCTGCCGGGACTGGCCCATCTTCGTCCCTTGGTGCACGAGGCTCAGCAGCAGGAATGCCAGCGTTGTTCCCGGAGCTCTGTGGGCCCATGCCCAGCACTCCACTCCCTGCGGCACCAGGACAGTGAGCAAAGCAACAGTTCAGCATCAACCACTTCCTTCCTCCCTTCTGCTGCAAACCCCATCCGTCTGGCACCCACAGGTCCACAGAGACTGGATGCTCATCCTCTGGCCCTACTCAGCCTCGAGCCAGCGCTGGCCAGGCCCTCTCCTCCTTCATGGCCATGCTGCTGGGGGACCCCCTGTTCCCCTGAGACCTGCCCATGGCCAGCCCAGGCAGGGCTCCTGCAGCCAGGCTTGAACGTCTCCATCAGCCCCTTCGAGGCAGCGTCAGGCTCCTTCCTTGCGCTGCCCGCACCCCCTTTTCAGGCCCTCATCTCCCCCTGCCAGCCTGAGCCTGCACCGGGGACACCTTTGGGTGCAGCTCCCCCATCCCAGCTCCAGGGCAGTCACCCCTGTCCCCAAGCCTACTCCGAGCAGCCCTCACAGCCACTCCAGCCTGAGGAAAAGATGATGGAGGGGAATGGGGAGCCCCACGGGAAAGGGGGCTCTAGCAGGTTTGAGTGAGCTGGGCGTACAGGGGAACCCAGGGGCAAGGAGGTGGCTGGGAAGGTTTAAGGGCCCCTGAGCACAAAGGCTGTGGACACGGCCTCTGCCCAGAGAGCTGGCGGGGATAACCCGGGGATCACCCCTCCGCCAGCATCCTCCCCTCTGCCTGGGCGGCAGCTCCCGGGCGGTGGCACGGTGGGGTCCCTGGCCGGGCTGGCAATGCCCGGTGCCAGCACAGCGCATTGGGGCACCACGCAGGGCCGTGCCAACGCCGAAGCGGGGACCTTCGATGCGGGAGAGCCGCCGCCCAGGGCCGGGGCCGGCGGGTCCCTGCCGGAGCTGCGGGGGCAGAGCGGTAACTGCAAGGCGGCTTCGCAGTTTCGCTTTCTGCCGGCAGCCGGGGCTCCCGGACCCCGCCGGCGCCCAGTCCCGGAGCCAGCAGGGACGGCACGGTCCGCCGCCAGCCCCGATGCCCGGCCCCGGCGGGAGCTCCGCGCTC
>VYZM01004944.1:106126-119491 GCA_013398915.1 Dromas ardeola
CGTCTCTGTGCCCCTCAGGCCCCCCCCACCCCAGCGGGGCAGGACAGTGGGACACACCGGGCTGCCTCCTTCCAGGGACACGGACGAGGGTGGGTCAGTGACAGGCTCCCCCAGGTCCTGCTCCTACCTTCTGCCTGCCCTTGCAGCACCGGTGCCGGCGTCCCCGCCATGGCCGGCTGTGGGGCCCCTGGCTCCCCGCCCCGGCAGAGCGGCCCTGGCTCCACGCTGGAGGAGGAGGAGGAAGATGACGACCCAGCCCTGGGCTGCGATGGTGACTTGGAGGTGAACCCCTATGATGGGCTGCCCTTCTCTTCCCGCTACTACGAGCTCCTGCGGCAGCGCCGGGAGCTGCCTGTCTGGACCACCAAGTACAGCTTCATGGAGCACTTGGAAGGCAACAGCGGCACCATCCTGGTGTCTGGCCCCCCCGGCACTGGCAAGAGCACCCAGGTGAGTTGGGGTCCATGTCAGGGCAGCCGGCCCTGCTGGGGGCTGCGTGCGGCTGGGCAGGGCCACGCTGCTGCCTGGAGCCCAGCACAGGGCTGTGGTACCAGCTACTCTGCTGGTGGTCTCTCCCTGCACCTGCTGGACTCCCAGCTAAGTGTCCCGTCCGTCCCCCTCAAAACACCTGCAATGCCACTGTCAGCAGCAGCTGGATCCTGCCCCGAGGCCAAGCGAGCCACAGACCCCGTGGCACAGGAGCCACCAGGCTCTCACCCCTGACAGACCAGGGTGGGCTGGCGGGCCCTGGGCCATGGTGGAGCTGGGGAGGTGGGAGCCTGTGGGGCTGTGGGCAGAAGGCATGGAGACGGGACTGCAGTCTGGAGGCAGCTCCTTCACCCCGTAGCAGCATCTGAGCTTGTGGGGCGGACAGGGCAGACAACAGGCCCTGCAGGGCTTCGGCTCCGCCGCAGTACCCGCAAGCGTGCCACTGCAGTGAGCCCAGCGTGGGGCAGGGCTAGTGCGGAGCCAGGCGGCCGCACGCCGGGACGTGCCCGGGCAGGCGCTGGGGCCCCAGGCAAAGCCGCAGCACGAGCCGGGAAGTGCCGCCATGGCTGCCCTGGGAGTGGCTGCCGCAGCAGCTCAGGACGTCAGACAGGTGCAGGAGGTGGTGCAGGGAGGGGGAAATGGCCCCTTCCCGGAGCTGGGCCCAGGTACATGGGGCAGTGGTGGGTGGACAGCTGTGGGTCCGGAGTGCCAGGATCCCGCCTACCTGCCCCAGGGAGCTGCTCCCATCTGACAGCCCCTGGTGCAGCAGCCGGAGACGTCGTCACGCAGACTTTGACCAGGGGAGGGATCACCTGGAAGCTGCAGGGGCAGCCACGGCCTCAGCGGCGCCGGACACGGGTTGGGTCACTGCGTGGCAGCTGCCGGCCGCTGGGGCTATCAGGGTGTTGGCAGTGGGCTCAGGGCCACTTGCCCAAATCGCCTCCCTTGGGCGTGACCCCGCTGCAGCACGGACCTGGGTTCAGCCTGCAGCACCAGCCAACCCACAGGGTGCTGGATTTGGGGAACAAAGCCGCTGTGCGGGCCCTGGCCTGGTCTGGCCCCAGGGTCGGGCTGCTTTTGGGTGCAGGCACCCTGCCTACAATCCCTGCAGGGCCCTAGGGCCATCGTACCCTGAGCACACCAGGGGATGTGACTCGATCCACGTGGAGCATCTGATCCTGCACATTGGCGCACCAGCACCCTTCAAACATGGTGTTGCCAGCCAAAGTGGGAAGGGACGATGCACAAGCTGGGTCCCTTCACCGTTGTCATGGCCGAGGGCTGGCTGCGTCCTGTGCTGCTGCCTTCACTGGTCTTGCTGGCAGCAAAGTGGTGGAAGGGAGGGTGCAGAGCCATGCATGGAGACACAGCTGAGCACAGCTTGTCCATGGGGCAGTTGTGGGGCCAGGTGGAGAAGCAGAGTAGGCTGCATGCCCACCCATGGTCATTGCCAGGCACGTGGGTGACCCATCTTCTCCTGCCCAGCTGTGGGGTGGACTCTCTGGAGGCAGCCCCTGGGCAGGACTCTGCCTGTCTGTGGCTCTGGGTGCTGGGCAGACACAGGGGCACTGGCACCTGCTTTGGGGGGCACATGAGGCCGGAGGAGTCAGCAAGGGAGGCAGGTGTGTTGGGAGCAGTTAAACAGCAGATTTCTTGTCCCCAGTGTCCAAGGGATTTCCGCACCACTCTGGGGCTGTCCCACACCACCTGGCCAGGTGCTCGGGCAGCTCCCTGGTGCTTCCTTCCCTGTTTCTCACCGTGAGCTTTCCTGGGGTGGTGTGTGATCCCTCTGGCCCCATGCGAGGATGCTCGAGCCCCTGCCCTGGCCTGTGGCTGCTGCAAGGTCTGAGTCTCATGGACCTAGCCAGTGACCAGTGCTCTGTACTGAACCTGACCGGGGACCTGCCCAGCTTTCCCTGGAGAGGAGTAGGGGGCCTGTTAGAATAGATCAGAATGGCTCTGGTCTGAAGGGCCCAGCAGCCATCATCTGGTCCAACTGCCTCACTGATCCGGGGCTGACCAAAAGTTAAAGCATGTTATTAAGGGCATTGTCCAAATGCCTCTTAAGCCCTGACAGGCTTTAGCTGGAGGCACCGCTCTGAGCTGGCAGCTCTGGCAAAGGCAGCGCAGCACGTACCTTCCAGACCCATTTTTCCTGGCAAGGTGGAGGCAGAGAGGAATATTGTCCTGTGTCCTTAATGCAAGAGCCGGTGCCCTGGCGTCCCATATTGAGGCAGAAAGCTGCAGGGATGGGGTGATCAGGCTGTGGGGCCTGTGTCACGGGTTGCTAGGGCTCAGAAGTGATGGTACCGGGGAGAGAAGGTCCTGTCTGTGTTGTTGGGTGCTTCTGTACGGCCTGTGGCCCAGGAGGTCCTACAGCTGGATCTCTGGAGGCTGCGGTGGGGAGCGCCCCTCTGCCCTTTTTGAGGGGCATGGCGGGCGCCGCTCCATGACGGGGAGGGGAATGTCCTGGCACTCCTGGCTGTGGCCGTGCTGTCCCCATGCCCTGACCGGCGTTCTGTCCCTGCAGATCCCACAGTGGTGCGCCGAGTACGCCCTTTCCCTGCAGTTTGCCCATGGCCTGGTGGCCTGCACCCAGCCCCACAGCCTGGCCGCCCTCAGCCTCTCCCTGCGCGTGGCAGACGAGATGGACCTCAACTTGGGCCACGAGGTCGGCTACTGCGTGCCCCATGAGGACTGCTGCACCACCGAGACCATCCTCAGGTACAGGGACGGGGGGGCCCCCCCCGGACTGCCTGTGCCGGGGGCGCCCATTGCACCACACTTTAATCCCGCTGAGCTCCCCGGCGGCAGCGTAATCTCTTAATCCAGCCTGGCCTCGTTGGGAGAACGAGGAACTGGGATGCTGGCTGCCCAGGCCCTCCTGCGGCTGCGGTGGGGGCTCCTGCCATTGGGGCGGGGGCAAGTCGTGCTCCCTCAGGGCTGTGTGCGGGGATGCCCATGGGGGTGCAGCCCACGGTGCCGGGGGTCCCCGTGGCTGCCCCACACTGACAGGGCTGGTCCATGGCAGGTACTGCTCGGATGAGATGCTGCTGCGGGAGATGACATCGGACCCGCTGCTGCGGCAGTACGGGGTGGTGGTGCTGGACGAGGCGCAGGAGCGGACGGTGCCCACCGACGTGCTGCTGGGGCTGCTGAAGGATGTGCTGCGCCAGCGCCCGGCGCTGAAGGTGGTGGTGGTGACCTCGCCGGACATGGAGGAGCGGCTCCGCACCTTCTGCGGGGACCCCCCAGTGGTGCGGGTGCCAGGAGCCGGTCCCCCTCCCCAGCTGCTCTACAGAGACCCACCGGCCCATGGCCACGTTGCGGCTGCCTGCCAGGCTGTGTTGGACATCCACCGGCGGCAGGAGCCCGGCCACATCCTGCTCTTCCTGGCCAGCGAGCAGGTGGGCTACAGGCTTGGCTCCTGGGGGATTCACTGTGCCACGAGGTGGGAACAGGGACAGGGGGAAGGTTTGGGGATCCATCTCAGCTGTGTGTGGGGAGCCCTGAGGACAGCAGGGGCTGCTGCTGGGGAGTAAACTGCAGGAGCTGGAGCTCCTCTGCAGAGGGGCTGTGGGCACCATGTGGGGTCCTTCTCCCCAGGGCGCCGGGAGGCAGCCGCAGGGCACGGTGCAGTGCTCTGTCCTGGGGAAGGGGCCACTCCAGGCATCAGTGGGCATCACTCATGTCCCCCTGTCCTTCCCTGAAGGAGATCGACGAGTGCTGCAGGGCCATCCAGACCGAGGCCACGGCACTGAACCCAGGGCTGGGCCCGCTGCTGGTCCTGCCCCTGCACCCCGGCGTGGGCCGCGCAGCGCAGAAGGTGTACGAGGTGCTGGAGGAGGGCAGCCGAGAAAGGCGGGTGATCGTCACCCACTGGCTTGCTGACTCGTCCTTCTCTCTGGGGACCGTGCGCTTTGTCATCGACTCAGGGCTGGAGCTGCGAAACGTGAGTGTGCCAGCCTGCACCGGGGGTGCCAGGACGGGGAGCCGAGCGGTGGCTCTGCTTTGGGGCACAGCCGGCAGCATGGACTGAGGCGAGTCTGGGGAGGGGGTGATGGGGCTGCAGTGGTCTGCATCGTCTGCTCAGCCCAAGTCCTGCCAGACTCCCCCCTCAGGCTGGGGGACACTGTGCGGAGGGCAGGATCTGCCCCAGGGAGGTGGCAGTGGTGGCATTGCACCAGTGGGGTGGAGGGGCCTTGGGAGAAGGCAGGGGCTTGTCTGCAGGTGTCTTTTCTCATGCATGGCCTTGCCTGCAGGTCTACAACCCCCGCATCCGGGCAGAGTCCCAGGTGCTGCGTCCCATCAGCAAGAGCCAGGCAGAGTCGCGCATGCAGCGAGCCGCAGGCAGCCCCCCAGGTGAGAGTCCCTGCCCGGGTGTCCCCTGAATGTGCCTCCAGCAGGAGAAGGCTGTTGTCCCACCCAGCTGGGGCTCCAGGCAGCTGGTGGCCCAGCACGCTTCCCTGCCTGCCCGCGCTTGCTGCCCTGGCCCTCGGCTCCATCCTTCCCACCATCGTGGCTCACGGCCCCTCTCCTGTAGGCACCTGCCTGCGCCTCTACTCAGCGGCCTTCTACGAGCAGCACCTGCCCCCCAGCCCCGCGCCCCACGTCAGCGAGACCAGCCTCAGCCGCCTCGTGCTGCTGCTGAAGCGCCTGGACATCGCTGACATGGGCCAGTGTGACTTCCTCGACCGGCCAGGTAATGCCCGCGGGGCATGGAGGGGCTGGGCACGGCATGGGGGGTCCAGAATGGAGAGGTGCAATAGGGGCAGCCATGCAGGAGAAGCTGGAGGCTGGGCATGGCTGTGGCCATCACTGCAGCCCGGCTTGTGTCTGGAGAGGGGCTGGAAGGTCCCAGGGGCGCAGGAGGAGGATGGGCTGCCTGGTTCTGGCAGCTGGCTGACATCCTGCCCCAGCCCCCGAGTCGCTGATGCAAGCGCTGGAGGACCTGGACTACCTGGCCGCCCTGGACGATGATGGGAACCTGTCAGAGGTGGGGATCATCATGTCGGAGTTTCCCTTGGACCCCCAGCTGTCCAAGGCGCTCATCGCCTCCTGCGAGTTCGACTGTGTGGAGGAGATGGTCAGCCTGGCCGCCATGCTCACAGGTACCATGCCGAGGGCCTCGGAGGCTGCTCTGCTGCTGGCGCAGGCCACAATGCAGCCCTCAGAGAGCCAGCACTGGCAGGGTTGATGCTGGTGGGCACGTGGTGACCTTCCCTCTGTGCCATCCCCAGTCTCCCCCTGCTTTGTGCCCCCTTCCACGCACTTGGAGGAGGCGGTGACCATGCGCCGGCGGGCCCTGCTCCACCCAGAGGGAGACCACTTCACCCTCATCAACATCTTCAATGCCTTCCAGCAGCGTGAGTGCCAGGCAGGGGCTCGACTGCCGGCGGGCTGCGCACCCCGCGGGTGTCCCACAGCTCCCTTGCGTGTCCCCTGCTCCTTTTAGGAGCAAGCAAGCACTGCAGCCACATTTGTGACCCCAGCCAGGCGCCCCAGCCTTGGCTGTGAGGGGGTCCCAGCCCCAACGTGAGGGCCGTGCTCTCTGCACAGTCCCTGTCCCCACTGCACTGAGGGGACGCAGTCTGAGGGAGCAGCAGTGCCTGGTTTCGTGGCCTGGGAGCCCCCAGCCCAGCCAGACCACCTGCTTCCGTGCGGGGTCTTTGTTCGTCCACCCCGTCCCCGCGGTGCTGACCCCACTCTCCCCGCAGACAACGCGGACGAGGGCTGGTGCCGCAAGCACGCGGTGAGCGGGGAAGCGCTGCGGCTGGCGGGCATCGTGCGGGCAGAGCTGCTGGAGGTGATGCAGCGCATCGAGCTGCCCGTCTCGCCCCCCGCCTTCGGCACCGACGCCAACGTGCTCAACATCCAGAGAGCGCTCATCTCCGGCTACTTCCTCAAGGTTTGCCGGGGGCCTGTGGGGGGCTCGGCTGCGGGGCGGGGGGTCGTGCCAGCCAGCCCCGCTCCCCTCCCGCTCCACTCCCCAGGTGGCCCGGGACATCGACGGCTCCGGCAACTACGTGATGCTGACGCACAAGCACGTGGCCCACCTGCCCCCCGCCTGCTGCTACCTGTTGCGGCAGCCCCCCCAGCGCCTGCCCCCCTGGATCCTCTACCACGAGTTCACCATCTCGCAGGACAACTGCCTCCGCGTGGTCTCGGAGATCCAGCCCCAAATGTGAGGACCTTGGGGATTGGGGAGGGACGGGTCGCGCCTGGGCTGTGTCCATGCGTGGCTCTGGAGCTGGCATTGTCCAGCTGGCCTCCTCTCCTGTGGGCAGGTGGAGCGAGTGGGGGACTCTCGCCGTGTGGGGGAGCAAGGAGGCTGTTCCAGGGAGGACCCCGGAGCCGGCTGCCCTCCCTTGACACCCTCTGTCCCTGCAGGCTGGTGGAGCTGGCACCCCAGTACTATCTTAGCAACCTGCCACCCAGCGAGAGCCGCGACCTGCTGATGGAGCTACGGGAGAAGGTGGTGGCCGTGGAGGACGTGCCAGCAGTGCCGGAGCCGCTGGGAGAGGCGGCCAGCGAGGAGGATGAGGAGAGGGAAGTCTGCGTGCTGCAGTGAGCTGGAGCCACCGGAGCTCCCGTGTCGGGGCTGCCTGGGCTTGGCTGTGACTGCCGGGGACGGGAGAGCCCCGGGGGGGCCATGCTGCTGCGGGGGCCGACCCTATGCCCAGGGAGGCGCAGGTAGAGCCTGCCTCTGCCACAGCTCTGCGCCACAGTCGTCGTGCCAGCGGCCACAGGACCAGCCCCCGGCATCTCCCCTGGGGACAGAGCCCAGTTCGGGGGAGTGCTGGCCCCAGGCTGGGGGAGTCATGCAGGCCCTCCACAACTGGGCTCCTTCACCCCATGTTTCCCCTGGGCCTGCTGCGGTGCTGGGGCCACCGGCCCTGCCTGTCCCGTTCCCCTCACGCCTGGGTGGGAGAGCAGCGCCCCGATGCTGAGGGGCCACTTGTGGGTCTCTCCTGTATAAAGTTTTGTGATCTTTGCTCCTGGCTTCACATCGTGATTGCGGCTGAGAAGAGGTCCAGTGAGGGTGGGCGAGGGCTCCCTCCAGCCCCCACACCCCTGCGGGGGCAGCTCTATGCCCCCTGCCCCTGCCAAGCCTCCCTTCTCCCAGGGGGGTTTCTGAACATGAGGCATCCCTGGTCTTGCTCACCTCCCGCCTCCGGTTCTGGGTAGTGTGCTGCTGCCGCCGGTCACACTGACACGCCGAGGGGCAGCCCTGGCCTTTGCAGTGGGTCTTCCCCTCCCTGCTCGCGCGCTTTTCTGCAGAAGCAAAGGGGAAGCTGCGGCCGGCGGCGGGGGGTGGGGGTGGGTGGCAGTCTGGATGTGCAGCCAGTTTCTGCTCCCCCCAGGACAGGACAGAGCACGGGTGGTCCCCCAGGGCGAGGCGCTCCTCTCCCTCCCCCTCCTCAGGGTCCCCCTGCCTGCCTTGGGGTCCCCTTCAGCTTTCCTGCAAGTCCCACTCCTCTTGCAGCTCCCTGGCACCGCAGCCAAGGGATGAGTTTTTGCCTGGGGGGCCGGGGGTCCCAGCGTGGGTGCTGTGCTCCAGCCCCTACCCCAGGACGGACCCCTTGTCATGGGCATGGGGCTGCTCCATCCCAGCAGCGGAACCCCCTGTCCCCCTCCTTTCCTTCCTCCTTCCCTCCGCCCTTCCCTCCCCGCAGCCCACGTGTGGGAGCTCCGCTGTTCCTGGGAAGGGGCCCGGAGGCTCCACTGCCCTGTCCCCACCCGCAGCGCCTCGAAGGTCGGGTGGAGAGGTGGAGGCTGGGCCTCCCCACAGCCTCCTTGGAGCCCGAACTTCCCCCTTCGCTTTCTAGGAACCACAGAAAGTACGTGACCAGGAGCAGCGGGGCGCAACTCACGCCTCCTCACCCTCGGGCCGCCTGCTCTCGGGGTTGGGGGGCTGCCCTGTGCCCTCTCCCCCGGCCGGGGCCGGTGTCAGTGCCCAGTGTGGGCGCAGGGGCTGTGCCTCGCCAGGATGAGCAGAGGCGGCCCTGCAGCAGAGCTGGGCTGCGGCTCACGGGGACAGCGAAGAGAAGGCTGGTGGCTGCCTCTGTTCCCCGCATCCCTGTCCTGGCACAGCATCCCGTGGGACAAGCAGCCAGTGCAGCTGCGTGGCCCTGGGAGGGGAGGGAAGGGGCGAGACAGCCAGTGCTGCCCGTGCCTGGCTGGGTGCAGCACGGTGAGCCTCTGCAGGGACCCCTCTCCTTGGGGACACACCACAGCCCAACGAGCCAGGGCCAAGGACTGCGCCTGAACCTCTCCGGACCTCCAGGACAGGCTCTGCTGGGCTTCGGTGGTCCCTTCCCCGCCCCCCAGCCCCTGCTGCACCGCATCAAGGGGCTGTGGGTGCTCCGTGTGGCACGCCAGCGATGTGAAAACCCTAAGAGCTCAGGACCACTCTGTTGGAGCTGGGACCACCCAGAGATCCGTCACCATCCCGGGTGCCCAGCAGTTCCCGGGAGGAGACCCATCCTCACCGCCCCGGCGATGCCCACGGTCAGGGCAGGGCAGCGGGTCCCCGGAACCCCCCATCCTGGGAAGTACCCATGGTGAGTCCCACCAAGGCTGGGGCCGGGTGGGTCGGGGGCTGAGCGTGGGTCCCGGCTCGCAGCTCCACCCAGCGCAGCTTTCTCCTCTTCTGAGAACTGTGATGCTTCTGTGGTTTGACCTCACCTTGGGGCAGCCCCACGGGGTCCCGGCTCAGTATATACCCAGATGCTTGCCACCCCCCGGCCCATGCTGAGCCCACCGGAGCAGCGCACGCCACGGCCACAAGGTAAGCACAGCACGGAGGGCCGCCGAGGGGGCGCTTGCACTGCAGCCCCGGGAGGGTTTGGGCACCAGGGATCCCCAGGAAGGTGCCGCTCGAGGTGGACACTGCAGCCCCCTCCCCGGGGGGACACCCGGGGTGGGCCACAGTGGGAAGGGTCGGGGTGTCGCATCGGCTGCCTGGCCCTGTGTGGGGCTCCCCTTCCTGCTCTGCCCTTGCTGGTCCTGCTGGCTGCATCCCGGCTCGGCTGGCTCCCCTTCCCCTGGGGTACGGCTGAGCCCCGCTCCCCAGCACGGGGCTGCCCTTCCCCTTCCCCTACCGCTGCCCTTCCCCTCCCAGATGCTGGTGCTGGTGGGGCTGGTTCTGTGCCTCGCTCCTGCGGACGCCCTGACTGCCTTCCCCCCAAAGTGTGAGTCTTGCCCCACCTGGGCACAGGGGAGGGGAGACACCCCGGGGGGGGGACAACAATTCAGGACCCCCACAGCAGCTGGAGGGAGCAGGGAGCGCCGGCATCCTGCATCCCTCTGATACAGGGCAACATGAGCCCATCGGGGCAGCCCTCCTGGTGGGGTGGGGAGGTAGAAGATGGGCATGAAAGGGATGGAGTGGGGACAAGGTGGACATGGGGTGATGGGGCAGGGTGGGGATGGACATGGGGTGATGAGGAAGGGTGGGGACCGTGGGGAAGGATGGATGTGGTGTGTCGGGATGAGGTAGTGTGGGAGATGGGCTGCCGACACCGTAGCCGATCTCTGACCCCTGCCTCTGCCTCTCATCTCCAGTTCAGGTGGGGAAACTGAACGGGGATGTGGTGGTGAAATGCAACACCTCGGAGCAGCAAGTAACCTGGAAACAGAACGGGGACCCGGAGCCCATGGCCGAGATTGTGGCTGAGGGACAGACTCTCACCATCTTTGGCTTGGACCTGCCAGCCACGGGCAACTACAGCTGCTGGGCTGGCACCGTCTTGCTGGACACCACCTACGTGGTGGTCAGCGGACCCCGTACGTGGGGCCGGGCACGAGGGGGCTGGCACGGCCGGGCGGGGGGGCCACGGCTGAGGGAGCAGAGGGGTGGATGGGGCGTGATGGGGCAGGGAGGGCGATGCAGGGAGTTGGGGGCAGGCTGGGGGACAAGGAGGTGCTCGTGCATCTGCAGATGTTTGTGCCCAGCCCCTGGGACTGTGGGGATGCACTGGGCAGGGCTGGGGGGCTGGGGGGAGCCCAGCCATGGGGCAGCCTCGCTGGTGCCATATGGGGAAGAGGCAGCCACTGAGGTGTTGCCCCTTGGCCCTGCCAGGCGAGAAAGGGATGAACGTCTCCTGCCAGGCTGAGTCCTACCGTGGCTCCTTCCACTGCTCCTGGACTGGCCCCCACTCCGTTGTCTTCCGCGCCCGCCTCACACGCAGGTGGGTGCCACAGGGAACCCCCCAACCCAGCCCCAGTCCCGTGGCCACCCAGCCCTCACGTCTGCCTCCCCCCCACAGCGACGGCTCCTTGGGGGAGTGGGTGCCAGCATCCGGCCACCGTGGCCAGTTCAATGCCAGCTTTGTGGACCCTTCCTTCTGCCCCTTCGCTGAGGAGCTGCATCCGCTGCAGCTGCACCTGGAGGGGCTCTCGGACACCTCCTACCTCAACTTCTCCATCCGCTTCTTCGTCCACGACATCGGTGAGTTCAGATCAGTGCGGGGCAGGGGGGTGTCCTCAGGGCACTGGGTGCCCTGTGGGAGGGCTCAGCCCCAGGGCTGGGCAGCGTTGCCCCATGCTGAGCCCTGCTCTGCCCGCAGTGCGGCCCGACCCGCCGCAGGACCTGACCGTGCAGCAGCGGGGGGAGCAGCTCCACCTGGCCTGGGCCCCCCCAGCCTCCTGGCCGCTCCCCAAGTCCTACTTCGCCCTGCTCTACCGGCTGCAGTACGAGCTCCCCAACGGCACCCAGGTAACTGCGGGATGCCCATGCCCAGCTGGCCCCTGCGTGTGCCATCCCATGTCCTCACTCTGCTGTGCCCATCCTGTCCCTGTCTCTGCCCCAGCCTGGACTCCTCCCTTCACCCAGGGATACCACAGGGACTTGCTGGTGGCTCAGCAATGGCCCCCTCCCCACTGCACTGCTTCTCTCCTTGGGGTGGTGAATTGTCACTCCTGGCTGTCACCTCTGCTTCCCACCCCTCTCCCAGCACTGCCCATGCAAGGCAGTGTCACTGCCCGGGTCGGGGAGGTGCCGGTGTCTCCCACTCCTGCGCCCCCAGCACCAAGCCATGCTCCTGCCCTCTCCCACGTTCCCCCACAACCTCACCTCCAGTGGCACCCATGCCGGCTGCCCCCCGCCCCGGTGCCGGGGTGCTCCCTGAGGCCATGACCTGCCCTGCTTTGCAGGTTGACAAGTACGTGGAGGGCACGGAGGAGACACAGATGCAGGAACGTGCGCAGCGGGTGCGCATCAGCTGCCAGGATCCCTACGCCAACCCCGCCTGGAGCCCCTGGAGTGCCTGGCAGGACGTCGATGCTGCCCAGCAGCCCCAGCTCCGAGCACGCTGACCCTCCCCACAGACACCCCCTTCCCCCTTGTGCCCATCCCCTACCCCACTGCACCCTGTGCATGGAGACGCCCAGGGCTGGGAGGGCATCCCCGACGTGTGTCAGCCACAGGCAGCCAACACCGACCTTCCCATTCTCTTGTATGGTTTGGAAGAGGCTTTTTACCTCTGATAAAGAGCTGTGTTTGGCTTTACTATGACAAACCTTGGTTAGTCTTTTTGTGGGGTGGGGGGGAGCTGGGCTACCTGGCCCCCAGCCTCTGTGGGCTCCAGCTGGGCACACCACAGGCAGGGCTCCTGCCTGCCCTGCCCTTCTGCTCAAGGTGCTCAGACTGGTCCCTGCCCCATGGGGGGTCACAGGCTTGTGCAAGGCCCCCAGTGCCCCACAGCTCCCTGAGGAGCCCCCACTCCCTGCAGGTGTTGGGTTCAGCCTATGGGCTGAAAACAGACGTGTAACACACACATGTGTGCACACACTCCAGCCCAGCTGGGGCCAGCCCAGGTCAGACAGCCCTGTCCTGGGTGGGGGGACTCCACATCCCTGCCCAACTGTCTGCCAGGTCACACGGGCACTCTGGACCCCCTTATTCCTCATCAACACCCCCAGGTCTGCCTCCTTTCTGGGGGCTGTTCTGTGGCAACCCCCTGCTGAGGTGCTGCCCTACACCAAGGGGGGCAGCACCTCGTCCCCACATCCCAGGGTGCAGGATTCCTGCCTGACTCCAGACGTGCTGATCCTGGGGCAAGACACAGCCATGGTGGGGGGTGTCAGGGACCACCCGCCAGCATTGGGGGAGCACAGTCCCTTCCACCACATGGCCAGGCCCCCACGATGTGCCCCACTCAGCATCCCCATGGGGTGGCCAGCATGGGGGTAAGGGGCTGCAGCCAGGTGGGAGGGAGCCAAGACCCTGGAGCCAGGCAGCCCCCATGGGACACGGGCTGGGGACCCAGGCTCCTATGGAGCCATCCTGGGCCCCAGCTTTGCCGCAGACCCTGAGAGCGCAGCAGGATGCCCCCAGAGCAGGGCCCAGATGGGAGACGCTGCCCCACCACCACAGACGGGCTGGCTCCAGGTAATGCCACGGGGCTTTATTGAGGTGCTTCCGCACGGGCCAGGGCCAGGACCCCAGCCCCGCTACTGCTCCGGAGAGGCTGGTGAGAGTGTGCAGCCCCGTGGGCGCTGCCCTCCTGGGGAGCCAGGGCCTCCAGGGATGGGAGTCTGGGGAACCCGGGTAGCTGGGGGTCCCAGGAGTCCGGGGGTCCCATGGCACAGGGGGACAGAAGGGCCAGGGCGCCAGGAGTCCAGAGGGGTCCAGAGGGCCCGGGGGTCCCATACCCTGGGCATCCAGGAGTGGAGGTCCCAAGGCACAGGCAAGCGGGGACTCAGGCGACCCCAAGAGCGCAGAAGTCCAAGGTCTGGTGGCCCGGGCGTGGGGTCCCACAGTGGGGCCGGATGTCCCATCACGGTGGGGCCAGGCAACCCAAGCGCAGCTCTTCACACTCCAGCATCTCCCTGCAAGAGACAGGCCCGGGCTGAGCCCCGCGCCCCCCCCAG
>VYZM01004954.1:12838-23930 GCA_013398915.1 Dromas ardeola
AATATTTAAAAATCACCCAGCAGCCCATAGTATTCTGCTATATTGGAACTTTTAGAAAGGAGAATAAAGCAAAAAAAAAACCCAAACCCAAACCCACCTATGAAAGGCGAAAGTGGACTTTGACCCCATATTGAGAAGAGCATGTAGTCAATCGTAATTTAGTACTAATGTGAGTCTGGTCCTGCATGTTACTAAATGTTTTAAAACTCCTTACAGAAATCAGTGGGGATTATGGAAACTCAGTATCCTAACATTAGGTTTCAGAATAAAAGTCACACTTAAGCTATGCTGCCAGTCAGCGAAGGGCCTGCAAAAAGGCAGTGGCTTAAGTAAAACATAGGTAGCGTACAGGCCTTCAATGCTTCTGACCTCCCCACAAAGCAGTAGATTTCCTTCTACATCCTTAATCCTATACAATCCAAATCTCTGTAACAATGCCAATTTTATTGTTTTGATCATTTTCTTGGCAGCAATGTTAGAGCTGGTTAGCTGCAAATTACTCTGTCTGAGCCTCCAAACATGAATACATTTACGAACTATAAATTATGTTCAAAGACATGTCACTCCTGCCTTCCCAGCACTATACAAAGAAGTCCATTAAACTGTATATAACATGGGCTTAATGCTGTTTCCTTTGATGTCAACAGAGAGAAACGCTGACCGTGTGCTCATTGCACTGGTTAGGATTTTGAGGAGCTGGGTGCACAAGCTGACTGCTAGAGTTTCTTCCCATGCAATCCAGGGAAAGTCAGTAAGAAAAATATGCAGCTATACAAGTTCTGAATCAAAAAATAGGCATGTTTGGTGGAGTTAGGTTAAACTGCTAAATTATTCCTAGCTGGGGATTTGAGCCTCCTTCTCCCATGAGTTTTATTTTAAGGGAATAGCAGCATTACCACCCTTAGCTGCACATAAAAGGAAAGTTGCAACTCCCCTTTATTAACCATTTAAGTCTTTGAAACTTATATATTATAAGTCTCTGTTTCCCAGTAGCTCTGAAAGAGGTGTCTCAAACCCTGGAGAAAAATGAGAGACAGAGTGGGACCCGTGGGGGGAACTTATCTTGTCTAGTTTAGCCTGATGTATTCATTACTGCTTTTCATTACTGCTCTTATAGGCTATGGAGGGGAAAAAAAATAACACAACCAAAACAAACAAGCAAACAAACAAACAAAACCAAAAAAAAAACCAAAACCATTTTTAGTATATGATGCATCTAATCAATTTTGAATATTTTCTTTAGGATGCTATGACATTTACCACAGATAATCACATTTCTTTCCATAGGAGCCTAGCTTATATGTAGCTGTCTGCAGATTTCGCCACCCAGTCTCATGGACCTTGTCCAGTGTGATTCCCATGCTCCTGTTGCCAAAGGTAGATAAACTTCTATTAAGCTAACCGGTGTTGCAGATTCCCACTCCTAACTCTCAGCCTGTGAGGTGACAACCTGTGGGGCACAGGGCTCTCAGCTCTGCTGGAGGAGCCAGGAACTGAGCAGCTACTTGTGGTGGTAGTGGCCCTTCCATCATTACAGCCTCTGAAGCTGTGTATATATTGCTGACTAAAATAATGATTTAAGATCGTACTTAATTTGCTGCTCTTATCATCAACACTGCCTGAAGACTAGATCAAGCCCATTGGATCTTTTAGATAGAAAATACAGGTTTTTACCTATCTTGGGTTTTTACCCAAGACACTTTTTCTTGAACAGAAAGCATTGTCAAAAAAACAGTTCCCATTCATAAAAGTAGGTTGTATGGATGTAGTGTTGTAGTATAGATGTGGTGTTGGGGGATATGGTGTAGGGGAGAACTTTGTAGAGTGGGATTGATGTTTGGACTTGATGATCCCAACGGTCTTCTCCAACCTGAATGATTCTATGATTCTATGATTCTAGTTTTTCTTTATCATCACTATGATCATTTATAAAACTTTTTTATTTTTCAAATATCCATCTATAAAGTAAAGAAATTAATACATCCTTTCTCTCATTTTCTTGCCTACACTTAAGACAGAAGAATGTCTATTGAAATGTGCAGTTTCTAGACTTATTCTTGTATACTGTATTCCTGATCTTGTTTAGGAAAAGAAGGTGATTTAGGAGTTCATGATACTAATTATCTTTATAGTCACTTATTGCATTGGTAACAGAAGTTCTCTGTCTTTTCCAAAGTATTAACTTTTTAAAAGTTGGTATTCATCAGAAAAAAAAAACCAAACCAAAACAAAAAAACACATAGTATTTATAGCTGGCATATGATAATTAATAGGGGTGGTTCTCCCCATTACACAAAGCAGACATACTCAGAAACTGTAGTAACTGCAGGTCTTTGAGACCTTGCACTCCCCTTTGAGGTGAGAGGTCTTTATCCCCTTCTGCAAACTCCAGCCCCTGTGAATCTTTCCTTGATATTTATTTCATATAAGTCAGTCACCACCAAAGCTGTTTTCAGACTAAATTAGGTGACATCTCTGAGCTTTTCAACACAGACCTCAGAGTGCTGAAGCCCCAGAAATTCAGTCCTGAAGCCTATCTGAGCTGTGTTCCATTTCCACCTTTGCATTCCACCTGTCTAGAAGACTGCTAGAAGCATTTCATTATATTTTTAACACTGTTTTCTACTTTACATGGGTGTTCTATTCTTAGCATTTTGGAAAGGATTTCTGAAATCTAAAAATTCTTCTATGATGGCAAAATGTGGTATTTATCTGATGTCTTTGTATGTCCTTCTAGCTACCATCTGCCTGTGTATTGTTTTATTTCCAAAACAAAGGATAAACAGATGATATTGTTTCTTCTACAATGTTTGTTTACATAGGTGGGGCTTGCATTATAAAACTGAATGCTGCAAGCATCCTGTAATGCACACACAGCTTGGTGCTTACTGCCAAATCTGACTATGATTATCTGACTATTTCTTCCTAAGAAATTTAAGTCACGATAAAATAAAATATTTAGCAGACAATTTTAAATACCAGATTTCCTGAATGTTTTAATGTTTCACAGCAGGTCTCAGTACCATAAAAGAGTGTGCAAACTGGTTATTTGCACACACAAATATGCATCGTCAGCTGTGGATGTTCTCAGCTGCAGGACCACAAAGGCACATTTAATGCGTATTTATGGTATGGTGTCTGAAATTATACTGATGTATAAGTACTTCATATTTTGATTCCAACCTAGCTATGCAGAAATGTAGCATCTGCTTGAGCAAGTTCCCTAGATCTTGGCTTTGGATATACACGGACATGGCCTTATTTATCTGACTTCTAGAACAGGTTAATAAAGGGTAAACAGGTCCAAAAGAGTGGGTAGAACTTTGGGTCTATTACTTCAGCCCCATGAATTAAATACAGGGAAAAGGAAATAGGTAGGCATTAATATTGAGGTTTCTTACTTTCTTTTTTCTGTCCCTGAAAATCATAGAGCTAGGAAATGCTGTATACAGATTCATTGTATAATTCTAGATACCATGTGGGCCACCTCCTACAGATCTGCAAAAGGTATTTTAAAGCAGCAAGTGTATCATGTTATATAGCAATGTATGTATGTAAGTATGAAAAATTTCTAAAGCCAGGTGCCTTTACACTAGGAAGTTTGTACAGAATACAGAAAAAAAATTGAAAACCATTATTCTGATAGGTAGCATAAACAAGAAACCTTTTTGGATGGAAACTCCTATTCAGTCAAGAAGGGATCACGGATACCAGATGAGGGATTTCTGTGCTACTGGAAGCTTAATGGTTTTTCTTTGTTTGTTTGTTTTTTACTACACCATGCGATATAGAGGTACACTGCAATTAAAACTCTGCAATATTGAACAATATGATTACAAAATTTGACATACAGGTTGAATGCATGTATTATTTTTGTTATATTTAAGATACAGAACACTTTTTATTATTGCTATTGTTTGTTTCCAAATTTTTAAACACTGCTTACATGGAGCAACATGCAACAACTCCAGCTCCCTAACAGCTTTTATGATTCTCTGCTCTTAATTTTAATACTGCAAGGCATTTCACAGTTGTTTACCTTTGACTTTCAAATAATCACGATGTACCTTTTGCCCACTTCTTCAAATAAACACTCCTCAGTTTTGTATGTTTATTTACAGTCTGCCCATAATATTGCAAATTGTGGGCTTACAGATTGTTCACATTTCGAAGTGCAATTTCATCTCCATCATCATAGATGTTCAGCCTCAAATTACTAATCCATTATATTTCACTATCAACAACAAATAGTCAAAAAACAGTCTAATTTCATAAGCAACATCACCTCCTCTACGCCTCCTCTACATCTACACACATGCAAACACACATCCATTCCATATGCTAATGGCTTTTGCTCTATTTCCTTCTAAAAGCTAATAATAAAGCTTTCTATAAAAATGGTCCTCATTGTCACAGACCACCAAATCTTGTGAGAGGTTGGCCACCATTTTAAACCCTTAAGATCTTCTAGAGGCATGGGGCACTTTGGTACTCGTCTATTTTCTCAAATATACTATAAAGTACTGTGACTGTTAACTATCTGATCTTTAGTATTCCATCCCGAAGACATTATCTAAGCGGTATAATAACATTTTGCTAAATAGTTATGTGATACCTAGCTAAATAATTTCTTCCTTGTGCTCCACAGCTGCTATCTAACCATAATACACAGGACTGCCAACCCACAACCATCAAAATCAATAAAGTAGAAACAGTAGTCATCCTTATCTTTTTAATACCAGAACTGCATATTCACCCTTATCTTAACACAGAAATGCTAGAGAGGGTTTGAAGAAAGTTGTTTTTTTTTGTTATTATTATTTTTCCTGAAATATTAATGGACAGTGTGTTCTTTACCCCTTCATGTGAAGTAAACCAACACACTGTTAAGAAAACTGAGGTGGCCTATTTTCAGCAGCAAATTAGGTGAATATAGCCTATGGCTTCTATTAAAGCCTGTTAATAGTTAAAACTTAAGTTTCAAGTCATCAAAATGAAAGACATTTGTGAAATCTTCGTCACAGTGAAATCAATAGCAATAACCTCATTGACATAAGTGATGTCAGGTTTTCAACCACTATGACATGCAAAATGGCTTTCATTAAAACTACAATAATTATAAGGCTGTTGATGATACCAAGTCCTAAATTCTTTATTCAATTGGGTTGAAATCTAAAGTAATGACCTAATAAGACTAAGTACTTCAGAATCCAGACTAATAATAAAAATAAAATATAGTAACAAATAATGTATTGCATTTATATCTATACTTTCAGACTTGAGCCACAGGCTACTATAAGAGTAACAAGAGCCACAAGTAGCATTTTAATATCCCCGTATCTTGTTAGAATGGTGAAGAGACAGACAGATAGACACACATCCACCGACAGTTCAGCTGATCATTTTTCCAACCAGCAGACATTCATGAAGCAGGTGTCCTCATTCCAGCACACAGAGTCTGGGAGCAGACCCCTGGAGGGCATTTCAAAAGTCAAACAGGCCTGGTGGAACGGCTGATAGAACTGTACAGAAACCAGCAAACAAGCCATATCTTGGAGTATGTCCAAGATTTCTTCTCAATGGGACAATGAAACTTAGGAACATGGCAATTAATAATTTCTACCTGGAGGGATATCTGAAATGGATGAAAACAAAGCATTATTTTCTTCTTTTTTTTGATCATGACTCTAGGGTTATCTACCAGCACAATAGCTTTTTCTTTAGTTTTGATTTCACTTCTGTCCTACCACAAGCGGACAGCACTGCATTTCTTTTTTCAGATATGAGTTATGACTGTTCATATTCAGGAATGTGAAGCTCTAGCTATGTTTACCTGAAGTTGCTGATTCGGCCACTTCTTCCTTAAGGACCTAGCTCTGCAGTCCCCAATGGCATTGTGTCCAGCATACATGTTCCTTACTGTATTGCACACTGCGTAGATATAGTACTGAAGAGTGATCAAAATGCCTTTTTCTCTGGACAGATGCCTTTTTCTCTGGACCTTTAAATTCATCCTTAAAAGTCACCTCTGTAGGAATGCATAAAACCCGCCTGCATTCCGATAATGGCAAAGCAGGTGGTGACTTTTAATTACTGTGATTACTGCTATTGACTAGCTACAAATTGTGCACACAGTGTGTCTGTGCTAAAACATCCTATTATACTTGTTATCCCTTCCTCTTGACATCCCACACTTGTTCTTTTTTTGATCCTCCTGTAATGTCACATCTTTTAAGTTTTTAAGGTCTATAGAGCAAGAGGGTTTTAGGCATGGGTCAGCAAGTACAGTACCATACAGGCACCAAGTAATACACTCTGTCACAAGAATGGATTCAGCAGGGCACTTGTGAAATAACGGGTACTCAGCAAAATTTAAGATAACCCTTTCTGTCACATATGTGCCTCTTAAATATACATAACAGTGCATGCGTGCATGTCAGTTTGTGTGGGTGCAATTTTATACACACACATGCATTAGTCTCAACAAAGCTGGTTCTTCTAAATCCTTTTGCAACAAAAGTGGTAAAAGATGGTAATATTAACCTCATAGGAAGGCAAAACTGTTGTCAGTCCTAAAACTCTTGGAAATCTTTACTGACAGACTGAATTCTCAGAGTTCATTCTGGCCTTTCCTAACCAGAACACCTGACTAAATTCAAATTAGTTTATATATATTTTTTGATATAGACCTCTCGGTTGAAATCCCTTTATTCCCATTGTCAAGGAGCTGCAAATATGAATATTTCCAGAACAATCAATGGGAGTATGGAGCTCATGATTTGGCTCAAATAGCAATCTTTTTCTTTTTTTTTTTTATTTTTATTTTCTCACATCTCCACCCTGTGATATTCCATCACACATTTCTGTCCAGTGGCAGTAAAGCATTGCATGAGGCACCTAATTAGTCATGACTTAATGCAAACTGCATTTAAAACAATAAAGTAGAATGCAACATACCAGAAATAATTCCATCCCTTAAGCTATAGCTATTGTTTAATGTAGCATATGGCTAACAGAACTGGAGTAAAATGCTAATTTTCCCTCTGTTGACTTTTTGCAGAATAACAGAGACTGCAATAATCTATATTCAGAGAACACAAGGGGACAAAGTCTTTAGTGGTGTATCTCTGCTTGTCTGAGTCAACATGAAGTCAGCTGCAAGTGATGTGGGAAGGTAGGTGAAGGAAGAAGTAGTAGTGGTTTTCACATCTTCAAATATTCCTTTTTAGAAACTAACTTTATGATCTTTATATGATAAATGTCGTCTGTCTGCCTAGGTTGTGTATTCTCTTTTTTTAAAAGGAAAGACAGTGATAGGCAAAATGAGATAGTTCTGTTCTGAAGTGCACTATAAAGACATTTCTTTGGTTGTATTGCCGTCCTGTTCTTCCCAATTTGACTTCAGGTTTTTCAATTAAAGTAGTACATTGATTCTGAGTTAAATTTACTTTAAGGTGATGCCTTTCATCTGATTTTATGATAAGTATTGATTTTTATTTAGCATCTACTGTGTGGTTTCAATAAAACTAATAATGAATGTTGTTGATGCAGGTTATTTACCGTTTGATCTGAGTTTTATAGCTTGGGGATTTTCTTGAAGGCATGTGCTATGTTAATAAAAATCCTGACTTGCTCATCCAGTTCAGTTGTCAGGTATGGAAATGTTCTTGTTATTGCCAGAGTAACTTTAAGGTTACATCTTTACACTGGAGGGTTCAGGTTCTTTAAAATAGAATGTGTTTGTTTATCTGCTGTTTAACTCTTACAAGTGTCATATTCATATTCTGCATTTATTTATCTTGCTTTTACTTCAGCATATGATTGCACAGTCATATGCACCCTACTGAGCAGGTAGATCATGTGGATATATGCAAGACCCTTCAGGCATGTTCTCACTTTGCAAGCCTCGTTTCTTCACATCTATGTTGTTGTGCCATAATCATAGAATCATAGAATCATAGAATGGTTTGGGTTAGAGGGACTTTAAAGATCATCTAGGTCCAACCCCTCTGCTACAGGCAGGGGTGCCTCCCACTAGACCAGGTTGCTCAAAACCCCTTCCAGACTGGTCTTGAACACTTCCAGGGATGGGGGCTCCTCAGCTTCTCTGGGAAACCTGTTCCAGTACCTCACCACCCTCACAGTAAAGAATTTCTTCCTAATATCTAGTCTAAATATACCCTCTTTCAGTTTAAAACTGTTATCTCTCATCCTATTGCTCCACTCCCTGATAAAGGGTCCCTCTCCAGCTTTCCTGTAGTCCCCTTTAGGTACTGAAAGGCTGCTATAAGGTCTCCCCAGAGCCATCTCTTCTCCACGTTCAACAACGCCAACTTTCTCAGCCTGTCCTCATAGCTCCAGCCCTCTGATCATCTTTGTGGCCCTCTGCTGGACCCGTTCTATCAGGTCCATGTCTTTCTTGTGCTGAGGAGTCCAGAGCTGCACACAGTACTCCAGGTGGGGTCTCATGAGAACAGCGTAGAAAGGCAGAATAACCTCCCTTGACCTTCTGGCCACGTTTCTTTTGATGCAGCCCGGGATGTGGTTGGCTTTCTGGGCTGCAATCATGCATTGCTGGCTTATGTTGAGCTTCTCGTCCACCAGCACCCCGAGGTCCTTCTCCTCAGGACTTCAGACCAAGTCCGAAGGGAGTTACACATATCCATATGGTCTACCTGGTTAACACCCTTCAGCCTGAATCTCTGGTCATCCAGCTGCTAGGAGGAAGATCAGAGATGTGCAATACCTTCTGTAGTTTTCTCCTGGACACACACAGCTGGAAAGCTTCCACTCTGTTTTCCCTTCTGATGACATCTCATACCTGACACCAAGTACAGTGAAGGACCAGGGATCTTTCCTGGAAGGTTCTAGCATTATCTCAAGGACAGTGAGGTAACCTTTTTAAATCTGGACGCTCACAAAGGAAATGTCAGGAATACTGTCTCAAAAGGTCCCTTGCTTTTTTGATTCTCCTGAACCCTACAGATGAGATGCCATGATGAGATGATTCGACCAAATAGGATAAAACCATGTTGTATCACAGCTCTCAGGCCCACACATCTGTCTCATGTGACTCTAAATTCTGCTTTCAGCATTTTAGCATGAATCACAAGCAATTTCACAGAAATGTTGGTCCAATTGCGATTAACTAATATTGTAAAAACAAGAAAGGTTCGTAAACTGAATTTTGCAAAAAATCTTAAGCCTTTTTGATATGTTGTGAACAAATATCATGTTAAGAGGTCCTGGTTCAGTGTTCACATCAATTATTATTTGTTCACAGCAAATTATTATTTGTTAGTGTTTTCTTTGAACCATAATTAGTCACTGTTTATAAATCACAAGGTACTATTTCTCTCTCTTGATATAAAAATGACATTTGTTAGACCACATACTAGAGAATTCAGGAAAAAATCATTAATGAATAAATATTGAAATTTTGGGATTTTGCAGAAACTGCCATTTTTAAATTGGAATTTTTGGAAAATTCGTAATAAGCTACTTCAAAATATTTGATCAATTTTATTTATTGATTAAATTATTCCATTAATATATGGCTAAATGTACAAAGCTGTAAGTGTTGTAAAACTGTATTACTAAAAACCTGGAAATTATATTAGAAGAATTAAGACTCAAATGAAAACTTATTCATTTGCGTAAATGAATTTATTTGAAAGACAAAGCTGAGATTAACCTATTCAGACTATACTTAAATAAAACAAATGGCAAAAAGAAAAGAGAGCTTTTTTTTTTCTTCTTTTTTTTTTTTTTTAAGATAATTGACCTAATAGTCACTATTTTCATTACTTTTTTTGTCTTAGAGGACCATTCTTTATTTTGAAGTCTTTCCCTGTTTAGAATCCAGAGCTCTAGAGGTTACTTACGATGAAAGAATCTTTGAACATCCATTATCTGCAGGCACTGAAAGATTAGAGCTGTCATTTCCAGAAGTACACGTTGACAGAAAACTGCTATTTTTTAGCCTAATTTTGTTTTGAGAAACTGTTTAATACAGCACTGTCCATCAAGTAGGTATAGAAGGCCTAAATATGAAAGATAATTTGGAAGCACTCAGTGTCAGTGTTACGTCACCTACCAATCACAGTATATTGAAAGTATTCTGAATGACATATGTTCATATTTTATCAACAAAGATACTATATACAGTGACACGTATCTGATGAACAGTTTTTACCCTCATTTTCTGAGAAAACAAGTTAATGATCTGTCTTTGTATGTTTACACATGTCTGTCTGTCTGTCTCTCCTCTGTATGTCATCTGTGAAAAACATTTTTGAACACTCTGGCAGATTTAAACCAATAAAGAGAAAAGGGCACAAAGATAATGAAGTTTCCTGAAGTTTTGTGAAAATATGCAGTGGGGTAAAGAAAAGAAATTCAGTGAGTTCTTCAGCTTTATATTAAAGAACAAAGAGTCCATTTTATAAATGCCTCAGCCACTGGATGGAAGAGCATCAGTCAATGCTTGCAGTTAACTGGAGTACACAAGTCTGAAAAAATAACTCAGACATCATTAGTTCCATGCCCACAGAACAATTTTTTTATAGCTTTTGTGAATACTGTTCTAGGAGGAATACTGCATTTGCATTGCTGTTGTGACTGTAGTCTGTTAAATGTCTTGTTTTTAATTTTCCAACAAGAGAAATATATGTAGAACAAAAGTGTGCATATATGAGAATAACGCATATGGGCATACAGTTGCATGCATGTACATGTCAATGCAAAACTTGGAGTTGTACTTTTTTTGGCTTCCAATTTGAATTGCAACATTTCTGTATTTCTTTAATGTCATATGTAAGTCTTGTTCTATAACTTCTATTTTTACTGTCATAACACTCATGGAAGCAAATTATTCCAGAAAAAAAAAACTTCCCCAAATACTGATCTGCACAATGTCATTCTTTTTTTTTTCTTTTCTCTTATTTATTTTTTCTCCCATTACAAGGTAATGATTTGATTGTAAGATGTGCATTATTTTTGTCCTTTGTGAGCACACAAACTAAATGTGAAATAACCTGAAACAGAATAGACAATGCAATAGTCTTATGTCAGATTGGAAAAAAAAAAAAAA
>VYZM01004954.1:40836-54886 GCA_013398915.1 Dromas ardeola
CCCCCCCCACCTTGGGTTGGTCATTTGCTAGATTTGGATTCATCTGATTTCAAATCACTTTTTAATGGGAATACATTGCATCACACAGGACAACTGATGTCTATACACTATACAATATATTGTTCACTCCCAGTAGTCCATAAAAGTTAGTGACCATTAAAGAAATACTTTACTGCAACATTTACTTCATCCTGGCATTTCTGATATATAGAATATGTGAGGCAGCACTGCACTTGTTTGCCTGAATAAGGATCAGATTTTTTCTCCCTTTCTCAGGTTGAAGGCACCTTAATATGGCCATAACTTCAGTAAGACTGTGACAGCTGCACAATCACTTTCCCTATTCCAGTGTCCTTTGTTTCAGAGAGGCAAATCAGCAGATATTTTCATAGCTTTTTTGGACCTGCTCCATTCTACTCTGAACACTAAGATGCAGGGGTTTTCTTACCTTTTCCATAACCTTTACCCACTCTACTTCCAGACATGTGATACAGAGAATCATGCAATGTTCCAGTCTTCTCTCTACTCACTACAGCTGAAATAAGACTTAAGGGGGCAGGGGAATGATATTCATTCGTCCACATGTTCAAGTAAAGGCGGAGACAAGTTAAGCATCTCTTTATATTTAGAAGAATGCTCCCAAAGTAAGCTTTTACTTCTAGTATACCCGAGGGTAGAATTCATCTCACTTAAATTTAAACACCTACTGTATGGAGACTGTGTGTGATCTTGATATGTATCCTCCTCTTACAGTTAATGAAGAGGAACAGGCACTTCTAGGGTGCAGTTCATCTCATTCAAAAGTAGCTGACTAAACTAGGGCAGATAAACCATGCCTTAGAGTAACCTATTTCTCTGTTTCTTTATTTTTGACTATAAAAAAGTTTAAAAAAGTTTAAATTACTATCTCAGATGAGGACTTCTACATCTAAATAATTCCAGTGTTAGGGCAGATGAAACTCACCTTCATTCTTTTGATCATACCTTTTTTCACTGAAGCCATAAGGAATTTTATCCTAATTTGTCAAATGTATAAATGTTGCATCCTTTTGCTTCAGTGAGACATAGTTCACATGCCTTTCCATAATGAAATGGCACTTACATAGTAATGGGATTTTGTTAAGCACATAGTTATTGATCATTTGGTGTTTGACAAAAAAAACCCACAATGTATTTATTCTTTTTTTTTTTCTGTAGTCCTTAATGCAAACACTACAACATAGCTCTACTCTATAAATCTGGTTTAGATTTTTTCATTCCATTTGTGGTAAGAAAGTTGAACAGTCTACAGGAATGTCTATTATTCTGTTCTAGTACAAACAAAAATGCCTGTCTTTTATATTTAGCCTGAAAAGTGTTGCTGTGGAGTTATAGCACAATATAAAAAAGGAATAATTTACAGAGGCGTTTTGTTCCTGTGTGGTAAAGAACACGTCACTTCAGCCCCTGATATGTGCAGGTCTAAAAGGTCTCTTCTTTCCTTATACATGCAAGTTCCTCATAAAGCTAACATTTTTTTCTAAATTCCATTAACTTTTTTATCAAAAGCCTGCAGGTGTTTTGATGTACTCAACAAAAGATCTATTTAGCAGGCATAGTGGCTGCAAACATTAGGAGGGATTGAGAACAAAATTGCTGAAGATGTGCTTCAATGCATCTCTTTGCTTCAATATATTCAATGCTTAACCATGTACATGTTGTTTTTTCAATCCACAGAAGTCTTAAATAACACCTAATAGATCTTTCATGTTACATGGAAACCTCACATATGCTTGTTGTACATTTTTATTTGCATAATAATGCATTAATTCATTTTACATTAACCTCAGCAATAACCAAAATGTGATTGCTCATTTCCATTAAGTCAAACCACCCTGTTACTAGAGAAGTCTAATACTATAGACTTATTATATATGATTTATTAATGAGCTATTTATAGTACCAGGGGTGTTCTTAGGAGCAGTTTTCCCAGTCTGTGAAGCTGGGTCAGCCTGATATTAATGTGTGTGATTTACTTGGCAAACAACCTAACTTTTCTGAGTAGCATTATCAAGTTCCATAATTATGCAAAATTTCAAGAAATCTAAACTCATCATTTTTCCCCCTGATTGCTTTCCAGAACACATCAAATAAATTTAGTATACATGAGGAGCACATATTATCTAAGTACTCCATAAAGATCAATACCTGAAACATGCCTATTTAGAGCCATCTCCTCCTCTCAGGCTCATATAAATCTGCTTATTACAGTGGAGTTCTTTCTAATTGACTCCTGAGAAGAATCAAAACCTTAATGTACACATTAAAAAGAAATGCACTAGTAACGAACAATCTGCAATCTGTTTAAGGTCTGGCTATTAACTTCATTGCAAAATCATGGGATATACTCACTTATGTGAAGTATATACATATAAAAAATAATAGCCAATACAGATTTGCAGTGAAAAAGATGGATTCAGGGCTGTGAAGATAATGTAAAAATGACAAATTATGATTTATTAAAAATATCATTCAGTCAAATTTAAAACAACTTTTACAAATGCAGGGAGCATGTATTAGGACTCAGATCTATGTTCTACCAAATTTCTCTTTGAAAATATTTTTGAAACACTATATATAAAGTGACAGGGCTTCGTACACTTAATGTCTAAAAAGACTGGGTAATAAAAAATTAGTTTGATTTTTCTAATAACAGACAACTTTCCTGCAGTAAGTAGAACAGGCTTTTGTTGGAAATAAAGAATATCTGCTGGACATGGAGCTTATGCCATGTTTCCTCACAATCTGCTATAATGACTAATTATCCAGTTTAAAAATCTACGACTGTTGTAGTTCATTTTCTTTTATTTAATTTCCTTCTGCTTCAGCTGCCAGCACTAGTTCTAGTCATGCTTTTTCTGCTATATTAAAAGCCTTCTTGTATCAGATATGAACTTGCTCAAATAATACGCTTAGGTCATATTTTACAATGCTTTTAAAATAACATATATATTTATATCACATTTCTGTTATTTCCAATGCCAGCATTTTAGAAAATTGTCTAGATTACCTTAAAAGTTGAACAAGGAAGTTAGAGATCACTGTGGAAACAATAGTGACAAAGATAACCTACAGAACAATAAGGGAGGTCATTTGTCTCTGAAGAAACTGTATTTGAGATTTTAAGTTGTTTGTAGAATAGATCAGATTTCTCCTCAAAGATTTTTTTTTTTTTAAATAAATTACTTATTTTATACTACTTAGCAACAGAAGTGAGGGCTTTGATTCTCAATTTTTTTGATTTGTAAATATTTTCATGGTATTTAATAGGTGGTATGTTTCTATCTGATTCTTGAGCCCTATATTATCTGTCTAATTGGATTATGTTTCCTAGAAGTACTACTAATTTTGACAGAGCTTAAGAGGATATGATTCTAAATGCTTATGCAGCAAATGTGTGGAAACAAGTTTGGAAGACGAAGGGGCTTGGTTCATGTGATCACATATAGATTTTTAAAGCTTTTTAAGGTTATGACCTTCCTCTACTACTCCAGATGGATATTAGTATTCTGTTGATTTCGTGTGGAAACTTCTAATCCCATATGATATATCAGATTCATCTAAAATGAATTAGATACCTATATGTGGGTAACCAAGGTGTTGAACTTCTAGATGTCTATCGATTGATAAGATTCCAAATACCTTTGATACACATTGCAGTATTTTGTATTTCTAGACTAGAAATCTTAGCAAATAAGATGAGACTCTCAATATGAATCTGACAACATTCTAATATGAAGAAAAACATTGCTTAGAGTAGTAATTAATATGCTGGATCCTCTCAAATTTTGACATTAATCACTGGGAAAACTACTGTGAATTACTTTGCTTTGAAAGTGAGTCAACAGACTAGTAACAATAAAAAATACAACAGAAACTCACCTTTGTACATTGTCATTTGGTCTTTAGTGTTTATGATAATAGCTTTTAATTATGTTTCAAGATATTTCACATGAAGAGTCAAGCACTAGTAATAAGAAGCCTTGCTTGCTGTGTTTGTTATTAATTCTTTGCTGATTTGAATGGTGGCATTATGCAAGTTTGTCAGATTTTAAATGACATGGGTTAATATTGCCTTCATGAAGAAAATAGGTTGGTTTGTTTTCAACATGATAATGGAATAATCCATTATACAGAGAATTTCAGAAAACGAAATGATTCTTCTGAGGAGACATAACAATCCAATCCATAGGCACAGGACAGTGGAAAAAACCTCTGATTTTCCCATTCCTTATTATGAGTGTGCATAAAGGGCAGAAAAGGGTAGGAATTAAGATCTGTATAATTTTGAGTGTTTTGGAAAACAGGCTTCATTCTAATCCATCACTGTCTTACCAAGTGTGGATTTTGACAATGGTTTAATGCAAATTTTGGGAATGTTACTAGTGTTCATTGTACATACTAAGAATGAAGAAGCTACTGTAATTTTATGATTGGCTTACATCAACAACTATATTTGTGCATATACATATATATGTGTATGGGAGGGGAAGTAAGATGACGTTATGCTGTTTCTGATGCTCTGTCTCTGTGTAAACTCAGAGTGAAAATGCAGATCATTATTGCCATGAATGTTGTGTCAGGGTTCTAGCTTATCTATCTTCCGTGGCTATAGGGAAAGCCTATATACCAATAAGGAAATTCGTATCTTCTTCAACTGAATATTGCTTATGTTGTTCAATGGTGCAATTTAGAAAAAGGATGACAGCAATCAAATTCAGGTTAGATTTCCATTGAGGCAAAAAATGAATTTTGGTTTAGAAACTAAAATAAAATGTTAAGTTCCTGCTTTTTCAGGTTTCTGTAAAAATATAAATATATAAATAAATATATAAGATATTTCTACTTAAGGTCATAGGGTAAAAACTTGTGGGATTTTTTCCCTTTGGTTCATGCTATACAGAAAAACGAGGAAGTTACCCAGTCACACTGAGAATTACTATTAAAAAAACAACACTGAACAGGCTTGTAATTTTTTTCTTGTGGCTGCTACAAAGTTTTATTTTAAAAGAGATCTTTTAGTCTGACAAATAAACCCCCAAAACCCCCAAACCCCAGGAAAAATATGAAGGTGTTAAAAAGAAAAAGAAAAACATTGTTCAAAGGAGATGAGAAGTACCAGCTGTAGGTCAAGTAAAACAACTGAGTTCAAAGCTTATAAGAAATAAAGCATTTTGTACTCCCCCTCCTAGCTTCCTAAGCAGTGAAAGGACTGACTGGGTGAAGCCCAGTGTTTCAAAAGATGTTGCTTTACTTTTTCTCAAGGCTATTTAGTTTTTCCAAAACTAACTTTATTCTACTTTTAAGTTCAACTGTCTTGAAAGAATGCTGAACACAACATCCAAGAACCCAACTGTTTCCTCAACAAAACATGGTGTTTCTCAAGTCCAAGTAGTGTAAGTCGAACATTCCCAAATTCAACACTACAGAAGTACTTTGCCATACTATATTGATCTCGTTTTCAATTACAATAATTAAAGCTCTAAAATCACATCTAGACATTCTAAAGAAGGTTCAAGCAGATATAGCAAAAAGGCCTTTCACATTTTTCCAACAGTATTGGCCAAGGAATTTCTTGAAGAAATGACACTCGAGTAAAAAACAAAAAAAAAAAAAAGGAAAAAAAGGACAACAGAAATATTCAGTATTTCATCATGAATAAAAGTATTTCATCATGAATATGTGTGTTCTTTAGACTAAACAATTTTAAGTTCCACAGAGGCCTGAGTCCATAATGGGAAAAAAGATTCAAGTTTGGTTGGTTGGTTGTTCTTTTTCAAATTTCTAGTGGTTCCTATGGTGGAAAAAAGATGCATGATGGAAAACAACAACTATTTAAAAAAAAAAATCTTATTTTCCCAGAAAAATCCAGAAATAAATCACAAAGAACTGCTATGCACAGTAGATGAAGTTCCAGGATGAAAGGGTTGTTTACTACTGCTAATAACAAGTATGTTGTTTGTTTCACAGTAGTACAACAGTTCATTTTCAAAGAACCTGCAGACATTGGACCATTTTTTTTCCAATGAACATTTGAGTTTCAAAAGAAACATTTTGAAAAAAGTTGGAAAGTATCATCACCAAGAGCACATCTTTCCTCACTGAGAAAAGTGATTTAAAATGTGACTAATTAAAAGCATTTATCATCTTTCTGCTCTCTCCTTTTTTTGTCCTTAACTACAATGCAATCATTTTAGTGATTGATGTCTTCAAATTCGTGTGTTTAACTTAGTCATATGACTAAAAATAAGTTAAGTACTTTGTGGATAAAAACATTTCACTGAATGTTAGAATATTATCATGTGATATATTATGTGCATTTTTTTAACTCTCATAATGTTTGTCAAAAGATATATTAAATTTTCTCTTGAAATACATCTGTTAAATAAGTACAGATATACTAACCTGTACAAAATACCTGCAAATAATGTATGTAACATACTATTTCAGTATCATCTTAAGTAAAGGGTTCAAGGATTTAAGGTTCTAAAATATCAGTTCATTGGTAATGTCCAAATGACTCTGTTAGCTTCTATTAGGACTGAACAGTATAGGCAACTTCCAGAGAACAGCTTTGTCTCCTGGGTATTTTTTTCTTTTTTTTTTTTTTTTTTTTCTTAATATGAATCACTTCATAGTCATACCACATTTGGTATCCAGGAAAAATCTTAGCTTTCCCTTATTCGGTCATTGTTGAAAAAAAAAATAGGACTAGAAGCTCTCTTAAGAAATGAGAAATTTCAATCAAAAATCTTATCGACATGTGAGTATAACAGGATGTGGACAATAAAGAGTTGTCTTGCCAAATGTTAGAGAAAATAAGCTGAAATTTGCAATTTGGTATAAAAACAAAACAGATGTTTGATCTTGACTGAATCTCTTTCTAGAGGCTACCGTCACTGAGAAGTGGAAGTTAGGTATGTATTTTAAGAGGATCTATTTAGAATGTGAAAAAAAATTGAGAAGTGATTTGTATGGACTGGATGCCAGATTTAATTAGTATTATTTTAGAGAAGATATGGGAATTCAGATTTGATGTAACAGAAGACAGAAATCAATACGCAGAAGTGAAAGCATTTTTTTAAAGGACTGAATAAGCTTCCCAGGGAAAGAGGTGACTGAAGGATGCGTGGTACAATTACCAACTCTCTTTATAAAAACTACGGTCATTCAAATGAACCTATCTAATTGCAGATTAAAACAGATAAAGAGAATTAATCCCTTTCCAATGGGTAGCTCTTCCTGAATGAAATTTAAAATGAAAAATGTTTATGTTTTCAAAAAGGAACTGGAAAAGTTCATAGAACAATAATTCAAGGAAGATTATTAATCACATAGAAACTATACTAAGAAGTCCTTGAGACAAAACTTGTTTGACCTTGGAGACCATTCTGAGCATTATCACTGACTCTCACATATGTGTACATGTGGCACTTAGGGACATAGTTTAGTGGTGGACTTGGCGATGTTAGGTTTATGGTTGGACTTGATGATCTTAAAGGTATTTTCCAATCTAAATGTTTCTATGATTCTTCCCCAAACATCCACTTTTGGCCACTATAAGAAACAGGATATAAACCTACATGGACCTGCTGTTTAATGTGGTTTAGCTGTAGTGTTAGTAGCAGCAAAGCAAAGTTTTATTATTTTACTATTTTATTACTTGTGTTTCAACTCATATTAGATTAACCCAGTTAGTTAGTGCTGGGAAGATGTAATCAAGTCCTTCTGACAGTAAGTCATCCTGAATCCATTTATACTTTCAAAATGATCATACAAGTTAAACCAAAATAACTGGTATGATTTTATGTCAGAGTTTAGTCAATTTATGAAGAAGTTTGTAAAGTTCACTACTTCCGTTGATTCAGGGTGTTCTTTATAACCATACATTCCTGGTGTTTCTATTTTTAAAAATAGAATTTCAAATGATATCTTTTAATTATATTGCTTTTATTATGTTATAAAGCAAATATATTGAGGAATGAATTACCGGGAGCTATGGAACTTATAGTATACCATAGTGTGGTCAATACTATCATTTCATGATTCAGACATATGTATTAAAGGCAGCTCTATTACATAGAAATATTTCTTTTAACATGTATGGATTTACCACCAGGAACTAAAGAGGCTTTATCCTTCAAAAAATATAGTGATGACACTCTGAATTCTGTGGTGTAGTCTACACTCTAGGGTGTCCTCTTTTTGGTCTGCTTTTACTTTGTAGTATCCCAGTGTCAGGATTTAATCTCATAACAACCATACCCCGTCAATAATCAGTTGAATTAATTTTTTATCTTCTTAAGAAGTATAAGAAATCTCCAGTGCAAAACTCCCAGCAGAGGCATATAAAGTACATCCATGTAGCACTGAGTCATCATAGTTCTGCCAAATTTAACATAATATATTTGTGTATATTATGCTAATTATCATTAACTCCATAATTCCAACTGTCTAATTTTGATTGTTTAGTAGACCAGAAAATTATTTAATCAAGTAATTAATGTCTCCTTAACCAAGTTTATGATTAGCCTTAATCTGATTTGAATTATTACCAGGGCCTCCGGCGGTTTATTTATTTGTATAATGGCAAGAGTGCCTGAACCACCAAGCACTAAGTAATAACCATAGCATGGCTGTACTGTGTATCCAAGTATCCCCAAAAGACTTTCAAGGTATTCCCCCAGGTTTGCTTTTGGAGTTGCCTGTTTGTCCGGTTTTGATCAAGTACTCAGTACTTCAGAAATACATTCCCTCCAGTGTTTATGACTGTTACCTCCATTCTGCTCTCACAAAGATGAACAGATTCCCATGCCTTCTACTGTAAGATTACCACTTCTAATTGCGGCATGCTGAAAAGATAGATATAAAAATCGCATCTCATACAGTTCAACTGTTTCTCTCCACTGGGTTGCCCATGTCCATTTTGCCCATGACTCTCTTCAAGCAAGTTCTCACATTACCCTCTGTTAGTACCTGTTGATAATATTGATAAAATCAAACCAGGAACTTTTCACCTGGCATTTTTTCATAATTGTAGGGAAGTAATTCTGGAAGGTTTATTAACACTGAGAAACAGGAATCTCTTATGAGAGACAATGCATCTATATTAATTTTCTTCATAAAAGGGACTAGCTCTTCCTAGTCCTATTCATGCCCATATATTCATTATGTTGAAATAAATGAGGCTGGAAACATTCAAAGAAATATAATGGTAAAAGGTATTTAATGCCCTAACTGAACAAAGGTAGATGGTTTTTGGTTTGTGGTTGATTTTTGTTTTGTTTTGTTTTGTTTTTCCAAAAAACAAACTAGATCCTCTTCAGTAAAAAATGTAGCTTTTTCCTCTGGAGATGGAAGTTGACAATACTACGGNAATATTCCAATTCATATAATAACTCGTATATTAAATAGTCCAATGCATCAAGCATTTTTATTTTGACTGTAAATAAAATACAAATTTTTTCCATTAATTTCTAGACATCAATGAAAAATACATGGAAACTACATATATGCAAAATGACATAACTTCTGTTTACTATATAAATCAAGAAAGTGTCATTTTGTATACTGAATGTCCTCTAAAAGATAGAAACTTAACTCAGGTGGAAAAAGAACTATTAAGCTTTACTTGTTCTTGTTTGTATGATATCACGGAATCACGGAATCATGGAATTTCAGAGTTGGAAGGGACCTCTAGAGATCATCTAGTCCAACTCCCCTGCTAAAGCAGGATTGCCTAGAGCACATTACTCAGGGCTGCATCCAGGCGGGTCTTGAAAGTCTCCAGAGAAGGGGACTCCACAACCTCCCTGGGCAGCCTGTTCCCGTGCTCTGTCACCCTCACCATAAAGAAATTTTTCCTCATATTTGATCGGAACTTCCTCTGTTCCAGCTTGTGCCCGTTACCCCTCGTCCTGTTACTGGGAACCACTGAAAAGAGCCTGGCTCCATCCTCCTTAAACCCACCCTTTAGATACTTGTAAACGTTAATAAGGTCTCCCCTCAGCCTTCTCTTCTCCAGGCTAAAGAGTCCCAGCCATATGTATATGTATACTTACTGCATTTCATTCAGAGGGCATAAAATTTAAAATAACATCATAAAATCTAACTTCTTTCTACTTTATTAATGTTACAAATGTATATATAATATACCTGTTTCTCTCACCCTACGTAATCACCCAATCACTCAATTTTGTTTTATATATAGCTCATGTAAATATATTTGTGTGTATACAGCCTGTGTCTTTACACAAATATGTGTATTTATATAAATGACAAATTTTTATCACTTTATTGCACATAGATTTCGTATAATATATAAATATATGAAATATAAATATGCAGTATTTGATTTTAAATAAAATTTAAACTAAGACGACTTCTAAATTTTTAAAATACCCACTATGCGTGCAAGAGGAATAATTGTGTAAGCATCCAATATGCAGTTGTACTGTGCACGTAATTTTGCAAGAGATAATGTTAACTTTTCAAAATCTAGCTCATGTTTTAGAGGGATCAACCTGATGAGAATTTTGTTATACATATGTATAAGTCATGGAAAATAAGGATAGACAATGAAAATACAGGAAGACCTTTAACACCCAAGTGAAGTTTGATTTTAGCTAACATTTACTTCCAAAATAGGAAATAGCTTGACTCCATTCCAGAGTAGGTGACATGTTTATCTTACCTTGTGCCCTCCTGTTCCCCAGTAGTCTTTGACTTACCATATTGTGACCTTTATAATAGCTTTATAGAGGATCAATCAGGCCAAGACAGAACTGTAATACAAAGAAGTATTCATTATTTTATATTGGCTTAAACTAATAGGCATGACAAGTAAAACATGGGTGATTGATTTCCTGACCTTTAAAGTGTTTTATATGTAAAGTGCATAAGTTACAAAATATTTAGTGCTAAAAATGAATTTTAATGTTTAACTATATTTGTTACATGCTGCCAGTGAAACTCATGTTTCATGACAGCAAAATCTACTATTTCATCTCTTTGCAATGACTCTTTTAATGAACTTCTCTGATAACTTTCCAGTTTTTCAAAGTATAGTATGAATATCCAAAGAATAAGATCTTTTTTAATAACTATTCTTTTTATGTGACTATATACAGAATTGGAATCAAGCTAAAATCAAGTTCAGGAATTTTTCAGAGGCTAACTTTCCAAACAGCTACATAAAGTACTAATGGGGATTATAATATGGAAAAATGGTGGAAAATACATGTTTTCCAGTTTGGACAAAAATCGGAATCCGTTTCAGAAAGAAATTTGTGATCTAACATAAAGAATTCCTTGAATCTTCATGCATTTGTTCACTATAGAAATTAAATTTTGAGGACCCACCCATAACATTTTTGCAGGAGACTTAGCTAAGGTTTTCTAGAGCCCACTATGTCCTGAAGTATGTAAAAAAATGAAGATCAGTTTTGAGATGTGAATCAAGGGATCTAACTTTCATTTAAAATAGAAAGGTACTGACCTTCTTAAAATCAAATATATTTATAGGGTCTCCGGTCAGATGCTCTCACGTTCAGGTGCCTCTTCTACAAGTGTCTTCTGTTTAAAGATAGAAGTTCTAAGAATGACATCAACCTAAAATCACAGCAAATGGAAGCAACTGTTAAATCATCTAAGTCTATATTTCAGTGTTCTTTGCATGTACTTCTTTTACTTACTTCTATATCCCATGAATCTTAACTTTCATGTTGTTTAGTGCTTGGAAAAATCTGTAATTGGCCCAACATGTAGCTACCTTGATTCTGCCTGGAGACCAGAATATAGATATCATTATCAAGCAAATAGAAAATAATTACCCTCATTTGCTCCCTAGGGTCTCCATAGTTGGAGAACTAATTTTAAATTTTTTTCTACTACTTCTGTGAATCTGAATGGAATCACATTTATACATATATTACTTTTTTAATGCATACATTCCAAAGTTTGTTGGTTTGTGTTTTTTTTCACTAGCTGATGTCATCAACTATTTCTCCTTTTGATATTTTCATTAAACCAGAGGAGTCTTTCTTTTGCTGAAACACAACAGGTCTTAAGAACACCTATGGTGGGTCATTTCAACACATATCTTACCAAACACCAAAAAAGTTACATGACCACAGGTTAGAATGGGTTTTTCTAGCCATGGTTCTTCCCCCTCCTGAATTATAAGTTTCCTAGCCACTAAGGCAAGCTGTGGATGTAGACTGACATTGTATTTATCCTTAAAAATAAAAACATTTATGCAAAGAGAAAAAAACTGTGATCACCACAAATATTTGGGAGACTGGTTTTAAGTGAATTTCCTGAACTTTGTTACCATTACTTTGTGCCGATGTTCTCATTTATAAGAAAGATGTATTACAACGTCAAGCAATAAGGGGTAACCATACTGCATAATTATACAAAACAAACATACAGTTAGCAGTTCTTATATTTAGTTCGTGACTAATTCTTAAATCATGAAAGCTAGAAATTATGTTAAATTTGTTGGTTAAGTGCCCCTTCCTACAAGTAATTGACATGTCCCCCTCCTACACAGTGGTGAAAGAATACACAAATAGCACTTGAAGCTTAGGAGTTCCTGTGCTCATCCTGCTGGATAACTAGATGCAGAAAAATGCAGGAAACAGGGTGAAATTAGCATGATTTTCTTCTTTCTGCATCTGCTGCAACTTTCTTTCTTCTTTGCTTTCCCTATTTTACTTAGTTTTCCTTATTTGAAGCAGGTTCTAGTAAAAACAAAAAAAAATGGTAACTCCTTTCTTGAAGTCTGACAGGATTCGATCAGAATAATTATTATTTTAATGTCTATTCCTTTAGAAGTGGAAAAGACATAGGGGTTTCTTAAATTGACATACACTTTCTATTCCCTATTTGGAATAATGAGACCTCCTGTAATTCCCTGTCACAACTATTAAGTTCTCCTGTCCAAGCTATCTTGTCCCTTCTAAGATCCTGGTCTCTTTCAAGATATCATCACTCTCCTCATAGCAGTCAAAGGCCACATTTTCAAAGACAACTGTGTAGTTGATATACTTGTACATTGCCAGATCTTCTAACAGGATGCTGAGTTAACTGAGTATCCCTGATCATTGTTAACTGAGTATTATTGCTATCTATAACTTTCACATTCTACAAATAAGAGGAATGACAGAGATTTTATTGCTAGAAGAGTTAACTTGAAAGATGGTACTTCTGGAAATGATGCAGTTAGAGGTAGTTTTGATTCCAGATTAATACAACATCAGAATACCTAATTGTAAGCATCTGAACAATGCAAATTTTACAGTTATTGACATTTTTTTTTAACATCTCAATCTCTGTTAAATTAATTTAGTTAATTCACACTTGAGTGTAGGCTACAGGATAGGATTCTTTGATTTTTATCTTCTTTAAAGAATATCATGAAAAGCACTTTAAAAATTACTATCATTAGATCACACAATGTATGACTGGGCAGGACATATCTTTAGTGCCTCTAACAGCAGGTGATAGTAAAAAATGCATAAGAGGACTGATGTGTGAGGAAAAGATTAAAAAAAAAAAGAAAGAACAAAAAAATTGTAAGGGATAATATCTGCTGTCAAAAGATCTAAGCCTTAGAAGGATACGAAATCTTGTTCATATTCAAACATGGAAGATTACTATCATGTAACTCCACATATGGTATTGTTTCATCAGAGAACAAAGGAAACAGTCATGGAAGAATGATTAAGTGTTTCCATCACTACCATTAAGATTCAAAAAACCAAGATCAACTTGACACTGTAGGTCATTATCAAATATAAGTTTCAAATGATACTAATAATAAATCTTTAGTTTTACATTTATATGTATATATTTATAAAGATGTAACATGTACTTCGTCTTGGCCCATAATATGAGATTTTGGGCATAACAACTCCAAGGAATTATTTTTATTGTAACTTGCTTTGTTTTATCTGAAATACTTAAAAAAGAAGCCCTGTTTGAAGAAACTATATCATAGAATCATAGA
>VYZM01004958.1:8822-21919 GCA_013398915.1 Dromas ardeola
AAAACAAAACAAACAATCTCATGGGCTCTTCTAAGCCTGTAATACTCAAGCCAGAATTATTCTTGTAACTGGAATGCTCATTGCTCGTTACTGTAACCGATATATGAAAATCTGCCTTAACAGAAAGAAAAAGAAAATAAATCTCAATCCAATATACCATCTCCAGTAAAGCCCTATATGAATGCTTGCTTACTAAAACTACTACAAGTCAAAACAGTACTAAAACTACTACAAGTCAAAACCTCATGACTTCTCCTAAATTAAACATTATACCAGTGGCATAAGAACTTCTGTTTTTAGTAGCAGGCTCAGTGTCCAAGTTTGCCCTGTTTTCTGCCTAAATGATGTCAATTTTGTTCAGAACAGGCACAGGATTGTTTTCAAATAGGGTGGGGACAGGCATGCCAGAGAAGAACTTCTTAGAGGAGAAAAGACTATTCTACTCACCAGTGTTGCTGTTGTTTTCATTACTATATTCTTCCCAAAATCCTTGTCATTGTTGCTGTCTCTGCACAGTTTAAGGCACTGACAGTAGTTTTGTGCCCATTTCTGCTTTTTCTTCCTCATTGTCCTCTTCTTTACTAAGGCCTTGGAAGTTTCTTGTTCATGATTCACAGAAAGAGAGAGGACTACTGTAACACTTCTGTGGAAGACTCAGTCGAGACCTTCCTTGAACAAGAAATATGGAAGCGATATTTTCTTGTTCTATGATGTCAAGCAGCAGTAGGTTTGCTTTCTCAGCATTTCTTACCATCCCTCTTGTAGCTATTTTATCACTGAACCTCTTCAGTATCTTCACACAACTCTTGTTCTACTGTTGCTTATGGCTCAATTTAGACTGTTTCTTCTCCCCTGGATGAGAAGTTCCAATGTTTGTCTTTCCCAGGAGAACATGGTTTTGAAACATCCATCTCTGAAGGAAGCCACAATCCAAATACATGCATACGGATGGGCAGAAAGTAAGACCTTTTTAAGAAACTTCCCAACAGTTTGATTTTAGAATATGAAATTGTGGCTGGAGATCACTACTAATCCTTGGGAGATGCTGCATCAACAGGTAAGAGGAGCACTGAGATGTCCATATTATTCAAGTAATGAAATGGCAGCATAAGGTCTATGTACATGGTATTGCTTTGCAAACAAGCCTTGAACTCTGTTGGCTTACAACCAATACATGCATGGGTACATGCAAACCTGAGCTAGCAAAGTCAAGATATGCAAACAACGTCCTAGTTTAGAATAGGCTAAAAGCCTCTGAACAAAACTCTAGTTAGATTTGCTTAGCAAACACCTAAAATTGCACTCTCTCTATGGAAAGATACGTTCTAGCACCATCAGCTTTAAAGACTGTGTTAAACTAACCTCCTCTTCCACTGCAAGCTGTTGATAAAATACAGTTGACACAAAAACATAACTAACTTTGCTCTGACTGAACTATGAGCAAGCACTGTATGATGCAAACACTATGATTCTGTAACAGATAAAGCCAACATCCCCTAAAGAACAGCACACTAACACCTTTTATATCAGCAGCAGTAATTTCTCTTCAGAGCACTATTAAAACAATCAACAGATGTCACATTAAAGAACAGTTCTATGAGAACATTTAATTTACCTGAATAAAGTTAATAAAGCAAGATTGACTCTAATGAAGGGATCAGATGTCTCCACAAACAGAGAACTGAAAACCATGAACAGAAACCATAACATGTCCAAATATTTTTGGAGAATGTTCTTTATGGGCAAGATGACAAGCAAAAAACTGCTTTGCAATACTCTCTATTAGAGAAAATTTACTGATGTCATCAGGTGTGTTAACACTTACCAAGTATAGGGTTATACAAGCTGGTCTCCTTACAGATGTTTGGGAAAATAGAAGGTAAGTAGTATTTCTTAAAATTTGAGAATAAAAATGAAAATCCCTTTTCCTGGTTTTCCTTGTTCTTCCATTCTAAACTCTTAACCTTAAAAAAAGAAGTTGGATAAAGTAAACATCTAGAAGTAGAAGAGAAAGATGACCGATGAAATGGCTTCTTTATAAGTTAGTTATTTGGAACAAAATCATATGTATTTTAATAAACTTTTAGAAAGATGGAACAGAAACTAAACTAGGAAATGTGAATGAATCAAAGATTGTTCTCTTCCAAAATGTTGCTTCAAAATTAACTTTAACACATCACTAACTGAGACAAATAGAAATACATCTGCTTTTATGGTCGTCTTGCCAAGTCAGGGAGTAAACCCAAACTGACTGGTTTTAATAAAACTGTTTTTTTATTTCAAAATGTTTTATAAGAAAAGGACAATTACCCATGCTACTCTGAACATTTGTTTGAACATTTCTTTTAACACATTCTGACTAGCAAGTGTCCATATATTCATTATAATAGGTACTTCGATGCATTTATGCGGTTGGCAATATGAAACAAACAAATCTGTCAACAAGCAGCAGCAGAATATACAACTTTAAAGTTGAGTTACACAAATCTACTCTCATGGATCACGAGTGCTAAGCCTTCCCCATTATGAAATGTTTTCCTACTGAAAAGCATGAGAAGTTCTCCTTAATAATAAACCCAACATGCAATTTCCATCTTTGTCCTGGAGAATCCATCTGTCTGTAGAGTTGAGTAATCTGTCAAGTCTACCATAAATAACACAAAGGAAGTTTTCTGAAAAGTGCCTTTTTTTTCCCCTCTCCCTCTTTTTCCCCCTCCTCTATTCCTTATTGCAAGTCCACAGTTCTATTATGATCTATTTTCAAGGCAATGGGCCTTTAGAATGGAATATATACACATAAATATACTCCCCCCAATATAATTCAATGGAATGCGTGACTGATATGTAAAAGGACACAAAAGTCCTTTACCAGAGCTTAATATCAAAAAGTAACTATTCAGCTTGAAATTATCAGTGCCTCTAAAGAGACTTCAGCAAAAGACTTCAGTATTCACATAGCAAACAAGTTCTATGACACCTGTCTCAATGACTGATTTAAATTTAAATATAGTATTACCAATTTATTACTGAGAGGGCAGTTGTCTTCGAGACGGAAAGGGATATTTTTATTCAAACTGAACAGTCATCATTAAGCTTAGACTACAGATAGCAATTATGATGACTTCTATTCAAACTGGGAGATGTTGGAAGCAACAAAATGAAGCTGCAAATTATTCCAGCACTGCAGGTTCACAGAGTAAGACAGAAGCCATGAACTGTTTCTGTTCAATGTTGGCCATATTTGTGCCACTATCCACGGCCTCTAGCTCAACCTGCAAAAGCATGAAGAAAAACTCAGGGATCGAAACCCAACTGGGTTCTGCTGGACAAGTCTGACCCAGAAGGCAGTACCCTGGAACACCGACAGCATGTCATGCAGCCAAGCAGTTTGCTGGGAATACGACAACAGCGCAGGCTTGGATGCAGCATGTGCCAACTGGCCAGCACATCAATTACATAAAATACAATAGCTAAGCCACAGTTTTTGACAGGAGCTCTTGCCATGCCCTGTCCTAGGCATCTGAAGTAGTGGCTGAGATCATGGAAGTGTCAGGGTACTAAGGGGAGGGCATAGTGTGTACTGCAGTTGCACACCATGTGCTAGATATTCATTCAAGTCTTCATTTTCTCTGCACAGTTTAGCTTCTTCATCTGCCTTTTTGGTAGCTTGGGATATGCAAAAATCTTACTACCTGGTGTTCATGTAGCAATGCCACTAAGAGAGTATAATCACAACAGTGCAGCTATTTTCAAGCAGAACCTAACTCATAAGCTTTGCCAGATCTGAAGTATTCCAAATATGTACTATTTCCCATTGCTTCTCTTTTGAAGAGGTTCACATGCTCAGCTGTAGCAGTAATCCCAAATTTTTCTCTGTGCGGTGTACTGTATTACGCTTGAGCTTACAAGTCTCCTAAAACTAAAGTGCCATAAAGTACAGTTGAGGCACCAACAGGAGTCATGGCACCATCCCTGCAAGATCTGGACAGAAATTATCCTGTTGATCAGAAAAAAGAAAAAAAAAAAAAGAAAAAAAAACCAAACAAGAAAGCCCCATAAACTCTGGCTAGAAAGCCACAATCTCTGTAACATGCTCTAAACACAACCTGGAGCATTTCTACTAACCAGAGCTTTCCAGTAGCTCAGAGTGTTTCCCTTGAAGAATGAAGAGGCTGTATGGTGACTCTACAGCAACAGCAGAAATTCCAGAAAGACAGCTGGAGGAAAAAACATGACCCTACGCCCAGACACTGGCCGTCAGACCATTGAGTCTGACCTCCTGTTTCTGTTTCGTTTTGCCAGCTAGCCTGAGCATAAACATAAGAAAAAGGCGAGCAAAAGTTTGCTCAGACTGTTACAAGCCCTTATCACAAAAATTCAACGCTTTCAGTTAGAAGTTCCCCCTTAGTCTGCAAAGCAAAGTCCCTGACCACCAAGAAACGCACATAGTAAGAAAGAGACCAGTTGATCCTTCCATTGTTTGAAGGCAACAGTATGGGGAGGCAGAAATGGAAAGGGAGCTGGAATCAGCATTTCTGGAAGTTATTTTTTCTCCATGCTGCAAACTGACGCAAGACCCTGTGCTAACAGACCTATGAATCTTTACAAAAGACAAGTGAAGATTTTCTAGGAGAATTGGCTTTTCACAATGGACACTGCGGAGGGAAGGGGGGGGACGGGACGCGGCGCAAGGAGAAGTAATGATTAAAACATTTTTATATACATTTACAGTGCTACTAGTAAGTGTCTTCTTGTAATGCACAAACAGGTGTTAGTTGTTTCATATTTCTTTGCTTGAAAACTATAGAACATACCTGAATTACTATGTATTTCAAAAGTGCTTCTAAGAAATAGCTTGTTAAATCTTCTTGTCCTTTATCTCCTGATTGTGGAGGAACAAGTGGAGTGATTTCCTCTATAGTCACTTGAGCTATTAAAAAGAAAAATAAAGAAGTACATCTAACATTTAGACCATTTCTTCACATGCGTAAACATCGACCAAGTTATGAAAACAGAAAAAGCAGAAATGTACCAGGGTACGCAGAGACAGTTACAGGCAAAATAATCCACCCACAGATTAACGAAAATTAGGACATTTTAGCTAATAAACCACCATAGAACTGGTATCTTACACATGTGAAAACACAGCAGATAACTCGTTACTCCCTACGCACCTTGGGAATCTACCTGCCAACACACAATTTTTCCAAAAGGCGAAATTAATTTCTTTTAGAATTTAGACAAACAGTAGCATAACATTTGTGTTTCACAAATGTCAAATCATTATTTGCATCTCTGACCATTTTCTTCATTTAGCACTTGATCAGTTAGTTCTGTGAAGTTTTACTAACTCCATACTTCCTTTACCTCTACAGTGAAGCTAGTTCAGAGTTTATTTTTCACTTGTTCCTGTAGTTAGATGTTCACATTTCACTTTCTGCACTCTGCATTTCTACGCTGCCTACATCCCCTACATCCCCCTAGATCTATTGCTCCTTTCCTGCTGTAGAGATATAACACATGGTAACTCCAGAACAAGGCAAACTTTTATCTGCAGAGCTGTCCTGCCACAAAATCCGTCTGCTAAGTCAGCTTTGTTTCAGTAAATTTAATTACCAGCCAAGGAGACACTGCTTGCTTCTACAAGCAATGCTTGTGTCAGCTCTAAAATATTGCGTGGAAGTAAAAAAAAAAAAAAAGGCAACAGTACTTAATGTTCAGAAGAAAAAAGCGGTCACCTTCTTATTCACATTTATGTGAATACATAGTTTGAACCTATGGCCCCATCAAATGGCAATTCATTAATAAATAAGCTTAAAACCCTACTAATAGGAATAAATTGAGTTAGCAGGCCAGAGTCTCCCCAAAACTACCAGTATCTGATACTTATTGCCACAGTGAACAGTCAAAGGAAAATCTGTCATAAGAATTATCTTAAGAGAAAAATCACCTTGCTCTATTGATTGGAGTCAAGACAATGATCTTCACATTTTAAAGAAAAAAAAAAAAACACACAACAATCTAGAAAGTATAAAAAGTTTATCTCAGAATACTCAAGGCCTTGCCACTGATGCAGAACTTTCTGACCTCAGGTTTCGCAATTTACAAGCTCCAATTCTTTTGGAAGATTCCGAGACACAAGAACACCACAGCTTTAATTACCTGGTCATACACAGACACAGCAGGAAGATCCACCATTTGGCTTTATGCATTGCCCTAAGAACCACTCATCCTCTTGAAGCCCATGCCAAAGACTGCTTTGCATAGCTTGGTCCCTAGGGTATGGCCAAAGCCAGTGCCAATGTTCAACACAAGCAGAATCCACCTGTGCAAGTTTGCAGTAGATGCAGTATCTGCTTGTAATTCTTAAGAAGAATTACATTAAATTGGTCAGTTTATTTTCACCAGCTATGCGTTAAGCTACTATAGCCATACTTTTTAAAAATCAAACAAAAAACAACCCACCCCTGAAAAACAACAACAACAAGACGACAAAGGTACTATTGGAACAAGATCTGATAAACTGCAAAAAAACCTCATTAACAGCTCCATAGTTTCCCTGGGTACATATGCATGCTAGTTCTTCGTTACTTCAACTTGCTGCTTCTGTGCTGAGAATTGAATTATGTAGGTAATTGAGTAATATTACCAAAATTACTTACTTTCTTGAACATTAAGCGGAGGGTTAATGAGATTATCTAGTGTTCGGGGGCCATATTCAGACTGTGGTGATGAAAATCCAGGAATCAAGCAAGAAAACATCCATAGCTGTTCTTTACTACAGTTATTTTGAAGTGCTTGCAGCCACAAAAGAAAGAGACGCACGCCCTCTCGCCGTATCTTAAAGGAAAAAAAACCAGAACAAGTTAACTTGTCCCAGAACACAAAAAGCATTTCTGTTTGTCCTGGATGGAGAGGGAGAACGGGAGTGGTAGAAAAGATGACAATATACGGACAGTATGACCACCAGCAGTCAGCAGAGCTAAACTAGCACATCTGCTGCTCCTGCTGAAATACAAGGACAACCCTGGCACCTTCACTGCTGTTTGCCTCACAGAATCTCTTTCAAAGGGCTTTCTCTGAAAGATGAGGAAGAAAATCAACACGAGTCTAGTCACTTGCTAAACAGCAGTGCAAGATACCATGTGAATTTTTCAGAAAACACAAAGATCATCATGAAACTTCTAAATAGGCTCGTGAATGATGACAACAGAGTGAGCTCTCTGCAGTAGAAGGACCCGTTCTACCCTCTTCCATTCCTTCTTCAAGGAATGTGATGGGAGTCCTAGAGGAGTCCCCTCCTCACTTTCACACTAGAGAATTTTAGCAGCAGCTAAGCCTGCAGGTGGTTTACAGCACTGGCGTGGCTGGTTGCTGCAGTACAAAAACTACATGTTCCACCTGGGTGGCTTTTGTCCCAGGGTCAACTGTTACTACACTACCCACCAATAGGTCTCTTTGGCCTAGGTAATCTTCCACTTCCAAGACAGCCTGAGCCCCAAAACCAGTTTCCTTGCTCCTAAAAATTAATGGTTAAGGCTTACTTCTGCTTTAATGAAAATCCTTCAACTATTTGCACACATTTTTAACTTGGCTACTCTATATAAGCACATTACTACTGTGAGCAGTTCTACTGAGGTAAAGCAGATGATTTGAAGTCATTTTTTCGTGACACACAAGTCATGATCTAGTTCTCATTCTTGTGGTTTTACCGTAAAAATTCACCCTTATGTTCTCATTTGTATCTAAATTTTTTTAGACAAAAGGAGCATGCAACTTTTTCTAATACCTTTAATGAGTTTCCAGTGTGAAGAAGCTTCTTTAAAATCAACCCTAGAAAGAAGGAAAAAAAAACTTGTTTGTTTGTTTGTTCTTTCTTTATTAAGTAAGGTGTCAGAGTTCTCGGTCAGACTTGATAGTAACTTTTAAACAAGTCCTTGGCAATCTCCAATTTAATCTCGGTGAACTTGATATCCTCAGGCAACTCTCTCAATGCCAGAAGGAAAAAAAAGATCACCTTTCATAGCTTCCTCATAATACATAAAAATCTTTCCCCAAAGACTTTCTGGGATGTCTACATTAAGAGTAAGTGATTCTCACGTCATTAATGTGCATAATACCAGCATTACCCATTTACGAATACAGACCTCACCCCAATTTTTAAATTTATTACTAAGAGAAAAAAATAGGAAAAAATAATTACAAAGCAGCTTTTCACCTGCCTTTGTTCCTTCTCAGCCACTGTTCTATTTCCAGATTCACAGATTTAATTCTATCTAGAACAGCCTCTCATTACATTGGTGGGGTTTTTTGCTTGTTTTCTTTTTTCTTTTTTTTGTTCCTCTAGCTGGCAAGAGTTTCAAGACCATAATCTCTGTTATGCCACTTAAAGGTTAAGGAAATGAGTAGCACAAACTACTAATAAAAAATAAGATTTAAAAAAAAAAAGAGAAAGAAAGAAAATCAACTTACCAATACTATGAAATTGCCACCTCTGATGAATCCTTTCTGGGAGGAGTTGCAAAATTTTCTACAAAAAAACAGAACCCAGGGATCTATGTTGCAGATATCACACTCAGAAGACCAAAGAAGACCTTTGTGCATCTGTGCACAAAGGCCACAGATCAGAAGGTGAAGGGTTAACTTAGGAAATTTCCACACCTCTTTCCTTGGAAGCATTACTGTCCTTTTAAAATAATCCAATTCCTAAAGCTAAGAAGCCCAAAGGCTCTGACACACTGTCTGCCAACTCCTTCACTGAAGACTTCAGACATTACTGCAGTTTATCTGGCCCCACTGTTTCTTTGCTAGATATTACTGCTTATATATAGCACGGGGAGTGGAATGGAATAAGTATCTGCTTCAGTTGCTGTTAGTTCCCAACAGGTTGTATTAGTTGTGCCTACGGTGGAGTTATAATTCCACCTTTATAGTGGCTTAAACTAGGATGCCCAGCTGTGGACTTGCTTCTGTGGCACAGGCAAACACTTGCTTCAGCCTTCTCAATAGAGGGGTAATGAGCTACAGCAAAACAATGAAGAAAAGAGCCAGGGCAATAACGGTCTAACACCTCTCCAGCTAGATTTGAGGAAGATCATCTTCAGATGGTAAAAAACAGAGCACAGCCGATCATTTTCAGATGGTAAAAAACAGAGCACAGCCCAGAGTGGTGGTAGACATCCCATCCCTGGAAACATTGAAGGCTACGTTGGACAGGGCTCTGAGCAACCTGATCTAGTTGAAGATGTCCCTGCTCATTGCAGGGGGGGTTTGGACTAGAATGATCTTTAAAAGTCCCTTCCAACCCAAACTATTCTATGATAACATCCAATCAAAAGGCCAAAAAGATCACAACTAATCAGAGATCGCATTTATAAGAATTTCAAAGTGTACAATACATGGAGGGGGGGAAGGGGAGAAAGGCCACCACCTTAAGGTAATGAACTATCTGCAAACACAGAAAACATCTCTTTCCAGTTAAGACACCTTCCTGCAAAACGGCAAGTCAAATTTTTCCTCACACAAAGCACATATATACAACTCTAAGCAAAAGAAAAGGAATACAGTTAAGCATAAAGTGTATTTCCAGGCAAATGAAGGATAGCTGCACTGTAATTATTCAAAAGGACTTAATTCAAAGTAAAAAAAACTCCTAGAGGAATACTGAAGTTATCTTACCTCAAAAATAAAAAGAATAGAATCTAATTCTTCTCTCTGCGACTTGTGACCTAGATGCAATTAAAAATAAAATAGAAGATACGCTTTCATTATCAAAACAAAATGTAAAGAACACTGACAAAGATCCTTAGATGCGTAAAACAAAACCATGCATTTCTACAACCACAAGAATTATTTTGCATTCCTTCTGCAAATAAAAAAAAGTACATTTCCTAGTTACGGTTTAGAATAGTTACTTTCCATTATGGCATCAACAGCTGGTAGAGATTAAGCTACACAGTATCTTGTTAAACCAAACTTAAAATAATTCTGCAGAACACATAAGTATAACAACCTAAGAATTGTTATTTTGCAAAAGGGCAAAACCAGCTATCAAGAGAATAAACTCTCCTTGCTCACCTCCATGGCATACACATGGCATACATTGCTCTACCTTTATTTGTATTGATAGTGCTTACACATATTTCTACACAACTAATGTTGTCATTTGTGACCAAAGACATCATGCTTTATTTATAATACCCTGCTTTATTTTATAACAAACACAGAAGCACAGAGACAAAAATACTGTTCTACTTGAAACACTTACCTTTTTGTTTAAGACCTACTTCAATAGTCACAAAGTTTTCAAAGAACACATAATATATATGCGAGAAATGTAGGTCGAAAAACTGTTTGAGATCAATTGATTCTGCATTCTCTGAAAAAAAGAACAGAACATTGTTTTTATTTCTTTCAAATATTCAGTGTCAACCACCACATACCATTATCCAACAGTAAGAACTGAAGATATTTAAAAGAAAAATTATTATTGATAAAGAGGTTCTTGAAGTTTTGATTCTTTCAAACTAAAGCTAAAGAAATTCAGTATGACACACCATAAGCACCTTGTGCTTTAAAACAGGAAGCAGCATCTTCTTGCATGGCAGTAATGCAAACGCCAGTGATGAACAGAATTCCATGAGGACCAGCACTGTACAAATGAATGCTGTTTTAATTGTTACTATAATAGAAATAAAGATAACAACCTGCCCGAACTCCACAACAGAAAGGCCATCACTGTCCCCAGCTGTCTTAAGCTTAGTCGTGTCTAGTAGTTAAAGTGGGAGAAGGATGATAAGTGCCTCTGCTCTGTAGAGAAACAGGTTGGGAGGAAGCAAACAGCAGCTGCTTCCTCCTTGCTTCCTCCAAGCTCCAACATCCACTTTCCTTTCTGGCCTGGCCCAGTCCTCCATACTGCTTTGATTGCATGGTCTCAGGAGATCAGAAACAGGTGGAAACACCATTGTGAGGGTAGACGGGATGTGCTTTCTTGTGCATTCCAGTAAAGTTTCCATGCTCTCTTCCCACAGCCCCCCTAGATGGTTTTGTGCAAATTCCCAGTTAAAGAAATACATGATGATTTATCTAGATTAATGTTAAATTGACTGTTTAAAACAGTCAATTCTTTCAAGCCTTAGTACATACCAAACCAAAAGACATTCCCTGTCCTGTGACTTAACTACATTAGACTAGGTGGACAGAACAATACCATGGAAGCACAGAGGAACAGGGAGACAATATTTTCCAGGGCAAAACTCTCCCCTTTCACAATATTGATGTCAAACAAACAAAACCCCAAAACCATGAAGAGAGGTGAGGCAAACAAAACCTTTATACCCTTCACCATCTCTATACGCTGAGGCATCATCTTTCACTGCAGATACAGCTTTAAGTCCCCTTCTAATTTTTTATTGGATCATAGTTTTAGAATGACGTCAATCTTTATCATCTCACATGACCGGATATCCAACTGGTAGAATATAAGGCACAGAAACAATCAACTGAAAGGGTGGTAAAAAGCATATTTTCAATTCTATTTTATTATGTAGTTCTACAGGTGTGCCAACTCAATTTTATCACAAGTCTTGCTATAAAAGTTTCAAACACATGTTCAATTTTTGCAGTATCACAGTATGCTGCCAAGATCTTGCATAATCAGTGTGGTGGAGCCAGAGTGCTCTTGGAGAAGACAGTGCTATATTGACAGCTATGATCAACTCTTAAAGCAAGGCAGCTTAGCGAGCAATAAACTTGGCGGTGCAGAGTGGCAAGCGGGTGCCTGACCACCTACAGGATTACCTAACCTCCAGTTTTGCACAAACGGCTACACCACTTACAGATCAGCAGCTCGAGCTTAGAGTCTGAAATATTAAAGTAAGGACAAGAAAAAACAATTCCACTTTAAACAAACTAGACCATGATTTTCAGGAGGCCAAGGCAAGTACACAAGAAACAGAGCTATGACTAGAGCATAGGCACAACCATTAGAGCCACTTCCACTCATGGGGCAGAACCCTAAGCAAGTTCTAGACTATGGACACGAAAATACAGCAAGAGGCAAATCAAAAGGTTTTAAAACAGGAGGATTAAAGGGAAAAAGAAAGCAATGATTGAGACTTTCAGGAGAAAGAAGGGTGGCAGAAGATAATCTTTAAACCCATATATTTAACTGCTGTATGGGAGTTACACATAAGCAGCAGTGGAACGGTTCACTTGATGCAAAGGAGCAGAAAACACTAGTTCCAATTACTAAAGAGATCAGAAGCAGTTAAACAGGGTCTCTGCCAGTCAACACACAGGAATGCTGCATTTTTGCAGGCACATTTAATGTTTCGTTTCCTGAAACAGGCCCTCATTCTTTCCCTAGACATGGATCAACTCTGAAACAAATAAAAAAACCAAACCAAACTTATTCTTTGAAGAAGACTCACTCTTAACAGTTCATAATTTTTGGACACACTATTCCTAGATTCTTCAGGAGACAAGCTAAAGGCTTGCCCACATAACCAGGTGAATGGTGATTCTCATTTTACCACAGAATTACTGTGTGACACTTGCATACATACAACTGACACTATGGTAAGGCATTCTGTCTTTCCAGAGTTCTGTTTGGAGGGCAATTTCAGAGGATTGTCTTTGTTTATTTATTTTGCATTCATTATTTATTTTGCATTCAAACCCATTTCAGAGGATGGTCTTTTTATTTATTTTGCATTCATTTATTTAAGAACAATGTCAAGGCCAATCACCTCAGAAAAGACTCAGAGGAGCATTGGTAGACCTGTATTATCATCTTTAACACCCAATTAACACTAAAAGCATACCTTCAGAATATAGTTATAGCTTGGAAGAGCAGGATGAAAGTAGAAAATTCCTTGGGTTTGCAACTTTTCTAGCAAATCCATTTCACCCCAATTTCTTCCTAAGAACTTGGTAGCATAAACAAAAGCAAGTTTGTGGAATTCAAAAGAACAGTTAACAAGCGAATTCTTGCTGTAAGTTCTATTGCTTCAGATGGAAGGAAAAAAAATGCAACATTTTATTTAAGAGGAAATAATACTTTAAAAAAATTACCACACACACACCCCCCCAAAAAA
>VYZM01004958.1:22223-35715 GCA_013398915.1 Dromas ardeola
GGGGGGGGGAAGCAGATACAGTATGGAGTAATGTAGACCTTAGAAGAGTTTGATTTGGAAATCAGCTAGTCTGGCAACCTGTGTGCATCATTCCATTTCACAGATACCTCTATACTGAACACAGTCCATATGACTAATACATGGATGGACAGACTATTGCTCTCCTTGATTACTTTACTATTAAAATGTATCCCTTACCTATCAATTGATTTATCTTACTAACTTCCAGCTATATGCTGCTGTTAATGCCTTTTTCATTAATGAAGAATCTGATTTTTTTTTCCCCCCTAACAAGACTGTTTCTGAAACATTGAGTTCACCTTTATCCTTGTGAACAACTAAAGATACAGTTCTTAAATTCTCTCATCTTAAACCACTTTCTTCAACACTAGGTCATTGTCTCTTCTCTGTGCTCTCCCAAAGTATCACGAATGCTGCATAGAGAGGTAAAAATCATTTCCTCTACAAGGAGTGTATGTGTGTCCTTTTCATACAGCCTTGAACTGGGAATTCACAGGAAGTTGCTTGTCTGCTTTGGCTACTTAATCTCTTCTGCCTTTTTAAGAAGGGAGACATAGCCTTGTTTTTACATGAAGTGGGATTAGGCAGAAACAGGCTTTCCTCCCTAATTTACAGTTCATTTATTTATTTATTTTTAAACAAAAGAACTTTGTATTCTCCTACCACAGACTCATGTAACTAACACAAACTAATGTATTCCTTGTGTTCTTGGTACTTATGCCCAGATTGGGAGGGGGGGAGGACGACTCAGAAATAGTTCTGGCACCATATAAAATAGTTAGAAAAGTTTCTCAGAACGGGAGAGGGAAAAATGGGACAATATGTATAGAGATTACCGAATTCCAACAAGTAAACAATTCCAACAATTACTGAATTCCTACAAGTAAATACTAAAGCTTCTACTGTACAAAGCATAGTTCCAGTATACTAAAATCCAGATCTCCAGCATCATTTACAGAAGCTATTTGTCAAGAAAATGCAGTTCTCTTCATGCTTCACAAGAGCAAGAAACAGATTTTTGATCGCTGAGTTTTCCTTAATAATTTTCTGTAACTTAAAAACTGCTACAAATCTGATCTCTGCATTAACTCTGTGCGTTCAGTGGTGCTTTTTATTTTTGGGGGTTTTTTAAGAAGAAAGTTACATTTAAGCACAAAGATGACACCATACAGGACACTCTGTCCTTTTCTTCCTCCCATAAAACTCTTCTAAAAGTAGCTTTATTTTTTTCTAGGTTCAGCATTAAGAAGGTAAGCTACTTTTTTTGGTTTAAATTTTTTAAGTTGTACTCAGCTTACAGACTTCTGTTCTATTTTAATGCATGAAACAGAGAACCAAACTAAAAATGGAAGACTAGTTATCTAAGCTATTTGTATGACACTCATTACGAGAGCATTCAAGTACCCAATTAACTGGAATTCATATTTCCATTAAACCCACTGAAACTTGGAAGTTCTATTATTCCCCCACCTTATAGACTGGAGCTGTAGCACTGAAGAGCTAAAGGAAAAAAAGCAACAAACAAACAAAACACCACAACACCAAAACACAACAAACGAAACATCCCTCTACCTCTCCCACCAACTTCTATGCTTATGTGTGACTGTACTCTTAGAACCTACTTTCATGTATTTTCAGAAGACCAGCTCTTTTGAAGGTTAAGTATTCAAAACTTTCTGAAAGGTTATGTTCTTTTCGAGTATCTCAGTAGATATTCACAGTGACCTTTTCAGGCAGGGAGGATTCTAGGCTGAAGTCTTGTAAAAAATTTATTCTGACACTGAACTCTGCTTAAGACTACACCCATTTACTCCAAGCCTTTTATTATGGTTCAATTATCAGCACATCCCTTTTTACCAGGAATAATTTGAATCCACAAAAGTATTTCAGTATTTTATTAAAAATGTAACCCTTCAACAATACACATTAGAAGAATGGTACTATTTGAACAGCATATCATACTTAAAATTACAATGCAAGAGTACCACCTCAGTGATCTTAAAAAAATGACTTTTTCAGGTGTGAAACATGAACCAGAAGCAGCAACACATATTTTTACTGCATATTTAAACTTGTAAGGGATCACCTGAGCAAGATTCTGCAAAGCTTACAAGTTTACACGTACAACACCCCAGTCTTCTGTAGGAAGAGGATCTCAGTGGGCTTAAGTACCTTAATATTTCACACAATTCACCTTCTTTCTTTATTTTGTTTTCTATATATTACCCTGTAAGTTATTATAAACTAATCTGTAAATCTGTAATACCTGTTACATATTTATAAATGAGTTGGTAATACCTGTTACATATTTATAAATGAGTTGAGATAGCAAGGGAAATGCATCTATACTATTTAGATGACTTCCTAATAAAATTAAAATACTATAAAGCAGGTAAACTGGTACTTTCTACACAGGACAGAACTTTACATGGTGAACAATCAAAACACTGAGCTTAAAACTAAAACAACACCACCTTACCCCAGATCTTAGCTATCTATTAACTTCTCTGAAGAGAACGTTAACATTCACCAGTTCACACACAGCACTGCAGTAATTTGCCATAGCATTTAACAGAACAGTCTACAACATTACAGACCAAGTTGTGGTTTATTTTACCTTCGATTTTAAGTGTTTCAGGATTTAATAGTATGTTTACACATAAAATTGTTACAGCACATAGCATAACGAAAACATTATTCTGTCTCATTCTGCGACTTAGTGGCTTTTAAGTCACTTTCCATCATCCTTACCCAAAAATAAAATACAAGTGACAACTGCAGCAAACAATGACCTGGAAGCCGGCCAGACTTCTAGTTCTATTTCTGTAAAGCTGAGGCCTGCTGTAGACTGAAGTGTTTGGTATCAATTCTCATAACAAACTGGTGCCATTAAAAAGCAAGAGGTTTCTAAGCGTCCTCAATTTCAGTTAACACACAAGCAAAATGGCCAACAGAACTTACTCATTCTTAATTCTCCAAGCCAGAAAATTTAACAGCTACTTTACAGCAAAACAGTACAGAGGGTCAGTTACATACAGAGACAGTCTCTTGAATAAAAAGGCATGTCCTTTAGAAAGGTTAAGTGGAAAACTTCCGGAACTAACTGGTGGCTCTGGCATAGTTAACAGACTGTCAAAGTGAAAGAGACCTGATAACAAACCACAGCGTTTCAAGTAGTGAGCTAGAAATGCAAATCTCTTAAACAAGGGCTTTACATTACCCATTACTGTTTCAGATCACTAACAGCTATTTAACAAAAACAATTCATTTTTTTTTAAAAGGTAATTTTGTCAAAATACTACTGAGGTTTTTGCTACTGAAAAAGGCACACACTTCAAGATATCTTTTAGTGGACTTCTGTTTAGCATCAGACAAGTCTGAACTTGCCTGTTCACCACCATCTTTTAGATGCAAACATACAAGAAAAAAAAATCAGGAACGAATAAGCAGGTTAACAGCAGCAATGAACATCATCTACATACAAACTGTTACAGATTTCAACACCAGTGCTCTACAGGAGCGAGCAGAAGCAGCTGACAACGCTCCAGACTCATTCTTTCAGGTTGCTTGCAGACTCCAGAAGAGTTATGCTCATAAACTTTCAAAAAATGCTTCTGTAACAACTCACGCATGTTCCAGAACTTAAGCCTTTTCCTTAAGCAACTTCAAACACTTCCGTAGTAATGTACTTATTTTCATTTTGAACTGCCACAAGCTAAACCCACACAGACCTTTCCTTTGCATCCAAGCGGTCAGAGCTGGCCCATTGTCCACCCTGTGGCTTTGATCTGACTCCAGCCCTTACCCTTGCGAGCCCACAGCACTGGCCACCGCCACTCTCTGTAAGCCCAGTGTAACATTAGGCAAAATCCTAAACCAAAGCAGTTCTTCCCCCTTTTCTCCCGGCCAAAACAAAGCAGAATGGGTTCAGGGTTAAGTCAAGACTGACAGAACACCAAGTCTAATTTCTTAAACTGCGCTCAACCCACAGCGAAACCCATGAATTACAGCGGTGACATGTCCTCTGCAGTTAGAATTACCAGGAAAGAAAAAAAAAAACACTACAACTTTTGCCAAAAATAATACAGCTTTGCACATCCACAGAAACTTCTGGAACAGTAATCTCCAAAGAAAATTCCAGGCAGCTAGTTTTGCTGTAGCTTCTCACTCGCCTCTCAGTTGAACAACTATAAAACATTTTTCATTTATTATTGTATATAAGTGATATTATAATGAGTGATGTTGATGATGTGCAACGCCAATGAATGGCATCCAGCTGAAGCATTAGGGCTGACTGCCAGTGAAATAGATTTCTTAAATTAAAATCCCTTTAGGCAAATGGAATCTCTCTTTAAGTATGTTGTTTAATATTAAACAATATATCAGAATGGATGTCCAAGGCAGCCTGTTTCATTCTGTCCAGTATAGCTTGACTTTTCCCTTTCAGAGATTGCTTACATGAGATGTTGAGCACTAACCAACAACCAAGAATAACAAAACAAAATAATAAAAAATATACTCCACACTTCAAATACTCTGTTCTCTTAGCATTGTTGCATTTTACAAGCATTGTCTCCATGGTTCCAGAGATACAAGCAGTGTATTTTTAAGATATCAGATGCAAATAAAATAATTTATGAGAAACAATACACTCCTTTTTCCTTTACTCTGGATTAACAGATTACAGGCCTGTAACTCCTACTTTACAAAATGTGAAGAAGAAAAAAAGAAAAAGATTCTTGTAAGAGTTCAGCCCTAAAAGTAAAACTTAAACCAAGTACATTCGTTTGACTTGCTTGCACATGGTAAAATTATGCAGAAGTCATTAAATATTTAGAGGTTTTATTTTAAAAAAAAAAAATAATTTACAAATTCTGACTGAAACTACATATTCAACAGGTAGCAGCAACATGTTTGCTACCAAAACTAGAATAAAACAAGAAGTCAATAATGTTACGGTATGACATTCTGAAAGGGTCATGTATCTAGCTGCCTTAATTATTTATGGAGTTCTCACAGCACTGTTTTAACAAAAGGACAAATCAAGCATGATTTGATGCTTGAAGAATTATTAGAACAAACCTTTTATGAACTACCATTTCAAAACCACAGAATTTTAGTTTGATGTTGAAGTCTTACTAAACAGTGTAACACTGATTATAAGAACAATGCAATATTATTTCCATGTTATTTTTTCTCTTAACGATCCTAAAAACTGCAATTAGCTGCTAATTCACTGGGGACTGATAATTTTTTTTTTTTTTCCCAGGAAAAAATCACAGGCTTCGTTCTGCAGGCAATACCTAATTCCGTAAGGTACACTATGTGCCTCCATTTCCATCTGATCACACTTGCACTACCTGGGGCTGGCAGCCTTCCTTACAGCAGGGCCTGGCTGAGCCACTGCCATACAGACCGCACGGGAATCCCATTAGACGTTCCCGCTCACGGTTGATATGCTCATGGTTGATATGCAGTAGCTCACAGTAAACAAAACTGTTACAGCCTTTCCAGCATATAGAGAGAAGACCCAAGGATAGTTTGATAAAAAGATCACACACTGACCAAGATGGCATTTGGGAACTGTGTCAGACTTAATGGTACTTCCCAGAACTAAGAAGGAGGGGGAAAGAAAAAAGGGCGTGTGTGGAATGAATGCTTCCCTACAGAAAGAAATTAATACACCTCAAAAGAATCAAATCTCCTAAAGCAGATAGTTACAACTGTTTCAAGAAAAATACTGCAGCAGGAAAACAGTGAAAAGCAGACTACCTTCACTCACAGATTGGTATGTCCCATGATATGAGACTTCAATCTCTTTCCAATTTTTCTTAGGATTTCTTAGCTATAAAAATATTTATTACTGCTTGGAAGTCTCCTAAAGGCTTTAATCGCTATTAAAAAAACCTTATGCCTGTGACATGCATAAATTGGTCATGTATTATATTTACTTTAACAAATAATTTAAATCAATTCTGAATTAAACACCTGAATTTCACTGAATTTTCCTTGGTTCCTCAATTACAAAAAAGGCTGAATAGAGCCATACTGAAGCAGAGCAGAAAACCAACCAGAGACAGGACACTGGAGTGAAGTGGCAAAGAGCAGTCATCTACACAAGTTTCAGGAAAAAAAAAAACAAACAAAACCAAAACCATGCATTTTCCCCAGTATGCCTATAATTGATAGTTAGTCTAGCACCCAGGAGCTTCCCAAGCCAAAAATCTTTTACTGTAACTTCAAATTTGGTAGGCCTTAATAGACTTTCTGTAAACATATATGAAAAAGACTAGGAAATATTTTTCAGTATCTGCCCCTACAGAAAGGGATTCCAAAGCTTTCAATGTCTTTTCACATTAAAGTTTTACTTTCATCCGAATCATTCCCATCTCTAAATCTTCTGTACACTGACTATAGCAATAAGAGTACTAAAGCTGCAATGATAATTGATGTAATGGTCCACAGCTGTTTTACAACAACACAAAATTTTCTATATTCTTTATGCAGAGTAATTTGCATTTTTTACTAAATTTAAACTGAGTTGTCACCAATGACAAGATACTTTTTCCTGAAATGATACAACTCACTGCATTCTACGTTATCTTGTAAAAGGCACTTAAATAATTCCATCTAACATACACTACTTTTAATTTGTTAAAAATAAAGGTCACTTGCCTTTGTGCTATCCATTCACTCAGCTTCACATTAGGTTCTCTGAAATTGTTCAGTCTTTTCTGGTCTTTACTAACAACCACATTATACTATCTTAAATATTTTTTGATGATAACCTGACTTGCACCATTGCCTTGCAAGATCCAACTGTCAGTGTTTTACCAAACAAAATTTTTTTAGATTTCTCCCCTTTGGCTAACACACAACCAGCAGCCTATAATTCACAAGCACTCTGCCTTTTTCCGTTACTAGTCCATTAATTTAGCTTACTGGAGAACTACTGCTTTGGATGCCTTGATAAAATAAGAGGGAAAAAGAACTGTTACTCCCTTTCCTCCCCTCAAGTCTTAACCATGAATCCAAGGCCACACTTCAGTGTATCACTGCTGAACCAAAGACTAAAAAGTACAGCAAAAAGAAATTAACACTGGTCCAATACACCTTGCAGGCCTACTGAAAGGATTTTAAGTTTAAAAACAAAAGAAAATTCTCTCCTTCTCCTGAAGGTGGAACAGCAGAGAATTCTCTTCTGGATAGTCTTTTAGTCTTCAATATGCAGGGGCTAAGAGCAGTAAACAAGACAAATAATTTTTCATTCATAAAGATGCTGAACAGAGCTGAACTGAGATTTCCTCCCTTTTCCCCTTGGATAGTGTGTTGGCAATAGCTAGCTTGGCTCCCCTGAGCACATGGACACATGCCAATTGTTATGCTGGGGGAGTTGTCACTGAAGAAAAAAGATAAACAGGAAAATGCAGCACTACGCTGCTCCAGCTGCAGGATGGTGCTGCGTGCGAAGCCACCTCAGGTAGCAGTCTATCTTATGTGGTTACATTTTTTTTCATCTGGTCCTGCAGACGAGTCAAAGCAGCAATTGGAGAAGAAAGGGCATAAAGCTCATGCTTTGAAAGCCAGTTTAGGGAGCAGAGAAATTTAAGGAATAAGGCAAGAAGGTGATCGCAGCAGAAGACAGACTTCAAATAGTCTGCTATATACCTCTCTTGCACTACAGTAGGAATACGCAGAAAAACATCCTACTTCCCCTGCCCCAAAAAAAGACCTTGTTTTTGTACCTCGTGCACCTAAGAGTATCTGCATAATGACAATATCTTGTAGATGCATCCAAGACAGAGAATTTGAAGAGTTACACCTTTCCCAACTTACAGAGTCACACACTGTATTCTCCCAAACTTAGAGAAAGGATGTGTGAGCTGTGCTTCAATGGCTGAAACATACGCACGTGCTGGGGGGAAAAGGGGAATGCCCACCACATGAAAACATGCCCCAGCAGATTTAGTCTGTCCCACAGCCAGTAAGCAGAAACCTTAGATTAGGTAAGAACGTCTGCTTGACACAGAGCTCATGCCTTGCATCTTACAGAATGCATCCAAGTATTAACAAAGCTGAAGGAAAATCTTATAAATAAAAGACAAGCAACAGATATACCAAATCTAGAGCAGATCTGGTGAAAATCACATGTTTTGCAGACTAAAGCAAAACTAGAAATAATCAACATAGTTTAGCCAGGAAACCTAAATTCAGAGAGGTACTTGGTTTCTTTAAAATGCTCTTTCCTCTTAAGTTTCAACTGATGAAGTAGCTAAAAATAAATACAAATCAACATAAAGCAAGCCACAACTGGCTCAGTACAGCTAGTTAAGAAGAGTGGTAACATTCCGAGTGAGGCAAGAGGATAAATCTGACTACTGAAGTGTTTTGAATAGCTAGCTACCCAACTATTCTCCATTTCTAAATAATTACTATGTTGCAGAAAATAAGTCATGCAGCAGCAGATACTGCCATACGGGAACACTTGTTCCTTCAAACATCAATACAAAAGAAAAAGGGAACATTAACCGTTTTCCCTTGAAAGGAAAGAATCCAGCTTTGGATACCAAGGATAGGTACTTAAATACCCCCAAACTGTGGGCTGAACCAAAATAATCCATTCAGTACTCTGTGCTAAATACAGAATGCAGTTGTCCTTGATCCAGCCCTGTTCACATGTTGATAAACTGTCAGAAGTAACACATGCATTTACAGAACTGAAGGGCCCAAAAGACGCTCTGGAGCAAAATTCTTTTTTCAAGGACAGCTTGATGACCATGACTTAGATTTTTACAAACATGCAACTAACATATTTTGGAATGGTTAACTCTGGGGTTTTATCCCCACTGTTTTTTCATTAGAAATTGTGATTATACGCAATAATTGCAATTGCCTAATTCACTGGTCAGGTTAAACAGCTGCTCACATGGAGCTGCGGCAGTACTTAAGTGCTTACGTTCCCTCCTTGACCAACTGGCAAACCAAAAGTGCTTTCAGACTAGCTGTATGAATGCTCATCTACATCTACTCCAGTGAGCACTTACTGTTGTAGTTCTTACCTTGAGCACATACACGAACATTCAGCTGCTACTGTGAGCATTCAGGGCCAATGGATTAGGGAGCCACAGGCACCCTCAGCGCTCACCAGCCCCTTCTATTCAAGCCTACCGAGTCAGCAGCATCGATGCAGCTCTAGAGAATAATTCACGGGGGAAGCACACCAGCTTTTCGCCTCCACCCGCGGTTGCCAAATGAAATCCACCTTCAAAGGCGGTGGAAACGTACGTGCCTCGGTACAACAGCGGGGAGCGAAGCGGCCCCCGGCACGCAGCCGGAGCCCCGCCGGGCGCGGGGCCCTCCCTCCGGCCGCCCTGCCCTGCCCTGCCCGGGGGAGGCTGGGCCGGCTGGGGTCTCTCGCCGGAGCACAGGCCCGAGCCCGCGCCCCGCCGGTCCCTCGAAGTTCCCGGTCCTTCCTACGCCGGGACTCGGGGCCGGCAGCCGGACGGACCCCCGGGCCGTGGCCCCCCGCTCCCTCCCTTCCCTCCCTCCCTGCCGGCCGCCTCACCGATGAGGACGCGCAGGTGCTTGAGGCGGGTGAGCGGGTCCTTGCGGGTGTCCAGCACCTTCTGCGTGGATTTCCGCACGTCCCCGTGCGGCTTCTTGGAGAACATCCCGCCGGGCCCGGCCCGGCCCCGGCGCCGCGCTCCAGAGGCGGACAGCGGCCTCCGGATCCGCCCGCACCGGGGCCCCTACATAGCCAGCGGCGGCAGCGCCGCCTCCTCCTGGCTCCGGCTCCGATGCGGCGAGGGTGGAGGGGCGCGGCGCGGAGCCAACTCCCCGCGGGCCCGGGGGGGGCCGGGCCGGGCCTAGACTCCCCCTTCCTCCTTCCCTCCTTCTCCTCCCGCTGCTTCACGACAGCCGTCAGGTGCGACCCCAGGCGTCCCTATGGCAACCTCGCCGTGACGTCACGGCCGGCGCTCCCCAGCGCACCTCCGAGGCGCGGCGGCGGCGCCGGCCGTCGGACGGACGGACGGACGGACGGACGGAGCGGCGGGCGGACGGGGCTCCTCCCTTCCTCCAGCCCGGGAGGGGCAGCTGCCTCTGCCCGGGGCTGTCACAGGTCTCCCTGCCACAGGATGGAGAGCCGGCACCGGAGCAGCACAGCCGCGGGCTCGCTGCGGGAGCGGGCAGCAGCGAGCGGTGCAGGAAGCTGTACTTTAGCTATTTATATGTAAAATACAAAGTTATCCCATTGCATGGCTACTTCTGGCTATACAGATGCGTAGTGAGGTATGGGGGTGGAATCCCGTGGGGAATAAGGAGATAAAATCCAGGCGGTGACTCCAAGCTCGGTACTCACGACGCCTCGGGTGGGCAGCCGCAGCGCGATGCCTCGCCATTCCTCGTCCCACGCTGCTCCTCCAAGTGCGGCAGCTCCTCACCCCCCGCTCCTGCCCACAGTCCCTTCTTCCCGCTTTCCCTGCCTGCAGCATGGAGACCCGACCATCACAGGTGGCTGGGTCCAGCCCAATGCTCTGAGGCGGCCTCGTTTCGCCTGCAGGCCGTAGGGCGGCCATGGCCACGCTGCTCCTGCAGCAAAGCCAGAAGCGGGCTCAAGGGACGGCATCTGTCCCTGTCCCACGCACCGCCTCGCCAGCCAGGCCCGCCACAACGGCCAGGGATGTGTACGAGGTGCCATATAAACTCTGCCACTGAGGGCTGAGTTCGTAATATTGAAAAAGCCCGACGTTTCTCCAAAAAGCCTGACACTAGTTTACAACTGTGAAATTTATGAAATAGAGAATTCTTGGACTTTTCCAATAGACTTGTGCTGTTGTGTCATTTAAGACTCATGATTTCCAGTGTCACTTTGCTTGGACGTTTTTAAATAGTCCCTGGTGCTCAGTTTTGCACTGAGGAAATCCAGTTCCCCCAGCTAAAAGCCTGATTCCAACAGCTGGAGTTTTTAATATTGGCAATATTTAACAACTTGAGACTCATTATAAATTGTAAGAGTTGTCAACATTTACATACCTCTTAAATAAATAACATAACCCGAGTATTTAAATGCGTGACCAATAACAGTGAACGTTACAAGCATAAGGGCAGAGGGATTTAGTCAGCAGGGCACCAGTGATGGAGTCAGTGTCATCTCCCACCAATGTGGTCTGCCCCAAAACATCTCATATTCTACCATCTCCATAAATGAGACCTGAAGATTAGCAATTTTAGGTAATAGCTAGTATTACGATAATGTATTTTACCATAACGCAGTATATTTTAGCTTTCTAAGATCTGACAACAATACATTGATTTATGTAGTTTGCTTTGTAAATTTCACAGGTTCTAAGCACATTTTTGTATTTTGACAATCTTTAAAAGATATCTTTTCTTTGGAGAATTTGATTGCTTTTCTGATACTTTTTTGGTCTTTAATTCAAGACAGAGCTTAAAAATAATAAATAAAGACCTCACCAAAATATTAAATGACAGGAGGGAGCGGTGTTAACCGAGATAATAATGGCTTCTCCGGAGAGCCTCCTCGTGCGGAGCATACCAGACAGGAAGGGCATGTTCTATGCACAGTGAAAGCCGTGATTTTGCAAAGGCTTGACTTTGAAGCATGTGACTTCGACGCCTTTGATTATGCATGGAGGACAAGGTTAGAAAATAGCAGGATTAGTTAGGGAGGGGTTAGGTTCTGCTGCATTCCAGGCGGCTATTACTGTACCCAATACTTTGCGTTTGCACTTTGAAAAAATAACTTTTCAAATATTTTTGTCCAGCTGTAAGGAGACCCCCCAGAAGTAAGTTTAACTACACTTTAAAAGGAGTAGGGTAGACAATTAAGCGCTGCAAAACTTTTTTCTCCTTCTTTTAACTCTCTCTACAGGGCCCCATAGGGCACTCAAAGTAGTGGGGGCAACTGAGTCGCATTCATACCATTAATTAACTTCTCACAATTCATCTAGGTTTTATGATTTCCAAAGAATTCAACTGTTGCCAAGTACTTCAAAAAACATACGAGTATTTTTCTGATATATCAAAGAGAGCACAAACCCTTCAGTTCTAGCCCAGTTCAACAGTTCACATTTGAAATTGATAGATTATGTTTTAGATTCTTGCATCCCCCCCGAAGAAATCCAAGTTTCTGGAACCCCTGCTTTACTAACATTTACACCACATTAAAGTACGTGATTAGAAGTGAGTTAAAATTACTCAGGATTTCACTAAGTATTTCCCTGCGTTCAGGTAACTCGCGTGAGTCTTAAACCTGATCCCTCAGAGGTGCATGCTTATATTCCACTGAAGACCTATTTGCCCATACGGTCTTCAAGAGAAAACAGTAAATTTAAAAGACTTTTTTAAAAGCGTTCCACTGCTGCTCATCTCCGTATTTAGCTCAACAGCTGATCCCTTTGAGGCTTTTATCTAAGCACTCTTATTTCTACTTTTCTATACTACCCTCCACAGTTTCCTTCCTATGGGGGTTGTCTTGGTTTTGAGAAAGACACCTCTCTAAATTGCACCCTGGGCATTAGGATGGTGTGTTGCAATCCTCTGGGTATGTGGCGTTGCCTGTGCTACAGTACTCCTGTTTGGGAACCATCCTGAGTAAGAAATTTTTAGTTAACTTAATTGGCAACTATTTACTTTGAGAAAACGACCACCAAACCTAGATATTTAAGGTTTGAATAGTCAAAAACAGGGTTCTGTACAGTTTGGTACGCTAGTGTAACATATTGATACTGGAGATGTTGGTCACTTTGACCTAAGCAGTCAAATATCAGGATCCTGTAAGATATTTCTAATATGAGAATAATGGAACAGCTAGCTGTTCCTTCGACAAAATCCTGTTCCTCTGCAAAAAAGCACAAATTCCCATTTCATTTACACAACCCCATAGCTCACAGATGAAATCTGGAACCTATATGCTTCTGTAATTAAGGGAAAGAGCTCTTCATGAGCTTATACTCTCCTGAGCAACAAATTCTTGCTTTATTGCAGTGTATCAGCATTAATACCTTTGTGTGAGCATCTGGTACAAAGTCAGAACACTGCAGTCTTTCCAACCACCAAAGATCCCAAGCTTGAATAAATTTTTCCATGAGCTACAGAATTAACGAAGCTAGATGAGCCATGAGTCACCTCCTTTCACAACCATAAACCTTCCTCTGCTTAGTCCTCCCCTACTTATTTGAGGTGGGCAAGAGGCCTGGCTGTCATTAAGTCCTGACTGCGCGTATACAGGTTGGTGAGCTGACTGCTCTCTCTTGGATGGGTAAAAACTAAGTTACACGTTTCCCTCTGTGGGACATTAATCGGGATTCTTTGTTCCAGATACCATTTTACAAAACACACAGAAACTTGGTATCTTTAACACTTGTGCTCTCACGTAAAATTAGATCTAAATTAGGCAATAGCTTCAAAAGTAGCAGGGAGAGTGCAAGTGAAAAAAAAAAAAAAAAAG
>VYZM01004958.1:40750-152525 GCA_013398915.1 Dromas ardeola
CGGGGCTCGGCGGCGGGAGGGGGGACGATGCCGGTCCATTCCCGGGAGAAGAAGGAGAACAATCACGATGAGATGGAGGTGGACTACGGGGAGAACGAGGGCAGCAGCTCGGAGGAGGAGGAGACCGAGAGCTCGTCCGTGTCCGAGGAGGGGGACAGCTCAGGTACCGGCGGCCGCCCGCGGGGCAGCGTCCCTGAGGGGGGACCGCGGCTGTTCCCTCAGCGCCCGGCGCGCTGCCCCGGGGGAGAAACCGGTCCCGCCTCCCCCGGCTCTGGTGGCTGCCGGTGCCCACCCCCGCCATGACCCCGCCCCCCCGGCCCCGGCCCGGCCCGGCCCCTGCCTCGGCCCCGCGGCTCCTCTTCGGGCCGCTGGCCGGGGGGAAGGAGGTGGCGGGCCGCACGGGGACGGCAGCTCCGTCTTGCCCCGAGACGCCGGCTCCGGAGCCGCCTGGTACCTGGTTTGCCGAGCCGGGCCGCTCTGCTCCGTGTAGGTGCTGCGGGTTGTGCCCTGTTGGGCTTGAGTTCATGGCCCGCAGCGGGTTACTCGCTAGGGTCTGCGCTTAAAGGTTGGCATACATACGTACATACGTACGTGTGCATGCATGCACACGTGTGTACTCATATACATGTGTGTTTCCTCATATGCAAAATCGTGAATTTCAGGTAGATGTTTTGAGGCCTGTCTTTGAGGGGGCATTGGCAGCCCTGTTGGTGCCATTGACCTTTTTGCAAGGCATTTCAACCTCTACTCTGCTGAAGGCCCCTTCCTTTTCTATAGCATCCTCTGGACTGTAGATTTTGAATATTAGTAGGTGAAAACAAACTTTAAAATGATTACTTTTTCTATGCTCAGTTTCCACTGTGTTAGAAGAAGGTTATTATCTGTTCAAACTTCCCTTGTAACTACAACAGGTAAGTTATAAAATGGTAACTTACTGGGAAATGTACTGGTCATCAGATGCATAACGCTGCTGCTTTGGAATCACTGGGGCTCCATAAGTAAGTTCCATAAGCAGGATCTTTGTCACTAGAAGGGCTAGCTGAAAAACCGTATCTGTGTTCAGTGCTAGCTGTGGTCCTAACTTGTGTTTCTGTCAGTTTAAGTGATTTAGAGTAGTCTGCTGGGATCCTGTCCCATGGCCGTACTAGCACGTTGACTTGTGGCACAAGTGCCGAGCTTGGCACAGTGGAAGGAGTGGGATGCCATGGGCTAGACAAATTACGCAGCTGTGAAATTATATTTTAGGTATGTTGGCTTGTGATTGATTTATCTGTGTGTGTTGAAGTCCTTAATGTACAATTAATTCTTCATTTTTGTTTTTAAAACATCTGTGAGATCTTGAATGTTAAGTCCTGTGGCTTTTATATTCACACTGACTGATGCAGTTCAGGGAAAGCCCTGCTATGGTGGTTCCATGTGGACTCGTAGAGCTTGCCCTTGTCTGGGCTAGCAAGGTGCTGGAGCCCCACAGGTATGGCACAGAGACAGCCAAGCTGACTCTGCAGAAGCAGAGTGAAGACTTTACTAGTGCTGGGAAAGTGTGGCTGCCATACTGGGAGAGAGTATATCACTCCCTTAGACCTTGATCTGAGTTAATACTCACTCTGTACCAGAGCTGATCCCCCAGTAGAGGCCTTGATTAATCCACAAATCCAGGTAATCTGCCCATGGTTTATACAGAACGTCCTGTGTTTTGGTTGGGGTGGTTTTTTCCCCCCTTCTTCTCTCCCATCCCCCCATGCCTTTGAGCTGGCAAGTATTGCTGATTGAACCCCTTTTTACAAGTTAGGCTGCCGGTCCATGGCGGTCCACCTGGATCAAATTGCTGGCTGCCACTGTCCAGCCTCTCATCCTTACCCACCCTTTCTGGTATGCTGTGCTTTCCTGTACACTTTCTTGCACTGTCTTCAATGCTTGTTGGGCGTTTGTATGCTAAGGTGTCAGAAAAATAACCCATTAAAAAGGTAGCTAGTGAAAACATCTCAGTGAAGAGTCTGATATGTAAATGGGAGGTGCTGGGGACTATGTACAGGAGTGGTTAGATTGCAGCTCAGTAGCAGCAGAAGTCATAAATTGCAATTTTGTAAGAATATGTAAACACCTCCAACTTAAATCAGTTCACTGGGCACCTACACGTTTTTGTGAATTTGGGACTAATGATTTGCACAGGTTTAGACAAGAGGTCTCCTGGAGCAGGGAGTTCTCTATTTCTGAGCTGTTCCTTCGTCTTGCCTAATGCGATGCTATACAGGAGATCTCTACAATCAGTGAACTGTGGACCACATCCAGGGGCTTGAAAGAGTCAGCAAAGTTATTATAAACATAGTGCTTTTATTTGTGTCTGGATTAGCAACTGATTTGGCAAAATAAGAATAGAGAATAAATAGTTCTGAGTAGATAGTGCTGAGGCCCCCGCTTCTCCGAAGTAGTAAGGATTTATTTCAAATTATAAAGCCTTTGTTTGGAAGCTGCCTGGAGGACAAGTCATTGTTTCAGATCCTTGTGTTCTCCGTAGATGTTGGAACACATTTGACAAGTACCTGGAATGAAGATTTGGGTTTAACTTGATAGGAAAAGAACTTGGTTTGTGTTCACCAAAACTGCGGCAAACTGACCCAGTGCCTGATAAGCTGGACCAGTCATGGGACTGGCTTCAAAGCTGTGCTGTACTGAAACTTGAATGTGTGCACAGCTTTTATAAACAGTTGGGCTGTTGTTGTTGGAGAGTTTATGGATACAATTACAGATCTGCTACCGAGGAAAGCTGATCAGTCTTTCCTTACGTCCATTCTCTCATAGTGATTCTGTTGGAAAACAAGGCCAGAAAAATGTGCCTAAACTGTCTTGAGTTGTTCTGATGAAACCTAAACTAGGCAGCATCTCTGTCTGCTGGTGGTTATGCTGGGAAAAAAGGTGAACTTGAGCGAGGGTACCAGGGCAAGCAGCTGGAGGTAATCATATTTTTAAGTTGGAAGAGCATGTCTGATTATTTCCTTGTTTGCACAGCAACCTTCTCTGTTCCTTTCAGATGTGACTATTGAAAGCATGCTTCAATTCTTTTATTATCAGAATTGTACATGGATGAAAAAGGGAATACTGTATTTTGGATAAGAAATTAATGGAGATGGCTTTTCAAGAAGTTCTGATATATGAAGTTTGTTACATCTTTCAGGGGAAAACAGAGAGAGCGTAAAGGAGGGTAAAGTCCCAACAGGCTTGTTGGGCAGTACGTGGGTGAGACACAGGGCTGTGAAGGACTCCTTGGTGAGGTCCAGGAGCAGCACTGCAACAATAACCAGTACTTACTTAGCCCATCTTAGCCTACCAGTTTGTCTTGTAGCTAGATGCTGTCTGGGAATGCCCTTTCTTCATCTCTTACTCTAGCTAATCTGTATGTCTAAAAAAATGACACTTTCTGTGTGAGAAAGGGAGCTTGGTATAACAGATGTAGACTTAACTCTTTTTCTCCTCCAACTCGCTGGCTGTGGTGTAGAGAGCATTGTCTCTGTTAGTTCCAGCTTTGAAGTTTGCTCTTTTTCAAAACTTGCCTTTGCTCCCATTTGTAGTTGTGCTAATTGGTATTTTTAAAGAAAACTTTGAAGTTTATATGTCCTCAGAGAGACTTTGGTTGATACTTATTCAAGGCAGATAATTCCGTGGTCTTGCCCTTGTCTTGGTTTCTTCTGGGATTAGGGAGGAGGAAGGAGGAATTGTGTTTTAAGTGAATGTAGTCTGTGAATGTTTCTTTAAAACAATACAAGAAGCTCTCCAGATAATTTCTGTTGCATTCCACAGAGAAATGCTTTTACGGGAACACTTAAAATGTGATGATTAAAGGAAATTACATGCTTGTCTCAGTGTCTTGACAAATATGAATGTACTCCATGGAAGTGTATTGTTCCTACAGACATAAGATGATTAGCACCTCAAGAAAGAAGTCTCAATTAAAATTAGTAATAATAAGAAAAAAAGATTTTGAAGGAAAGGTGTTTTTTTGGTTAAATTTGTCATTTGCTTTACTTGGATTCAGCCTTCTTTTTTTTTTCCCCCCAGTAGATGCTTGAGAATACAGAAAGTGCAGTTAGAAGAAACATAACTTGCCCTTGAGAGCTGTCATTGTTTCTATCCTGTTCCTTTTGGTGCTGTCTTTAGTGTAGCGTTTTTCATTGACCAGGATATAGAATAGCATATTAGGGATGAATAAAAAAGCCACAAGTTATGCTTACTATCCCAGATGAGAATATGGCCATTTTTAGAGCCCTTAATATAGGCCACAGCTTATTAAAAAAAGCTATTTTAGGCGCTGTTAGTTTTAAGTACTATGGGGGTTTTTGTCTTTAAACCAGGCTGCCCTAGTTACTGATTTGAACTGCTTGAATAGAGTAGGAAAAGAATGACTATGATTTTGGAAGTGTTTAAAAATACCCTAAATACTTTGTGCAGTATGAAACTTCACAGGAAATCTGAAGTATTGAGAAAGGATAGGCCTATTAGCAAGTGTTTTAATATGAAATGAGGAATCTTTTGTCTCCAGTGATTTAAATTTTCAACTGGAAAGCCATGAGACTTGATCCTAAAACCTCTTACTCTTTCAGTACTGCGTATTTCCCAATCTGTATGTTGTTTAAGGTCATGGGCAAGAAGTTCCATAATTGGGGAACTGAAGATATTTCAGGACTCTGAAAAATTTCATAATTTTATGAATCTTACTGGAGGTAGAGTGAAGGTGAAATAACTGAAGAGCAACTTAGCATGTGAATTGCCATTCAGTATGAATGATAGGTAGATTGTAGACTTCTAGCCAGAAAGTCAAAGACTTGGGCATATATGTAGCTGAGGGGAGACTGGAGAGAGCTATGTGTTATTTCAGTATCTGCAAGAGGGTCAGCTGTGCCCTCAGATACCAATGCATTATAGTTTCTTTGCAACGCAAGTTTAAAATGTAAGATGCAGTCACTTTCCCCTCCAAGAGTGGGTTTTGCACTGATCCTCAGCCAGGGTTACAGTTCTAATCTGTTTTCTTTGGTATGTAGTCCCTAAACATAAACAATAAAATCCATGTTAATTTAAGGAAGGACTTCCAAGTGATTTCCATACTAAAACATACTTAGAACCAAAAGCATAGCTGAATACATCTGAAACACGTATTTAAGTTTGAGAATAAAGTGGGAGAACTATCTGTATCCCAGTGCTTGTTTCTGTCTGGCTTCATGGGGAGATGCCTTCAAATTTTAAAGAAGCTTTACTTCTATAGCACATAAATGCTTTAGACAACTCTTCGAGTAATATGACTGCCCTATTCCTTAAATCTGGCCAAGCTGAAAGTTGCCCAGTCAATTTTGGCTTGAGTATTACATTGGACAGCCAAATAAAACTGTGCTCTTTAACGTGATTTTCAGCCTTACTCTGGGATTCAGGATCTGCCATACTTTTGAGAACAATATTTTAACATAAAATAGTATCTCTTAACAGCCTGATACTTTCTTCCCCCACCATCCCCAGCGTGCTAAGCATTCAGTGTATTTTTTTGAAGTTCTGTTTTTAAATTTTCTTGCTCTGTTTTCAAATACTTCAGGTTATGTCATGTTTCAAAACTTTGTGCGCGCTTTTTCGCTTGTACTAACTGTAATGTGACAAACTGTAGTAGGTCTTTAGTTTGGACTCGTGGGTACCGTTGTAAATACAGATTAATAACAGCTCCACTGCCTGCTAGTTTTCACGTCCAGGCAGAGAGGGCTAGTGTAGTTTTTAGTATTAAAAGCTTGTGATGATTTCAGGAAGAAGCTCTGTGCAGAGAACTTCATACACTGAGAGGCTGGAGTGGAAGATCCGAGTTAATCAGATCCTCCGAAGTAGCTGTGCTGGCCCTGAAGCTACTCCTTTTACCTCATCACCTTTGCAAATTGCCGTACTCTTTTGCAAAACAATAAGGATGAAGACTTGCATGCTGCTTTCTGTAGTTGGTGTAGGAGACAGCATAGAGCAGTTAAACGTGTCTGTTGGAAAATGTGAGTGAGGAAGAAGCAAAAGGCTCAAGAGTTGTTTGTGGTCTAGAAGAGCAAGTCCAGGCTGTCTTTGCTCGGTTCAGGATCCTACTTTGCCTTTCTGCCAGGAGTTGGGATTTTTCTTGACAGAGTAACTGCTGAGATGGATATGGCCTCCTTAGGACAGCCCCTTCTCACCAACGCCTGGCCTTTTTGCACCAGTTCAGCCTCAGTTCCTGACTGCTTGGCCATCCCTTCTTCTGCATGTCTTCTCCTACTGCTTGGTAATTGGTCTGTTGTACCATAACTGTAGAGAGCTACTTCCTAGAAATACTGCTGCTATAAAGCAGTTTCAGGACATCTCTAGCTTCTGAATATGGCCTAACAAAGCCTTTTTTTTTTTTTTTCCGCCCCCTTTCCTTCAGGGAAGGATGAGAAAGTCAAGAAGTTTGTAGCTTAGTTTTTCTGTTTTCTAGTCTAAGAAAAGGCAGTGGAGGTAGCAGCTGATCTTTAGTAACTTCAGATGTATCTATGGCAAGTGGCAAAATCTTTGGCCAAAAAGTGAGTATTTATTATACTTCACAGTTATGTTCACTAGGTAAATTAAGAAAAAAATTGTGAATATAAATTAAAACAAAAACTCTGAAATGAGTTTAATGTTAATTAGTCTTGCTGCATAAAAGCATATAAAAACAAGTTACTGCAAAATTCTCGACTTTGCAGATTAAGAAGTTTTTCATTAGAAATCCAGTCATTTTAAATGGTCATTAAACTACAAATATTTCCACATTAATATTTCAGCTTCAAAGAAGTCTCCCAGTTGAACAGGATGAAACCTGTTCTCAAAACCAAGTGTTACTTTTTTAAAATAATGGTTATTAATAAAACAAGCCCTTGAATTTTATATGACAAATGTAACATTGAACTGTGCTTGCTTTCCAGGGATTTCTTTTGCTCATACTAACTCAGGATACACTTGAATTTTCAGTGGTGGCTAATAACTCTTTATGCTTAATGGTGCCTTTCATCTGATGTGATATACAATGTTTAGTTTTTCCATTTCACACATTCTTAGATACACTTTGTATTATCAGTCATGAAATTTAACCTCTTGAAGTCTTACAGGGATGTTGTTTCCTGTTTTGAGGAAGAGAAATTGCTGTTAATGGGATTTCTTGTAGAACTAGATCGAAGTTTGTTACGTTGTGGTTTATATGTCAAGTGATTCCTTGTATTCTGCTATAAGATGATAATAATATAATGGATAATCTATTCATGCCTAAAATTCAGGCTTGCTTCAAATTCACTAGAAACAAAATACCCAGTTTATTATACTGTTCAAAATAAATTACTTTTTTTTTTTTTTATTCATAGAAATGGATGATGAGGACTGTGAAAGAAGAAGAATGGAGTGTTTAGATGAAATGTCCAATCTTGAAAAGCAATTTACAGACCTTAAAGATCAGTAAGTATTTTAATGTTTTAAGTGCCTCATTTAAAGATCCGTTGCATGAGAATATTGTGTGCAGCTGGTGTTTCTTGTCTTTCATATATATGGATGCTACTTTTGGAGAAGAATACGGATAGGGAGTTCTGAAATTATTTGCAGGCAGTTGCTTCAGAATACTTTTTATGTATTTATTTATTTTGTGGTTTGCTGTAAGAACGACTTTGAAGTGTTGTTGCTGTGAAGGGCTGGTGTGGGTCTATTGCATCAAAATTCTTAGCAGAACCAAGGAATTGTGATTTTAGGGAAATTTGTGATTCTGTTTGTTTATTTACTCAAGACCTTTCTCATCTGTTTATATATGTGTGACAGACCCAAGCATTGTCTTTGCTAAGTAAGAAATTAGAGGTTTTTTTGCAGGGTATCACAGCAGTTTTTATAGTTGGTACCAATTAAAGTTTCTTGTTGTTACTGCAAACCAGATACAATACTAAAAAAAAAATGAAAATACTGTTAGCTCTGTCTGTAGTTTGCCATAATACCTACATCAGTAGTAAAGACCTAGTAAGTAAAAGAGACCAAATTAATAGCCACAGTTATTCAAAAGTGAATTTCATTTGTATTAGAGCCAGTCTTTTGTAGGTATTTTAAGTTGGCTTTTTTTCACATGTGCCCAGACAAGGTAGATGCATCTGTTCCAATTTAAATTGGTGGTAATTTGGCAACTAGCTTAATTAGGTACCTGTCAAATGAAGCTTTGAGGAGACCTTGTCTATTCTTGGGCATATATTTTAATATACTGCAGAACTGAGACATAGAACTTGCTTTGCCTAACAGGACACTGTGAGATCTGTCTAACAGGGTCTGTAAAGAATTGCCCAACAAGCAATTTCTTACTCCAGTGTCTAGAGAAGACTGTTTGTCCTGCTGCTCTTCTTTGGGCTGAGCATGGAGTGGCCTGGGAAGTGGATCCAACTGATGAGTATTGGAGCCAATTGGCACTGACTGGTTTGGCATTTAGAAAACTGCCAGCATTTGAGTTCAGTCCTACTCTTCCATCTGTTGGACAGCTTGGATGATTGAAAACAGTTTGTGGAAACAAACCTTTAAGGAGTGAATATGGAGAGTGATCTTGTGAGAAACAAAACAAGGTATTTAGGAATTGTGAATGGTGTTTGGGAGGTGGTAAGGTTGCGGTATTTGAGGAGGAACGCATTGTGTAGGCACTGGTTAGTTGAGAGGTTGGGGTGTTCGTAAGGACTGGAAGAACTGTGATGGTGGGAATACTGGGAAAGGAGCCTTAGAATGATGGAAGAAGGATTGTAGGTAAGAGCAGCCGTGAGTTGGGAGGTGATAAAGTTGGGAAAGAAGAAAAAGCTGCATAAACAATAGGATGTTTAGTCACAACCAGCAGAGATGTAAGAAGTGATCTCTGCCTCTGCTTTCTTTTCAGGGAAACTGAATTTGGATGCTGTAACATAAGTAGGATTTACAGTGGTTGATAGCAGTTATCCAATTTAGGCGAAACACTGTTTGAAAATACTGGATAAACCGTTTTAGTCTATCAACTGCTGCATGGTACCAAGTGCTGGCAACACCCAGTCCATAACCGCATGCTCTGATGTAGCTGGAACTTGGCGCTGTGTAATCAAATGTTAGTGAGCCACCCAGCCATGTGCGCTGTGCACCCGTGCTTATGTTCTAGCAAAATAATTCTGCTGTAGGTCCATGTTAACCATTGTGTGCATAGCATGCTCATCAAGGATTGAGCCCAGCAGATTGAGCTTTGATCAGCTGCAGGCTATGTCAGTTGACTGCAGGACAGATTGCGGGTATCATACTCTTAACAGTTTGCAGGTAAGAAGGAGGGGAGTGATCACTGACTATTGCTAGGTTAGGTACACATGCTTGAACTACGGACTTGTCATCAAAGTAAAATGATGAGCAGGCTGGTGGCAGATGAACAGGAAGTATTTCTTAAGAAGGTTTTGATGTATCAGTGTACATGAACTTTCTCCTGTCTAATTCATTATTTAACCTACGCACTTCAAACAAATAAAAAAGTAGTGTCCCTCTCCCAAAGGCATCTGTTACATCTGTGTGAACAGATATAACAAAGATATGTTTATCTGTGTAAACAGATAACATCTGATGTGTTCTTAACACATACAACAGAGTTTGTATGTCTGCCTTAGTTCTATAGCTTTTGATTGTGAAGTGCAAGGTAAAAAAATGAGAACAGGAAACACTGGTTATATTGATGATTCGTAGAGTTAGAAGGGACCTTGAAGATTAGAAGGTTAGAGTTGGAAGGGACCTTAAAGATCATCTAGTTCCAACCCCCCTGCCGTGGGCAGGGACACCTCCCACTAGACCAGGTTGCTCAAAGCCCTATCCACACTGGCCTTGAACACTTCCAGGGACGGGGCATCTTCTCTGGGCAACCTGTTCCACTGCCTCACCGCACTCACAGTAAAGAATTTCTCCCTAATACCTGATCTAAATCTACCCTTTTTCAGTTTAAAACCATTACCCCTCGTCATATCGCTACACTCCCTCATAAAGAGTCCCTCTCCGCCTTTCCTGTAAGCTCCCTTTAGGTACTGGAAGGCTGCTATAAGGTCTCCCCAAAGCCTTCTCTTCTCCAGGCTGAACAGCCCCAACTCTCTCAGCGTGTGTTCATAGGTGAGGTGCTCCAGTCCTCTGATCATCTTCATGGCCCTCCTCTGGACTTGCTCCAACAGGTCCATGTCCTTATGTTGGGGGCAATGGTTCTACCATTGAACACTATATTTAAGTTATCAGTCACAAAGAGTAGAGCATTACTATGATTGAAGTACTTGTAATTGATACTACATTAAATTCTTCAAAATGCAAGCAGATTTCTTCATTGCCTGCCAGTAAATGTTAGCCTTTATAGAAGGAATGAATTTTAGATAAAATAAAAATATTTTAAATACACTTCCTTTTGGCAGAAATGGAGGATGTCAGTTGCAAATTATCCCGTGATATTTGTGATAGTATGCAATATGTAGATTTTCACAGGAGATGAAATGAGGGTTGCTTTATAAGAGCCTGCCTCTCTTTTTCCTTGGTTTATGGTGGGGTGGGAGCAAATATGTGAACATGAAAGCGAATAGGTGTTTCTATCTGCAAAATGTCTATCTTTGTCTCCCATGATGTAAGCCATATTGTTCTTATGTATGCGCACCCTTTCCTGCCCTCTTCCATGTTGATTCACCTCCTACTCCATCTTAATCCTATTAACAGCCGTGTGATTTTTTTTTTTTCTTCTTCCTTAGAGATGGAGATACATTTAATTTAATCTTTACTTTCTACACTTCTTATTGTCTGCATGTGTTTTCCAAAAAAGGCTTAATAGACATGATGAATACTGTTCAAAAAGAAAATATGTATTGGAAAATTCAAATGATAACAAATCTTAACTTTGCTTCAGTGGGGGTTCCATAACATTAGCAAAGAGATGCAGAAAAGTTCTTTTAAAAGTATTTCTTCTAACTTGTGTTTGCTTTTAACTAAAATGCCTATCTTTTTATTTCTATTATTTTAAGACTTTACAAAGAAAGATTAAGCCAAGTGGATGCAAAACTACAAGAGGTCATAGCTGGAAAAGCACCTGAATATTTAGAACCATTGGCAGCTTTACAAGAAAATATGCAAATCCGAACCAAGGTGGCAGGTAGGCATGTAAAACGAGTATCGCTGTTTCAACAGTATAAAATTGTCATACATTTTAAGGTCAATCTTCTGTTTTCTTTAGAATTGTTAAAGGAGTGTGTTTTAAAGTTAGGAATACTGTGGCATAGTTTTAAATGTAAAATATTTTTCAAGTCGAAGTGTATAGGTTACTTGCCTCTTTGCACAAGTTGCCTGATAGCATCACACTAAAAACATGGCTTTTTTAATGTTTCATTTAATGTCTGTCTGCCTGTGTGTAGTAAGCACAAAACTACTGAATTAAAAACAGTAATAATTTTTATTAGTCAGAAAATTTGGGATCAAGCCTGTGCATTGGTCACTGTTGAAATGAGGAGATATGTAGGTGCTAGCTTATGAAGTGCTTGCCAGCTCATCTTAGATGATCATGTTTTTCCTGATTTTCAAGTCTGCATCTCTTCTACTCCTCTGCTCCCATCCTCCTGTTCCATCTGGGGAAGGAGGAAAACTCTTGTCCTTATCAGCTTTTATCTACGCTGCATTTTAATTATTAAAACTAATGTTTAGATAGGCTTTTATACTCATAGAAGAAGCAGGCAAGAACTTTTATCTTCTTCTGGGATACAACCATATAGTCCTATGGAATTGTAGTATTATAGGAAGACAAAGTTCTGTACTTCCCTATTGTAAATTCTGAATTCTTTTCATGTTACAGCTTGACTCCTTTAGGAGTAATTGAGCTGTCTAAGGGTTACCTAACACAGGCTGTCAGAGAGCCAAAAGGCAGATAGTCGTGATCTCTCTAGCCAGGGAAGCTATGCCAGTGTCTTTTCTAAGAAATTCAGCAGAAGCACGGTGTAGGCAAACTGGAAAATGGAAAGCCTGCTTACACTTTCATAATACTAGTGCTACTTCAGTGCTACACAGTATGTCTTCATTGGTACTTTTGTCTTCAGGCTATGAGGAGAATTTGAAATCTTTTGGTCTATTGCATTTCGCTCCCTTCTGGTCCATAATGCCTTTTATCAGCTGGTGATCCAGAATTTCTGTGTTTTAATATCTTAACCCAAAATTACTTGTCTAGTCCTGAGTAGCCCACTTGGGCTTTGCAGAAGCTCATAGGTGAACTTGCAGAAGGCTTGATATAAAAGCAACCTTAATCCAGACTTTTGATTTTCATTTTTAAGAGTGCCTGTCTGTCGGTGCTCTCACATAGGTGTGTATGGATAGGCAGAATATTAGAGATTCTCCTGATTTGTCTTCAGCAGCATTGAAGATCCATGTTCCAATGTAAAAAGAGCCTGGTGTAAAAACTACAAAGTTTCCTTGAAGCTGAGACTAGAAATCAGGATTGGTTTTGGTTTTCCTTTTGTCCTCAACTGAATGAGATTAGTAAAATTATTCTAGAGAAAGCATGAAACTGCGGAACAGGCTTATTTTCTCTTACTGTTTGAGATCCCTGACAGAAGTGGGTAGTAGCAGGACTTGCGCCCCAGCAGGTAACCACTGAGGACCTGCTTCTATGTGACAGAGGGGAGGAAGGGGTGAAAAAAAACAAACTAAACTATGTTTAGCTAAACTATGGATATAATTGTATCTGTGGTAGAAACGAAATTGCTGTTCCTCTGCTCTCTAAGGCACTGACCACTATTCACACGAAATGTGGATCAGCAAAACAGGAATACAACCTTTTCTTTTAGAAGTATTCATAACTACACTGCTCGATTTCAGGCAAGTGAGCAGTGATTGTAAATTGGTAGACCTAGATATGCCAGTCAGCCATAAATATTTAAAAAAAAAAAAGCCAACATAACATACTGATGTAAGAAAATTTTGAATTCTAGCTCAAAAGTGACTTCGCATCGGAAAGATGATTGACATAATACTTGTGGTTTGTTTTTCAGAGGAATTGCCGGTAATGGTATTATTCCTTTTGCATTGTTTTCATTTATAGTCTACTGCATTCTAAGGGAAGTTGTTTTGGGTATTTCTTCAGTTGCTAGACAGCACCAGCGTGTGTGCAAACTTAACCCCTCAAGGTGGTAATCTGGAACAATTTAAATATTTTGTTGAATGCATTGAATATATTAATCCAGTTCTATCTATACTTGCCAGATATTACATTTCAGATACCTGTCAGATTTTTTCAGCTCTCTGTTTAGTAGACATGTTTTCAGAAATGTATAAGAAATGCTTCTAATACTCTGAAGCAGTATCCTTTGTATCACAAGGTGGCTATTTCTAAGAATGGAACAGAGTCTTGCTGATTTGTGTGATTTATTAAGATCATGTATTATAAAGTAAGTCTTATTCTAAGTATTAATTTAGAATCATAGAATTGTCAGGGTTGGAAGGGACCTTAAAGATGCTATAGTTCCAACCCCCCTGCCATGGGCAGGGACACCTCCCACTAGATCAGGTTGGTTTTTATTTTTTTAATTATGACCCATTTCAAGTTTATTCCCAAAAAATCTTCCTGCCTCCCCCCTCCACTGCCATCCCAGGGCTGGGCTTTGGGCTTCTCCTTCGCCCTGGCAGTCCCTGCCCTGGGGCTGGATTTGATTCCATGGAGCGTGTCGGAGGGGCAGGATCTTACAAATAAAAAAAACGAGTCGAAAGAAAAATTTGTAAAAGCTTGTTCTTTCATTCAGTTTTCTAGCTATCTAAAAACACCAAAACATTATTTAAAACTCTGATTAGAAAATAGAAGATGCCATTTAGTACTTCATGGACTTGAAAACTGAGGATATCCAGGATAATTTGATCAGAAATATGAAATAGACCTATTTTGTAAAGTTAGCATGACCGCTGGTGTAACTTGTTGACTGATAGGGAAAAAAGTTATTAAAATAGCATTTATTTTTCCTCTGATCTTCAGAATTAGGGGTTACTTGTTCTTATTTTTACTCTGTAAAGCAGCCAGCCACTGTAAGTGCCTAATACAATATATCTGTATTTTCCATTATGTATATGTACTGGGACTTGTGGACAGTCTTAAAAGAGAATTCTGAAATCAGATATTAGCTAAAGAAAGTAATATTGCTGTAATTTGTCTGATTACAGGTATCTATAGAGAGCTTTGTCTGGAATCTGTGAAGAACAAGTACGAATGTGAAATTCAAGCCTCTCGACAGCATTGTGAGGTTGTGCCTGCTATTTTTCATCAATAGCTAACTTTGTCTAACTTTACTGTGTGTCATGCTTTCCAAGTTCAGTGCACGTTTTTATTATTGCTTTTATTTGCTATTTGAATGCAATTGCTTTGTGATATTTAAGCCCACGTAAGAGGTTATCCAAAGCGTATAAAAAAATTAGCTTCATATTAGTTTGGCTTTCCATATAAGTATAGCTAAAGTTTCTTATTTTTCGTTAACAGGTTCTTATTAATAGATTTGCACATGATTTTTTTTTTTAACCTTTATTATAAAAAGATTACCAAGAACAATACAAATACTCAAGTACTTGTATGTCCAATGCTGTAACGTAACTGCTTAGATCCTGAGGTTTGCATCATAGTACTCCTTAACCCCCCATTACTTAAAGATGTTTTCATCTGAGTGGTTCACCATATTGCTGAAGTCTGTGGCTCCTACTATGCCAATAAAGCAAGAATGTGCATGTGTACTTTTAAAAAAAATTTCCGTTTTCTTGATACCTTGGGAAAGACCAAGGTATAATGAAGGGACTACTCATTACTGACTGTCTTTTTTCCTGTGAGTACTCCTGAGGTTGGACAGAATCCTTTAAGATTTGCAGGGTTTTTCATCCATGATTGAATGATTTGCTTTGGCTATATATTATTCCTTTTTACGGTGGTCCTTGTCCCTTGTTTTGCTATTATGTTTCTACTGTGAAACCTTCAAAATTCAAATATTCACCATCCAATAAGGGTCTCTTGGGGGAAAAGCTCTTTAAAGTCAGCAGTGCTGCTTGTAGAATCACTATTTCACTGAAAAATAACCATTCGGCAAGAATGCCTCTGCTGCCTTTAACAGCTTTTCACACCTTATTTGTCACCAAGTGCTTGAAGCAAAACAGATGTCTAAACACCAACACTATTTAATTTTAAAATGGAATTTTAAGATGGTCTCAAAACAGGTAACAGTCATTTGGCATTGCAGATACGTATAGGAGGCTTCCACCTCTTCAGTCCCACTGGGAATTTTTTTTTTATAATGAGGGATTGAAAAACTATACGAAAGGAGGTCTTTGGAATTTGTAACTTGAAGGGAATGGTAAACACGACAGTCATTTAAGTAGAACAGGGTTCTTTGTTTTCGTATATTCCTGAACTGTTTTGTTTCCCCCCAGCATAGGAGGGAACACTGATAAAGGTGAGTTTCTGTTAGTATGCTGTGCTATGGGCAGTTGAAGGACAGATATCTGCTGACTTGGGTCTTGGGACTGCAGCTTCTGGCAGAGACATGGTAGCAAATAGCTAGACGCAGTGACTTGTGGCTGCTTAAGCTGTTTTTTCAGTAAGTCCAAGCTGTCTGTTTTCCAGAGTTGTTAAAGATGTTGCTCAGTGAAAAAGAATTTTAAAATGTAACAGTCAGCTGTATTTCCTACTCCATGTTTTAGGAAATGTGCAAGCTTATGAAAGAACAGTAAATTTATTTCCTTGTGGCTTGGAACTCGGCTTAATTCCAAGTTACTGGTTCAGAGAGTTTAGTGTTTTTCAATGCTGCCTTTAAAAGGGTAACTGATCTATATAGATACTGTGTACTTTTGGTATCAGTCCTATGTGGTGGACTATAATTGAGAGCACTGTACTACAAAGTTGATTTTCTTGTTCTGAAACACTTAGAGATGGAAGAGAGTGCAGACTGCACAAAACGCTGCAGAAAGTTCACATCACGGTGTGGTTTTGTTTGCCTTTGTATATAAAAAATGCTAATGATATACCTAACATTGAAATCATTAGGTAAATCTATTTGAATCAGAAATTGCCTTTTAAAAGGACAAGCTAGCCAACTTTTCTGAAACAGTGCTTTTAAAGTGTTTTTCACAGCTTTGAGGTAGACAATTATGCTTTCATGACTATCTAGATCATTTTATGTGCTCAATAAATTCTTACTTTTGTGGGAAAGCTTTTTTCAGATCTATGAAAATAGGCAATTATAAATATTGTGGTAATAGATGATAATTCTCTATAAATGACTGCAGCTTTATTACTATTGGAAGCAGCTTAATAAAAATCTTTCCATCAAAACATTATATTTTCTGATCTGTAATGAAAGATGGCAGAGGTCACTACTTTACAGTTATTCATTGTGAATAAATCTTTGCTATCCAAAAGGAAAATACTGTATTTGTGTAAAAATACAAATATACTTAGTTATTCTTGGTACTGATATTTGATAACTTTATTTACACTTATGCCAAGTGAGTGTGCTGTCTTTAAGGAGCTAGGATATTGTGCTAAAAAAGTGGATAGGGGTCATATGCTTTATGGCTTCTGAAGAATTTTCACCTAAAGCTACTCTTACCTTCCTTCTGCTGACTCTTTAAATTGTTATCAAGTATATTTAGAGGATAGAACTTAGTCATGTAAAAATGTGTGATTTCTTGCTTTTTTAGAGTGAAAAGCTTCTGTTGTATGATACTGTACAAAGTGAACTAGAAGAGAAGATTAGAAGACTTGAAGAGGACAGGCATAGCATTGACATTACCTCAGGTGGATGGAAATTCAAAGTTGGGGCTTTTTTGTTTGGGTTTTTTTTTGGGTGGTGTTTTTTTGATTTTTATGTTTGGGGTTTTTTTTTCTTTCATGTTCTGGTAGCTACTGATTAGTCGACTGTACACATAGTATGTCTGGTGAGTTTCAGGTTATCCGGTAGAATGCTATTCAGCTGTAGACTTTGGGGAGGGGGTTGAATTTTAGCTTAAACCAAACTTTGTTCTAGTAATTGTCAGCATCCTTTATGTGCTTTGAGAGTATTAATCTGTGACTATATAACCATGTAAAGCCTTCTTTCTGTTCAGAGACAGCATCTCACCAAAAAATGTGTTTTTTTCCATTCTTGGGCAATGTTTTCTGCTGTAAAAAGAGCTAGGCATGTCAAGGTTTCTAATTCATAGCATGTTCTTACTATGTCTTTTCAGAATTATGGAATGATGAGCTACAGTCCAGGAAGAAAAGGAAGGATCCGTTTAGTCCAGATAAGAAGAAACCTGTTGTTGTATCAGATATCCTTTAACTGAAATCACTGTTCTTTCTAGTAGTGTTCACTGTTTTATAGCTAGTCTTATTACATATGTCATTACTAACAAATTGGATGCGTTCTCAAAATTGATTTTTGCATGGCAGATGTTATTCTAATTCGGAGTAGAGAAACCATGTTGACACATCCCATTATGAAAATTGAAATTAAGATTCTTTCAGCTAACTACTTGTTTCATATAGAGAATATTTCTAAAAACTGATTTTTCTAACTCTTCAAAAAACAGAGCCACAGGCAAAAGCAGAAAAAAGTTAGGCATTATGTTTGCAAAGTATAACTTGACTTGTGTAACTTCTCCTGTGTAACTTTGCTTCTCAGACTGGGACATCTTTACCTCACTTTATTGCTTCTTAACAATTCCATAGACTTTAGAACCCCCTGTGTGTACACCCCCCTAGAAGTGTACTTCTAGGTTACATAATTCAAAGATGCATTTATTTTTGCTGAGCTTTCACTTCATGTAGGTATTCTTTGTGTGAAGGATTGGCAGAACAGAGCTATTAATATCTTTCTACAAACAGTGGAGTATTTTTATTACTGCTGTTTAAAAGAGTTTTCCCTAACTTTTCCACGCCCCTATATAGTTTATATGTTACAAGACCTTGATATACTTGAAGACTGGACAACAATAAGGAAGGTATGATGAAAGGATGAATGTCAGTGGCTGTGGGTTTTGTTTGGTTTCTTGTCTAGTCCTTTTGCCTCTTAAAAATATTTAAATGTGTTTCTTATGTGATCAGAACTCTAAATAGATTTTTATTTCTTCAGTAGTCAGCTAATCATTCCAGTTCAAGCAATGTTATTGCTGCTTTTTCTGATTCTACCCAAATCATGCAAAGGAATCCAATAAAGTGGCGGAAGAGGTTATCTCTAAAATGGGTAGTCCGTAACTTTCCATGATAAAGTAAGCCTAAAGCCTGTGTCAAGAAGATCTGCTTTCTCATAGTCTAGCATAATTGGGTAGAAACTATGATAGGATAGTTTGATAGGATTTTGTTTTAAATTCATTTTTTTTTTAAAAAAATATGTATCATATGGTATGTTTTCACATAGTAAATAGTTTATTTTATGAAGATTTCTATGCTTCTACTTTTTTTTTTTTGGTATAAAGTGAAACGCTGTGTTTTTCCCAGATTATACGAGAATCAGGGTTTGCAGGAAGAGAAATTTGTTTGACCAATTGATGTATTTGAAAAAATAAATCCATCTTTTAAGTGCAGAATGCCCTTTTCAGATCTTTGTCATATTGTTAAAGTAACTTGCTTTAATGAAACGCTATCCTTGCCTTGCACCTGCAGTCACAAAATTTCCCCTAGTACTTCCCAGCTTATGGAATAGCAAATTACTTATGCGAATTTAAAAACTTGGTGGGAAATGGCTTTGAGTCAGTTTCCATCCTGCTTTATACTTGCACATATTTCCTAAACAAGAAGTAAAATGTGATGCCTGTGTGAAAACTTGTCTGACTTTTCTCTTCCTATCGCATCAGAAGAACAGCACAAAATAGCTTTCCCTCAGTTTCTTTCCTGTAATGTAACATGATTTTAAACAATAGCAAGAAACTCAGAATCTACTGGGGATCTTGTATTTTCTGAAAATAATTTAAAAAACCCAAAAGCAAACAAACAATCCCAAAAACCTCTTAGAGTTTTTTTTTTTAAACCTACTTTAATACGACATGTTTGCACAAGAGAAAATTTGTATGCTTTTGAGTGTAATGTATAAATCAGAAGAGTAGGTTGTTCATATAGGATGCTTTTTTTTTTTTCAGAATGAGTTGATGTCATTTTGTATTTTCTCGACAGAATTACAAAACAGCAATTTTGAGGGTTTAATTTAGAAAACCTCCTGAGTTATTTGTAATCAAAACTTTCTAAAGAAGGTGATTTTTTTCATCCTCAAAATGCTGTTTTATGTAGTTACCGAGTCACTGTTGAACACATTTTTATTTTAGGTTTGTTCTGTTTGTGGTTTTTGCATGTAAAAGCAAGTGTCCTGAGCTACACTGCACAATTAAAGCTGGCAGTTTAGAAAAAAAGACTATGCTTGCTGACTAACTTCATTTTCTTTTGTGTTTCAAGGCAATGGCTACGCTGGGGCCACACAGAGTAAAGCCAGAACGTAAGTAAACATTGTCTGGTTTCACAAGACAGAACTTGCTGTGTGCAGCGATGCACACTCCATCTAGGCAGATCGTATTTATTTTAGCCCTGGTACACTGGTGGAGGATGGGGTGAGGTAGCTGGAAGATGAGGCTTTTGTCTTTCCCCTCTCTCAAGTGCTGATACTTGTTGCTGATGATTGTGTTGAGAGCTGAATTCTAGAAAATTATCAACAAAAATGTAGGCTTCTAAAAGCGGGTAACACCAATTAGTATTAGCAAGCTATGCCAGTGTTTACACAAGATGAGTCAGGAAACTAAGAGCGTCCAGACCTTAGGGGTGCATTCTAAAGGATGCTCACGTTCACTGCAAGCTACAACCCTGAAAAAGTAGAGCTACGGGAAAGGAGTGTTAACTGATATTTGTCACTGAGGTGAGAAGCACATTAATGCTAGGCAAAATCAAATACTTGGAGGTGGTGAGTATGGAGGAAAAGGGAGAGGAGGCAACCAAGTGGTGTATTTCTTTAGTGATGTATTACTACTTGCACGTTGTGATAATGTGCTGATGAAAAGGTTTCAGGTTCTGCCATTTGAAGTCTTCTCTATATTGCATTGCTCCATTTGTGAAAAATTCATATCACAGATATGAAGGTTGTGGGGAAGAGAACTTCTATCTAAAAGTTGAAATATAACTTTTAATTTATCTGACTGGAAATAAGAAGGTATCTTGCCTTCAATTTTCTTGCGTTCTTGCAATTATTAAGAGAGACTACTTTTGATAATGGAAAAAATGTGTTTTCTATGTAAATAACATTTAACTGACTTCTGCCAAGTTAATGTTAAGTGACTTTTATTGATCATTTTAGCACCTGTCAAATTAGAAAAGCATCTACATAGCGCTAGATCTGAAGAAGGAAGACTCTATTATGATGGAGAGTGGTATGGACGTGGTCAGACAATATGCATTGATAAGAAAGATGAATGTCCTACAAGGTAAAGATTACTCAGTTTATGCAGCTCTGTACATTCATGTTAAGCAATAGATAGGATGATGGCATTGAAGAATAGGCTTGTTTGGAAATACTGCCACCTCAGTATCATACATTAGTTCACCTTGGAAGACAGGCATTATCAAAGAAGGTCAAGCGCTGGGCTTCTGAGAGAGGCTGGTAAAGGTTGGACTTCACCCAAGGTAATGAGATGTTTGTCAAGCTAGGATCTGACTAACAATTTAAGCTCTTACTATTTTCTGAATAGCCTTTGAGTAAGTTTTGTTTAGTATCTTGGGGGTTCATTGCTTTGAGAATTTGGTCTGTTGGCCCACCCAAAAAAACTTAATTATGGAAAAACACTTTATACTATTAAAGATAAGCTTTGTTTTCAGTTCATTAATGCTCTGAAAGAAAAGAGTTGGAACTTTTTTTTACATCTTTTCTTTCTCTTAATGAAGTTTCTACCTGGAAACAGTCTAAATATCACAGTGCAAATTTGGTTGAATGTTTAAGATATTTAAATGTATTTTCTCTGTATGACTAATATTTGTCAATTCTGAAAGATGGGTATATTTAAAACAACAGTTAAAATTAAATGTATATCTTACCTTTTACTGAATGGGGCAAATCAATCTAAGATCAGTGTTGATTAAATGTGCACAGCTACCCAGGAAAATTAACTTTAACTTAATATAGCAGTAGTTTACTGTAAAACTAGCTGTTTCTTTTCTTCCCGGTGTATGAAGGGGAACAGATTTTGGTAATTTTGGTGTTTGTTCAGGACTGAAACAGGAAGGTATTTTAGTAAACTATATATTCTTTCTGAAATGTAAAAAAATTCTGAATTAGTTTTGCAGAACGGACCAATTGTGTTGGGCCAAAAAAGATCTTAGTATCCAGTGTCTGACAACAGCCACAAGCTGAGGCTTAACAGGGCAATCATACAGTGGAACTTTCCCAGCCTTTCAAGATTTCAGCAACTTGCAAGGCTGAAAAGTTTCCTGGAGGGAGTTTTGTCACACAGTATGTAGTAGAACTTTCTTCCATTAACTGTTTTAATCTCTGGTTTTGAGCCTTTTTCTGTCATCAATTCTACTTGATTTTTTTTTTTTCCTAGGGATACGAGGGGGGAGTTGTGCTCACTGTTTGTGTTAAGGTTTACCACAGGGAGCATAAAAGCATCATTCATATAAGAATGGTTCAGTAAATCAGGCTTTGACTTTACTTCTTATGGTCTTGGCATAGTGACTAACAGTTGAATACTTGTTTTGCTTTGAATTTCGGGCTTCAATCTGTTTAACTTTTTTCCAAATATTTTGTATTCAAAGTAATTTCTGTGTATGTTTTCCAACAGATCTGGTTTTTTACCATAGGTGGTCTATTGTGTTTTCTATGGGTGACTTTTCTATGGTGTTCTTTTAAACAATAAAAATATTTGTACATGTTGAGGGTTTTCTCATAGGAGAAGAAAATAGATAGATAGCCGAAAAAATAAATACCTTCACTACAGACACATGCAGTTACCAAAGAATTCTGTTAAAACTATCCTTACAATGGAGCCAGTATCTTTTGGGCCTAGCAATTACAACTAACGCATATTTTCATTTACTGTATGGAAATACTGCTGCAGTTTTAAGGTTATTTATTAGCTTATAAGGTTTCTAAATTCTTCTTGTTTTTCTTCCCCTGACCCTTCTTCCCTCATTTTCTGTAGTGCCATAATTACAACAATTAACCATGATGAAGTTTGGTTTAAAAGACCGGATGGAAGCAAGTCCAAGCTGTATATTTCTCAGCTACAGAAAGGAAAATATTCAATAAAGCATAACCACAACTGACCATTGCTTACCAGATATGAAACAAGTGGTATTGCCATGCTTGATGTGCCACGGGGTGAAAGATGTATTTAATAGTGTTTTGTATTCCTTATAAATTTACAGCAGTATCTGATGTGTATTTGTAGTGCTATATGTGAACTTCATATGGATGGCCTTCAGAAACCTGAGGATGTTAAATCCTGTTGACAGACATTTTACCTCCAAATTGGGTCCAGTGCCTAAGATATGACGTACGCTCATCAAGTATAATGGCTCAGAACTTCTCATATTTGTAAAATGAAGGAAAAAAAAAAAAAAAAAAGAAAAAAAAAAGTTTTTAGTTTTTTTTTTTTTTCCATTGGTGACCAGTTGGTGTGATAAAAATGATAACCATAATTACCAGCAACTCACTTCGTTTTCAGTGAACATGTAATGCTTCTCTTGTGGATGTAAATTTAGCCTGTTCAGCTGTTGCTTTTGAATAGATTGTAACACGCATAAGCATTCTTTTAAACAAAGTGAAACGATTTATTAAAATTATTGCCCTCAACAGCTCTGCTAGTACTGACTGTGTTATATTTTGTAAGGTTTACTATATTGCTTGTAATGAGGCAAAGCTACATTTTTTTGAGGAGCACTTCTCAAGTTTAGGAGGCTATTCTATAGAAAACAAATTATTGGTGATTTTTTTTTTTTCTTCTTCCCCAGATTGCCAGCAAAATTTATGCATAAAGCGGACAGTGTTGCTCCAACCTGTGGTCTATGTAGCCCACAAAGAAAAACTGCGGGGGTGGTTATGTAAATACTGTTGCATGCTCTGCTTGTTTGGTCCACAGTTGTATGAAATACTATGAATCGTTTTTTCAAAAGGAAAGTATTTTCCCACAAATCATATATCTGGGAAAATTTACACTGACTTTTTCACCAAACGCTATTTCCAAATTTTTGTACCCTACTTCATCTTATTGTACACCAGAATTATTTCATGCAGCTTAGAAAGCTGAATTTCGCTGAACTTACTGTTTAAGCCACGGAGAAAAGTCCTAAATCCTTGATGTTACTGTGATGTGCTTGGAACATCTAGAATGATAGATGGGATTGCTGAAGAATTATTAATGCATTCATTATGTGCACTTTAATCTCCATTTATGATGATTCTTCTTGGAGAAAGAAAGCATCCATTTGCTTTAAATGATCACAGCAAATAAGTATTTTTATTGTAACATATAAATGTTTTATTCCTATATTAATTGTCTCTTCTAGTGCAGGGTGGTGATTACTTTCCAAATGCCAAATCAGTTTCTGCCGAGTGATGCTTTTCTACAATTGTATGACATTATTAAGCAAATATGTACATAAAGTAACAATTGACATGTTGGCTTTTAACAATATGAACTGTATGTATACAGTTGTTTGATAAACTTTTTGTAATAAAATATTCGTATTTTTTAACTTAGTATATAAATAAATGATCTGTGGTAGTGGACATCTTTTATGTTGTTTCGCTCTTTGGTTTTCTAGTCTTGTTGGAATTGCTGATGTACCAAATGCTAAAGGGAAATCTATTTCAGTTTTTGGAAGGCCTAAATCTTTTTAAAGACCTTTAGCTTGCAATTTTTGCTTTTGAATTTTGAGAGTTTGTATGTATAGATTTTGTTTCTTTGTTTTTACAATTTTTTTCTGTAATATTTTATGGAAGCGCTATTCTGCGCTGTTTATAAATCAAATGTAAGCACTGTTAAGAACCTCTTAGCTATTGATGTGCTTGAAATCTTTTGTATTTAGGGCATGCTGGGCACCCTAAACTGTTTCTGTGGTTCACCCCTTTCCTCCTTCCTCTCCTATATTCTGCACCTCTGTAGCTGCAATTGATTATTTCTAAAGCTGTTTCTAATCTGATCTCCTTGGTTGCAGAGCTTTGCTTTGGACAGCTCTGCAGTTTGGACTGACGCTTGGTGAGTGTGGCTTCTTTGCTCAGAATAAACATCATTCATGTCAACATGGCTGGGAATAAGCGTAGTGTTTACTATTACCAGAATTCCAAGAAACTGAGCTATGGCTTTTCCTTTTTACATGTAATCACTTCTGTGTATCTGATTGGAAAGGTATGAGGTTGGTCTCTTTTTATAATTGGTTAATTGTTTCATGCATAGACAAATTATATTTGGTACGTGCTATATATCTTTTTAATATTTGAACAGTTAATGGTTTGCTCGCTCCATCATAAAATGTAAGATGTCAGATTTTAGTCCTTTGAAGTACAGAGGTTTTTAGCCTGTTGTCCATGTGTTTTATCTTTTACACTGCTACAGTAAAGCTTTTCAAGCCTTGGTAGCATTATTTTAACCTAAAAATAGGATTTAGATCTGTAAAGTGCTGAAAACAAAAAGGTGTTGGGCATATCATTTATTCCTTGAGATACAATATGTGAAAAGGGAAGTAAATGAAGAGTAACAGGCATTGAGTGACGACAAATAGCTTTCTGTACACGTATAGAAAAGGCTTCTATATCAATAAGTATGTTTCAGAGGAGATGCACTTTTTTTTTTTCCGATCACACAGAGCAAGCCGATCTGTTAATCTTTCCCATAATGAAGTATCTGGTATATTTAGTTGAAATGCAATTGATTTAACTTGACAACACTTAATGAATAAGTATCATGTGGAATTTAGCTTAGGTATCTTGTAACAAGCAGCTCTTAAAATTTCCAGATGCACTTGGATTTTGGCACTTTGTTACACTGTGTTTGTTTTAAAACTATAAAAATTGTCTATTTATAATCCATGGAACATCTTGTTTTATATTTATAAGCCAAGGCCTGCATAACTAGCTCACCACCCCCATCAAGTGGCAAGTGATGATTAAGTACTAAAATTTTCACTCATTTTGAAAACCTATGCTATCTTCCCCCGTCAGGTTCAGTTCTGGGTGGGTTTTTTTGTTTGTTTTTGTTTTTTTTTTTTTCCTTTGGAGTGGAAAAAAAAAAGTTTTGGCTTTTACTAGAAGAGAGAAGTACTAATATTGCTCACAGCCTCCTGGAGAAATTCTTCAATTGGTACTGTGGGAAGAACTGCTTCTTTTGCCTTTTTCTGAGGACAAGGGGAAGAGGTAGGGAGAAAACGTGTTCAGTAGACCTCACATTTAAATGGCTAAAATCTGCAGTGTGTTTCTCCATATCAGGTTTGTTGGAGCCTTTCACTTGTCCTCATTGTAGCTAAATGGGATGTGCTTTCTTCTGTTTCTGCATATGACAGCCCTGTCCAAACACCTTTTTACAGGTGACCAAGTATGCTCTGTTCTAAGGGCACTTGATTATAGAATCATGGAATCGGTTTGGGTTGGAAGGGACCTTAAAGATCATCTAGTTCCCCCCCCCCTGCCATGGGCAGGGACACCTCCCACTAGACCAGGCTGCTCAAAGCCCCATCCAGTCTGGCCTTGAACACTTCCAGGGACGGGGCATCCACAGCTTCTCTGGGCAACCTGTTCCACTGCCTCACCACCCTCACAGTAAAGAATTTCTTCCTAGTATCTAATCTAAATTTCGCCTCTTTCAGTTTAAAACAGTTACCCCTCATCCTGTTCCTACACTCCCTCATAAAGAGTCACATAAAGATTGTTCCTAAGGAATTTTTTTAACAAGGCCCTTCTTGGTTGGGGGCATGGTTACCATTGGAATTAAGACCAAGTAGCCAGTATTTTCCCTCAGGTACCTAAGGTACCTCAGAGGACTGACAGTCAGGGTGCTCTGGGTGATGTCTACTTTCCAGGTAACTGCCTGGTAGCTGGAAATACTTCAGTGTTTCTGCAGTGTGTGTGTCCATCAGCTGCACGGTACATGTGCAGTAAATCAGCGTGGGATTTGCAGTCTCCGATTTAATCAAAAGCACAGCACGTATTCAGTAAGCCTGATATTTCCTGGAAATGCCAGCCTAACTGTACTTGCATGGCACTGTGTATGCTTTTATTTCTCTGTCTGGAAAATCTGGTCTTGATGGAAGAGATAGGACTTCCGACATTTAAGACTCATTTGTGTTTTTTCAGGAACTACCAAACTGGAAAGCCAAAAAGTCGTGTGCTGAGCTGACTCCTGTTTCAGTGTGCTGACTCCTGTAGACCTCATTTCTAGAAATCTGCCTTTCCCAGATGTTGTATAAAGAGTTTGAACACTGAAACGGAGCTGAGACATTCGCTAGCGGGCAGAGGACACAAAGTTAGGTGTGGTGCTGAATGCAATGTTGAAGAAATTCCAGCTCCTGAATAAAGATTGAAGAGGTAAATAGAATAAATGAAGTGAAGAAGTATACGTGAAACAGCAGTATTTAAAAAAAAAAATGGCAAGATGAGTAACTTAGCCCTAGTTACTCTGGGCATTGACAGAGGCAATTCCTGATAGGAAAAAATAGTGTATGATTTCGTAAGTAAGGATTGTTTCACATGGCAAGGGGTTCAAAAAAAGGCTTTGTAGGCAAACTTTATGTTTGCCATTTCCAAGCTTTTAAAAGTGTCAATATTACTCTTCCAGTATGGTTTGTGTGTATGAAAGACATTGTATAAATGTATAGGACTCAGGTCACTTAGTAAGGCAGTAAGCTCCAAATTCTCATAAACCAGTGTTTTCAGATGTGTTAACTACAGATGGCTTACTGTAAGACCTGACTTGCTAGATTTTTTTTAAAGATCTGTGTTATGTTTTTGAAGACAGTCATTTCTTTGAACAATAGGAAAATACAGAAAGTTCCCATTGTTTAAGAGGTGGTTAGCAGCAGTGGAACGTGTATTTATTTATTTATTTATTTTTTTAGCATGTCAGTTCAGTAGGAAAATCTTCACCATCACCACTGTCTCCGTGAACAAGCTGGACTAGGGCGGCGCAAATTAAAATAAGCTGCATTATTTTTTTTGAACAGGGCAACATTAGCAGATCCTCCTTTTCCTATAAGCAAAATAAATCTGAATCAGTTGGCACAAGTAGGAATATTAAATCTGTTTTTCCTCTCTGGACATGGGGTGTGTGGTGGGGGTACCCTTGCTCCTGTGCTCTGGAGACCCGTGTTGCTGAAAGCCTGCAGGTGGCAGTAAATTTATGCTGAAGTTACTTAACAGCAGTTAGAGAATTTTCCATCTAGATCCTGTTAGGTTTTTTTACACCGTTTCTTTTAGTTGTGGCAGTACTACAACTGGTTTTAATCCTAATGCATGCTAATTAAGGGATATTCGGAAAGAACAGATAGTACCCAGAGTTCTAAAGAAGGATTATCTTTTGCTACTGTATCGTGAAAGAAAATTGCTATGTAAAGGCTTAGGAAGGAACAGAAATGGATTAGATGCTTTCTAGTTGCTATAGAAACAAAATATGTAATTAAACAAAATGAAACGTATTACAACTCTTTCGCTGATGAAAGTACTTAGGAAAGGTTGGACAATGAATGTTTTATATTGCAACACCAAACTGAGAAATAAACAGAGGGTTTGGGTTTATTTTTCTAATGTAATTTTCACCTACTGCTTTTTTTGTGCTCGGTTAACTGAAACGAAAAATGTTTCGTTTCCTAAGGTGAATCTATAAAAAGGGATGTCAATAATAATAAACAGTAAGTAATGCTGGGGGGATCTGCATCAATACTGTTGCAAATTAATAATATTAATATTATTATGATGTTAATGATACTAGGAAATGAATACAAGTCTTAAGTACATGCTTTTTTTGTGGAAAAAACCCAAACATTATTTTAAGAGTATGAACTGTTTAATTACACTTGGTTTAAAATAACTTTTACCAGGCCACTTCAGTGTTTCTTGTTCTATAAAAGTATATTAACAGTTTCATACCCTTGCTCTGTAGCTAATGAAGACAATTTCATAATGAAAAAATGCATGTCAAAAGAACTTTAATCGGAGAGTAAGTGCTGTGAGTTTAGGATGCATTTCCAATGAGGTAGCAGCGAGTGCCAGCTGCCAGAAGAGGGCACTTGGAGGTTTCTCATTAAATGCTATTTACTCTTAAAGTTTAACTCGAGTTCTCAGAATTCTCCTTTTGTTTCTCGTATCATAAAATTTCACTATTTAAAGTTCATAAATGGAGCAGTGATTGTTACTTCTCTTTGTTAGCTTAACTCTGAAGGTGATCGTGTCTGCCGTTTGTGAATTGAGGAGGCACGTTTCCGTGGAAGAATCTTTTATTTAGGACGTGTCTCAACATGTGGCCGGGGGAAGCGGGTGGAAATTGGTTGGCTTTGTATTTTACACCACCAGCCTCCAAAAAAGATAGATAGATAGATAGATAGATAGATAGATATAAAAAATGATGGTATATGATTCTTATCTTTATTGGTCAGAGTAAAGGAACGGAAGGAAGGTGAAAAGAAATCCCACATCCAGTGGGACTCAGTATCCAGTTCAATGTATGATTTCAAGTTCAGGTCATTATTGCAAAACATGGCTAAAATATCAGAATCTACCCTATGTAGACAATGTTTACCTTGGAAGTACTTTATGTGGTACATCTGCACTTGCTTGCCGGGCTTCTGTACTGCATGATCTCCAGAGGTCCCTTCCAACCCCTATGATTCTGTGTGAATGAATCTCGTTTATCCCTTCCTAAATCCCGATGAGCTTATTGCCTGCCTTGATTTAGCACACCTATTCCCAGGGCTCTGCAGCTCCGGAGGGAAACAAACAGTAGGAAACGTGGAAAGGGGATGCAAAGAGCCAGATCTGCTGAGAGGCAACGTGTGTCCGGCCCCTACATGCTCACTCAGGACCAAAAGGGACACAGAGGGGGAAAAAAGGAGGGAGAAAAATCTGGGTTAGGAATTCATTTCGGATCTGCCTGTCTTGTATTCCTCCAGCAACCAGTTGCTTCACCCTCAGGTGTGTGTGTCCTGTTGTGCTTGACTATATTTATAGTGATTTCTAAAGCAGCTTAAGTGTTAGTCCCGGCAACTAATCCTCTCAAAGTGTCTTTAAACAAACAAACAAAACACCCTAGAAAAATGTATTGATTTTTCGCCTTTGTTTTTCTTTTTTTGGAGGAGGAGGTGATGGGGGTGTTTAAACCCATTCAAGCCCTTAATATTTTGCTGCTAAGACTTCTGAAGGCAAAATTTTCCTTTTTTTCACCTGGCAAAGTTGCCTGGAGTTTTTGATAGTTACAGACTAAGACTACTGTAACTGCTAAACTGGTTTTTGTGTGTTTATTTGGGTTTTTTTAATGTTTTCAGAGTTTTTTAGATAATAACGAATACATTAAATAAACATACATTTTACAGTCAAGACCCCAAATTTCACTTAACTGGAAAAATCAATAATATAACTGTAACCTAAAATGCAACAAACCCCCGTAAATTTTGCAAATATTTTTAAAAGTGGGGGGAGACACCCCCCAAAAATGGGGTGGAGATGACCCACAAAATCACTTGGACAGGTATACGTTACATGTGTTTTAGTAAAAACTTTGATTAATTACTAAGAACAGGTTTGTGTTTTGCAATGCTATAGAAGCTTCTTTATAGGTGTTTGAAGACTCTGAAGTGAAAATATATGTTTCACTAATACTGTCTATAAAATTTACCTCTATGTCTAATAAAATGTTTTGAACATTTTTTTTTTTCCTGGACCTAAATGGGATTTTCCACTCCCCTCTTTTTTTTGTGCTCTCCATATTTGTCTTGTGTGGAAGATGGTGGTATTTTCCTGAGGAAAAAAAACACCTGCAAAACAAAAAAAAACTAAAATGAGACCGTCACTAAGGTGTGCAAATCCTTGCGTAGATTATGGACCTGGGAGAGTTGTGTCTTCAGTGATGCGGGAGACCCCTGTCATCCACCAAGAGGAGAGGTGACTGGGAATACACTCCAGCTAAAGGTGTAGGTCCAGTGAGAACAGAGGAGCACAAGACAACTGGAGTTATACAACTCATTAAAACACCCGGGAAAAGAGAAATCTGAATCCTCTGGTCTGCTGTGGACTCTCCAGTAACAGGTTGCTTGTCCTGTCTCCCTGCTTGGCTGCTTTGGCATACTTCCCTTAACACTTTGTAAGACATTCCTGCAAATCTTTTGATTCTTGCTCTCAGAATCCCACCTCCTCCACCTGAGTTACTTCAGATGCCTACAATGAATCGTCCGGTGGCCACTGCTTTCTCTCTTGCTGTAAGGCTGCAGCACCCTGGGCTAATACAACACCCTGCTCACAGGTAAGGAGAAATACCTCACAACAAGCAATGTATTTAAGTGTTATCACTTGAAATTTTTTATTATCTCACAATAATGCAAAATTGTCACAATTTACCTCTCCTCTTAAATGACTAACAACATGCTTCTGTGCTATGCTCCAATGGTGTGTGTTCAGGATCTGTAAAATACCAAGTTCTTAATTTTCTGTGGCCAGCGCTACACTGTTGTTCTCATACTTACTAACGTTATTACAAATTACTTGACCCTTAAACCATCTGCAACTTCCTAAAGGCTGAGACAATTCATGTTCTCTTGATCCCTGACTTCCTTTTAACCAACCAAATAATTTCCAACCATTCTTATCTTGGTAAAATGTTTGTAAATATGATTCTCCTTTAGTTTGCAACTCAGGTCTTGACTGTTTTGGTGCAAGGTCGCAGCTAAAGTATTGCAGTCAGGGTATTTATTTGTTGGCCAATGCATCACTCCAAAGCAGTTGGGGTAGCTCCTATGACAGGCACAAAGCTCTGTGATGACCAGTAGAGCTGTGCCATGGTGGCCGAGAGGGGATAAAACCTGAGAAAGGCTGTGGGGTGTAGCTCTGTTGGTTGAGGAGCCAGCTGTGTTCTCCGCTTAGTCTGTCCTGAGCAGCAGTACTGCTGGGCAGCAGCTGTGGAAGGTCTTCTCTTCTCCATTTTTCTGGTCTCGGTTGTGTGTGTCTTGGAGATGAGGGAGATGTGCCAGAGGTAGAAGAACGCTGGGCTCGGAGGGTTCCATGTCAACTGAGGTAGCTGTCTTGGGTGTGATGTAATTAACAAATAAATTAAGGTCAACTTCAGTGCTGTCTTCAAAATAACTGAACCTCAATCGCCACCGGTAAAATACAGATGTATCATATGAGAGAGATGTCTACGGAATCAGTCCTCTTCTGTCAGGTTCTTGACCGTGACAAATAAGGTTATTTGTGCTTTATTTTTTGAACCTACCTTTCTGTGAGGTGAAAGCATGGAGGGTAGACATAACTGATTTGTGTTTCTTTTTTCCCAAGCTTCGTTAGAGTAAATATTGAGATAATGTTTCAACATGCCTTTATTTCTAGTCTTACTGAGCCTCAAGACAAAATCAAACGGCTGTTGGACATGTTAATTCTACATGCTCAGTATACAACCTTCAAATACGTTTGAAAGAGGAAAATCTTGTTATAACCACCATTTGGAGAAAAAAATAAAGGATGGTCTTCAAGAAGAGAGGAGGCTGGAAAGGTGTATGTTTTCAGATTTCATCAAAAGAGCAAAAGATGTGGCAAAGAGTATAAAAGTTTAATCTTTCAAAAGGAGCTGTATAGTACTTTTTATACGTATTCTTAGATATCAAGGAAGACTATAGGATATTATAGCATATCCCATTTCTTTAACTGAAATAAGCTGGGATGCTCACACTGATCCTCACACATCATGAGGTGAGGAGGGATTTGTACCAGGAAATACAGTGCTAAGTATTAATCGAGGGGAGATTGTGGCTAGATGTGAGAGACACCAAAGCGCCTGGAACACACGTCCAAAACCTCGGGGGACCACAGTTGAAGGTCCTGTGATGTCACAGGTTATTTCAAGCCTCTTGTGGTCAGGACCCAGAGCAGCAGTTACGCAGCTGAATCTGTTCTCAGACGAATTACAGCACAGCCGCTGCCTCACTGAGTTGCCTGAATCACAGAATGATAGGGGAGGGATGTCTGGAGATCATCTAGTCTAACCCCCTGCCAGAGTAGGGTCACCTAGAGCAGGTTGCACAGGAATGTGTCCAGGTGGGTTTTGAATGTCTCCAGAGATGGAGACTCCACCACCTCTCTGGGCAGCCTGTTCCAGTGCTCTGCCACCCTCAGAATAAAGAAGTTCCTCCTCATGTTTAGATGGAACTTCTATGTTCAGGTTTGTGTCCATTACCTCTTGTCCTGTCACTGGGCATCACTGAAAAAAGCCTGGCCACATCCTCCTGATACCCACCCTTTAAGTACTTATAAGCATTGATAAGATCCCCCCTCAGTCATCTTTTTTCCAGACTAAGAAGACCCAAGTCCCTCAGCCTTTCTTCGTAAGAGAGATGTTCCAGTCACCTAATCATCTTGGTAGCCCTTTGCTGTACCTTCTCCAGCAGTTCCCTGTCCTTCTAGAACCGAGGAGCCCAGAACTGGACACACTATTTCAGATGTGGCCTCAACAGGGCAGAGTAGAGGGGGAGGATGACCTCCCCCAACCTGCTGGCCACGCTCTTGCTTCTTACCTCTGTTGCCAGCCTCTCTGGCAGCTGGAGGCAGCCTGCAGAAGCATCAGGTGTTGTCTAGTGGCAAAAGCGTTGTTTGATGTGCAAAAGACCTCCGTGGTTAACTACATACTAGTGTGTATCCATTCAGTGGTAATGATAACAATTTTTTCTTCTATTACGTGATATGCAACAACTCCAACAAGCCATGAAAGCGCCAGGCCCTTGGTGCAGAGGACACTGCCCGCAGGTGCGGGACACACGGCTTCACCTCTGCAGAATCTCTCTGGATGTGGATGCGTAGTTGAATCGGGGCTGCTGTAGCCGTCTGCAGATGCCTACTCTGTCTCTGCTTGCTCTCACCTCAAAACGTGCAAGGCTTTGCTGCTCAGTTCCTAAATCCCACTGGGAGTTTGGCTTTTCATCTCGGCACGTGTCTGACCCCACTTCCTCGGTGGGAAGCCGCGAGGTTTGATGTGTTAGACACAGGTTTGCTCAGATGATATGATGGTGAGAACCCTAGAACTAACAAAAATAGCCGGTTATATTATACAGAATGCATTTTGAGCCCAACACGATAAACACTTTTTTTTCATTTAAGACTATGAATTGAGATCCAGTTTTTAATCACACAAGCACCATTTTGTTGAAATGATTATTGGATTGAAGTACAGAAGTAACATGAGCAAGATGGAGTCTGTGCATGGTACGTAACCAATAGCCGACCTTTTAATTTTTTTTTACCATTTTCACAGCAGGAATCAAATCACAAATGCATTTTGTGAGTGTATCATTTCTGTTTCAAGAACTCACTTGTGCTGAACCGCCTAAAACTCGGCACCTGTGGAAGAAGTTGGGAGATACTGTGATAAAATGTACTATTAATTGCAGATCTTTATTAAATTCTCATATTTGTCCAGCTTCTCTCATTCTCCTGTTGTGTGGTCTTGCTACTTGTATGACTGCAGTATTCATTAAATCTCTAAATAGAAAGCAAAGGAAAGCTTTTTGGGTTGAAATGCATTTATTTTTTTTAAATTCTTTCTTCCAGTATTTCCCTTTTAAATAGTTTGAGATGCATATAAATATTCCTAATGATTAGGCAGTAGTCAGCCAATTCCAACTTGCCTGCAAATGAACCATTTTTAATCAGGCTTCATCTGAATTGGGCTCTATCATAAATTTCACGCGCAACTCGGACAAAGCTGTTTCTCATTTTAAGGAATGCTCTTTCTTTGTGGGTTTTTGTTTGTTTGGGTTTTTTGTTGTTGTTGTTGGTTTTTGTTTTTTTTTCCTTTCCTAGGGTATAAATAACCCAGTATTGTTTGGAATAATATAGAATAAAAATGTTTTCCTGGCCATGTAGGATTCAGGATGTGGGTTGCTTTATTATTGTACTTTATAATGCAAGAAAGATTCTTCTTATGGAAGACTAACCATATCCCACTCTTATTTATTTTATGGAGGAGGCCATCACAGCAAGGCTTATCTCCTGATACCTGATATCAGGCTAATCTCATTGTCTCTGATTTTTATCTCTGGAAACATACCTAACCAGCCTGTTATTAGCAATCACGTTTGGTGATAATAATTTGGAAAATTTTTCAGCATCACCAGCTTTTGGGAATTGGCCTCCCTCACTTGGAAGGAGCGATCCAGCATGGGTGGGCAGCCACTTTACTGGCTCTGAGGTTACAGCCCCCCAGGCAGGACTGGGCAGCAGAAGCACCCCTGATGCTTTAAAGACAAGAGGCGGAAGATGTTGTAGCTGGTGGAAGAGGAGCAACCCTCAGCCTTCAGGTCTCCTCTGCCTCCCTCCATAGGGAACAGCAGTGTAAGCCGTCCTCACACTGGGTGTAGCAAAATGCTTTCTCTGAAACCTCTCGCTGCCTTATCAGATGCAATTAACGCTGATGAAGTTCAGAACCTGTTAGAGTGAAAGGACTGATGGACAAGCAGATGATATAGTTGAGTAAGAAAACTAGGCGCTTGTATTTAATATAAAAAATATTGAGTAAGCGAACTAAAGCCAGGGACAGGGTTTTGTTTCTTTGGCATCTTTGTTCATAACTTTTCTAATCCTTTATGTGGTAATTGCAAATTTAATCCCAAATACTCATACTGCTGCCTGGTGTCTGTATTTGTTTTCTTGGTATCCTGTGGCCCGAAAGTTACCACAGAATATGCCATTTCTTTTCTAAACTGCTAGGAATTAATCTAATATAATCAGATAAAGAGTATTATGGATATATTTTGAAGTTTTCTATGTATATCAGTATGTTTAGGAACTCGATTTTTATGGTTGGTGCAACAAGTTTAAATATGTGTAATAGATACTCAATTTCTTTGGGAGTTTTTGGCTTTTTTTTCAGTGTCACGAGGAATTCTTCAGAAAAGCAGAAAAATAAACAGGATTTAGGGATTTGCAGCTTGACCAAGCGACGGGGGGTTGCTGGGCGCATCAGGAACGTCAGCAGGCGTGCTCCGTGGCTCTGGTGATCCCAGCCTGGAGGCAGCTGTGCACCGGGGAGCTGGCGAGCCACATCACAGCGAACCCGAGGAGCTGCGGGCCTGCGCTGCGCTTATTTAGCAGCTTATATATTGCGTTCATAGCATTGCTTTCAGGCCTGCGCTGAGCTGCACGTACGTCTTGGCCACTGGATAAACGTTGCCAGTGGACTGTGATGATGGAGGCTGCAGGCAGCTCCCGTTCGGTACCAGGGATTACACCACCCGTGTGTCTTTGTCTTTATCGGAAAATGTGGCAACAAGTTCTCCTGTGAGCATCCTTTTTTTGTTTGACAGTAGAAATGAATAGAATTCTTTTAAGAAAATCCCATAAAATCTTAAAAGCCCCAAATGGGGTAGGGATCCAGCAGCATACTGTGCACTGATTGGAGACCCATCTGGTGCCTTGTAGCTTGGGATTCCCAGCAGCTGAAGAGATGTAAAATCATCTATACTATCCTCTGCTTTTTTGGAGTATCAGCTCCACTAAACGACATTTTAAGTGATCCTTCAGAGAGTCTGAGTGCCTTTCTTGTTGGAATCATAACAAACCAGGACCTCTTGGTGCAGAGCAATGGCATGCTGATTTTGAGGGAGAAATGTAAAACCAAATGACACCAGTTTGTGTTGCTGGTATGACTTGAAGAGAGTGAATGTATGGAGAAAAGAAAAGTACTATTCTATCTGCTCTGAGCGCCTGTTATTAAATTCCAGATTTTAGCTTTTATTTCATATGTTGTAGATAAGCCTATTGATGTTGTTTTAGCTCTGTACGCGTTAGATACTCTCCAAACAGGAGGCCTGGTCCTGTACCTGAGAAACCCGTGCGTGACCTTCTGCATTCCTGGAAGTTCTTACTGACATTGAATAGTACTGCAGAGGTATTAAATCTGCTTGTGTGGGTGCGCGAGTGCTGGAGGATCAGGCTTTTGGTGTTTAGAGAAGAGGGAGAATTACCTGCTATCTGTCAGATCTTACATTTAAAACTCCTGCACCGCTGTAGTGCTCAAGCTACTCGGACTCTGTGCCATGGATAGTATTCCCTCCATGCTGGTAGGTACAGGTGTGAGCTATAGCATCAGTTGAAATTTTTGTTGACTTTGCATAATATATAATTTTTCTTTTAATGGTTTGCATAAGATTAGTTTAGGAAAGCTATGGTTTTTTTTTCTTTGTGGTCTATGATTTAAAACAAAAATATTTGCCAATGTTACACCTGCAAACAGAAAATGGGGGAGCAATGTGACTAGCTGTAAATTGTGCGTAAGGGTTAACTTTTCTGTGACTTCAGGGTTGGGTATCAGCACCTAGAAGAGTGCGGAGCCCTTCTGGTGGCCCAGTGGCTGAAGGATCATGTTTGCTTCCCTGATTTTATTACTCATTTGAATCAAACCCTCTTTGCATTTTTGCCACTGGGTCTTGTGAATGCTGGGGTGGGTACGGCGAGAGAAATGGGAAGTGAACTCTTCAGCGCCCACTGCCTGCTTAAACGTGCCTCAGAGGACAGCTTGAGGCATCTGAGCTTCGCGGTCCTGGGGTCCTTGGCTGAGGATTTTGGAGGAAGCCGTGTGTGCGCACTTTTAAGTGCTGCGTGGTAAGTCGAGTTGAATTCCTCTGCGAGGTTCTTGATTTCATGGAATGATGGAAGTTTCACAGCAGCTTCTCTTGAATAAACCAGATTATTGAATTAAAAGTGAAAATATGAACGCAATTGGTACATTAACATTTGTGTATTTTCCTTTTAAAATGGTTTATTTTTCAATCTTAATTTGCGTGCAGTGAATACTCACTTCTAGCAGCTTTTATATGGCATTAATTTGTTAACATTCATGCCCTGTGATCCAGAAATACAAATTTTGTGATTTTTTTTTTTTTTTTTTTTTTTGGAATAAATGTGTGTGTGGACTTCTGGTATTTTAAGCGTAAATGGATACTTGGTCATTTGGTTAGCATAAGAAAATCTGATACTCTTATTGTGCAATTTCCTTGCAGCTGCAGTTGATACCAAAAAATGCTTGACCAGTGGAAGTGTCTTTACTGTGCTGTTGCTATACATAAGCGATAAATGTTTACTGGCATTTGTTAGTAAATCCTCAGATGTTCAGCATAGTGTAACAGCCTTGTTTTAAAGGCAGCTTCAAGTCTAGTGCACTGTGAATGGGAGGGAATACTAATAATGATGTCGGTGAGTAAGATTCACTCTGCTACAGTTTAATCAGGTTTTCCTGGATTTTTATAAAAAGCAACTGTGAATTAATCCTCTGTATTTTTGTCTCAAGTATAAAACGTACATTATATTTCCAGAACCAAAGCTGAAAAAAAAAAACACCAAAGGGAAGTTACCCTTGGGCTTTGGTAAATGTTCAAGAGGTGACTTTTGACATGTAATGATTCTTGTCTATGCAAGTTGTTTTCTGGTATAGCAGGCTTTTCTTTTTCCTAACAAAAAGCAGAGAAATATACTTCTCTATTCTCAACAAATGTTTTTGAGTACTAAATTTTTAAAAAAACAACCACCACCACCTTTTTGGAATGATATTCAGGCTTCTTCATCTTTTGGTCTTGGCTCTCCACGGTTGCCAATTGCCGATTTCAGCCTGGCTATGTGGGATCAGATACCCAGCGTGGCTGTAGGTGTCACCTCAAGTACACTTAAAAAATGCGTGTACCAATGCAGTGCATGGAGGTAAAGCAGAGAAATAAGTACAAAACAACGTTCTTTGATGTATATCTCCATTTCTGTCTGCTACTCCTCTTCCTTGAATTATGTATGTCCTAACATGAGATGTTGATGTTGCCAGTTAAAGCCAGTTTAAGTGGCACTTTCCAACCTCTCCACATCGGTGTGTTTTAGTTTGTTAGTTTGTTTGGTTTGGTTGTGGGTTGTTTTTTTTTTTTTTCCACTTGGGTTCTCGTTGCTTGAGACCCTGGCACCTTGCTTTAGCTGAAATTTCAATAAGTAGGTTTTTCTTAAGATTTAGCCCTAAGTGCCTTAGGTTTGGAAAAATGAGTTCTAGGCACTGAGGTATTATTGCAAGTCTTTTGCCCTGAAATCACTGGATATTTATGAGAACCCAGTTGTTAAAGAACGAAAGATGTTTGTAGCTATATGCCAGTTTGCATTCTGCTATTGTTGATCTCTCTTTTATTTTTCTCTTGGTCAGTTGGTTCAGACAGACTTTTTTTCAATTATTAATAAAAACTACACAAGGATGAAAGAAAGGTATTCACAGGTAGCTCGGTAATAATTAACTTTAGAAAAAAATGGTTTGAAATTTTAAAAATAAAATATTAATATAAAGAAAGCGTGGATGCTCACGCATGTGCACACACACAAAGGCATTACTACCTTTTCAGTTATGCTTCTGCCGTTCCAGAAAACCAAACATTATGTTAAATCTGGAGAGACTATTTTTCACAGTCCTTGTGCCTTGGAGTAGCTGTAGATAATACTAGAAATGGCGACTACTTACCTCACCCGAAAATATGTTCCAACTCTTTTGAACTCAAGCTGCAGTGTAGTTGAAACCAATTATCTCATCCAGTGATTTTTTTTTTTATTTGTGCCTTTAATAGTCACGCAGTGGGCTTGTGATGTTATATCAACTAAAATGCTTCTCAAAACCAAGTCTTCAGAGGGTAAAGATGTAGTGTTGCATGCTGTGTTCATCTTTATGAACTTTCTTCCTGAAAGACCTAAAATTTCACCCTACAGCAGTTTCTCCTTTTCTTTCTGTCTGTCTCTTCTGAGAATGGAACAAGGTGTCTCGCTAGAGAGTGGGTTTTGTTTGGTTTGTTGATTGGTTTTTAAATCTTTGATATGCTGGAATTAACAGTAAAGCTGCTAAAAGGTAAAATAAAATGAAAAATCTTTTCTTGCTTATGTCCCTTTGTAAGACGTTCTTACCAAATATATTTCTGTGTTTTCAGGGTCATGTTGGCCTCTACTTTTCTCATACAATTTGCACAGAAAATTAATATATGCTAACTATATAAATTAACTATTAAATCCAAGGATTTCTATTATTCTGAGAAGAAAGAGCTGCAGAAGCCTTATAGGAAAAAAAGGTGTGCAAATATCTGGTATTCTTATTAACCCGTTCTGATTTATGTCCTGCAATGTTATTTGTGAATGGCTTCCCTGTGATTAGATTTGAAATGTAAAACAAGTCTCACTGATATAACAAAGATTAAAAAGTACAAGCGCAAGTATTAACCACTTAAACTGTGCCAAAATCTTCTAGTCCGTGTAACTGATTGTGTACCACAGAAGAGTATTTTAAAATATTCTATATGGTCATTAAGACAGTTTTATAGGGCACAGCTTCAATCACTAAGTGAAAATCTCGTGTCTGTTTCAAAGATTTTTTTTTCTTCTTCTTTTTTTTTTTTTCCAGACAGCAGTGCAGAAAGTTTGTTTTGTTCCATGCTGACAAAAATAAAAAATCTTGCAGTAATGTTCTTTGCAAGACAGGGGGAACACTTTATATTCGTTAGGAAATCTGTGGGACTAACATAGAAGATGTATCATCTGCTATATCCAACTGCTACAAAAATAAAAGCCTCAAGCATTGTTAGCCAAGTAGGCTTTTTCTGCTTCAAAATACTTTATAAAATAAGGTTCGCATCTCCTTGCGAGAGGCCGAAAATATTATTATGGCAAAACTATATTAGGGAAGCACAAGTCTGTCATTCCAGCATAGTGTACACTAAGATTACAACACACCCACACATATATGTATTTATACACACATGTAAACGTACATGTATATACAAATATACACCAGTCTCTCTAAAGGATGACTGCAAACCTGTGTCTCTATGTCCAATGCACATAACTCACCCCGTAAACTGCTTATCTTCTCAGATTTATCACAGCTCAGAAACAGTATTATTTAAAGAAATGAAGTATTCCGTCAGGGATTGCACGACAGTTTAATATATTACTATTAAACCTATATCATAAGCAGAGTTACTTGGCACAGGATGTGTTCACCTGTAGGAACATAACGTTCTTTGATGTATCTCTCCGTTTCTGTCTGCTACTCCTCTTCCTTGAATTATGTATGTCCTAACATGAGATGTTGATGTTGCCAGTTAAAGCCAGTTTAAGTGGCACTTTCCAACCTCTCCGTGTGGGTGTGGTTTTGTTTGTCGGTTTGTTTTTCCACTTGGATTCTCGTTGCTTGAGACCCTGGCATCTTGCTTTAGCTGAAATTTCAATAAGTAGGTTTAGCCCTAAGTGCCTTAGGTTTGGATAATTCTTAGTGACCCCATAGCTAAAGCTGAGATGTCTTCCCACAGGTACCGCCTGCCGCTTTGCTGGCTGCATGGTGCCGTGGGCGTGCATCATGTCATCCCGCAGTCAGGTATTTCTGTTCCCCTCCGTGGCCCCGTCTCACGTGTGTCTTAGTCTCCTGATGGGTCAGACAGACCTTTCTCTGAGACATGACCCTGCCTTGATATACAGGCTGTGGGAACGGCGAGCTTTATGCTGCCATCTGAATTCGGCCCAGATGGGCTAGTGGATGCCTTGAGAGATGTGGGACAGCATGGTGCCCAGCTCCAATGGGGCAGCAGAGCTCTGCCTTGGCTAATGCCCATGTCAGGAGTACAGGAGTACACCACTGCTGGTGGCACGCTGCTCTAAGCTGAATCCCAGCTTAATGTACCAGGCTACTTGTGACACAGTAAACATACTGCTGGTCAGTGACAGACCTGGGGGAAGGAGGTAACCAGACACAGTGGTAGCAATCCTTTCCTGGCTCTAGACTGGCAGGCAAAGGCTCAGGCTACGAGAGGGGCTGTTTCCAACACGTGCTAAATGATACACTGCAATACAACGGGGTGAGGGATGTTTTGGTATGTTGTGTTGATGTCACTTTTTCTCACTTTTTCTTGTCTTAGAGCAGTTTTAACGTAGCTCATACTCCCTACTTTGCCTTACCTATACAGGCTCAATACATAGCCTACGTATAGCCATGTCCGAAATGTGTTCATCGTCTGTTTGCAGCAAAGGCCATGCCTTCTGTGAACTGTCTATCCCACACCTGGGTGCAGCAGACCAACGTGTCCTAGAACAAATCCACATATGCAACATTTACATTGGTAATTTATAGCTTGGGACAGCAGTCTGTGGCAATTTCATGTATTCATAGGAAAAGTAAATATCACATCATCCTTCTGTTATACTAGAGGCAATGCACATTTAAAAAAAAAATTACTTTTTAAAACACTGAGATAATATTAACAGTTGCTTTTTTAGAATATTAACAGATGCATTTTTAGAAAAGAGCATTCTTTCACCAAATAAGATCTATAAACAGATGGAATGATGACAAATTTAATGAGCTAGTGAGTAGCAGCAGTGTTTCCTTTTTGTTCGATAAGAATTATTCTTACTGAAAAAAAAAAAAAAAAAAGTCAAACGTTGCCAATGTGCCTACATACACCTTTTTAAAAAGTTGTGAACTTGGACTGTTAGACCGAGCAGAAAAATGTCACGTCTGCCTGATCCTCCTTTTTAACATCAGGTTTTGAAGACATCCATTGTATTTGCAGGAGAATGGACTTCGCCATTGCCCCGGGGACTGAGAGCTGAGGAGCAGGACGGAGCTGGAGCCCAAATGCCCAATGGCCTCTTGAAGGCAACGTGGGAAACCATAAAAGCTGCCGGGGCTGGAAATGAGACTTCTTCATGAAGGAATGTTTTCTTCTGCTGCTTGTGTCATGGGGAAGTCTTCTGTTTGCTTTCTCTTTAAAAAAAAAAAAAAGGTAATTCATTTGTCTCGTTTTAGCTGTGTGTTCTAAAGCTTTGAGCAGAACCATTTACTTACAGAAAAATCATCTTTGATTGTTACGTGAGCTGATGCACTTGTTTACACTTAACGTGTCTCTCGTCTTAAACTGCTATGAGCTTATGAAATTAAAACCAATACCATTCTTACATAATAGAGCTCTTGCGCTTTACTGCGCTTACTGTAACACGGTAAGATTTAGGAAACATTTAAATCAACTAATCCTAGAACTTTGGTAATATTTCCAAGAAACATGTGCATCATGAAGTTCTGTATCTGTTGATCTCTCTTACTCTTAGACACAAGCTTTTCCCTTTTATACCTGTTTCATTTTAACAGCCAGTGCGTGTGCTGTTGCTCAGCTACAGAACACTTGGAAAAGTTGTGGGGTGCAGCTATTCTGCCGGATGACTTTTGCCATGTTTTGTTTATCGGAAGCTGTATTTTCATTTAAATTTTCATTGGAGATTCGTATTACAATAGTTGCGTTTTTCTGTGAAGGGCAACTACGGTACTAAACAGTCAAACCCCGAGCAGTAATTAGTCTGGGAGGGATCAAAGGGTGCTCTTCTAAAGCCCGACAATTTGATGGGGGTGAGCAAAACCAATAGTCTGCCTTTTGCCTTCGTCTCCCATTAATTTTCACTCTCGTTTACTGCAGAGCAGCTGCTTCCCTGTCAGTCCAGGGCCCTGCTTGAAAAACAAATCCATTTGGATGTCACAAATGCCATTTCAATGGGCTTAGCAGGAACAACTACTCTTTAACCTAACCCTTCTCTTCTGCGAGGGACTCATGGGAAGAAGAAATTCCTTGAGCAACTGTGTCTCCAAAACCCATCAGAACATGTCACAAGGTGAGAAGTGGTGTCTGAAGCCAGTGCCATGTCCCGAGATGTGAGTTGGTCTGATTCTTTGCTGAGTGACAGACACAAACGATGTGGGATTTAAAAAAAAAAAAACAACAAAACAAAACCAAAAAAACCAAAAAAAGCAGTGAATGACAACGAAATACCTGATGAGAAGCTGCAGAGCTGAAATGGTAGTATTAACAGCCCACCATTAGTATTGTCAGCAGAGAGATTTCTTCCTTAATGCACCGTGATGAGGTAGATGATCTCTTGAAATCTCTTTCAGCCCAGCATTTTTATGATTTCATGGCAATATCTCAGTATTTTGGCTAGTACTCAACATCCTGTTCTCTCTTCTCTCTCTCTGCCCTATATCGTCAAATGGCTAGGGCAAAAAAAAAAAGAGGTTTGATTAAAGGTCCTTCCCCTTAAAAGCAGAGGCTACTGCTGGGCTCTGTGAGAAGAGAGAAGGTGGGACCACCTCTGTGTTCCCATACGGGGCGGACGGAGTGCGAGGTGGCAGAAAAGGAGATCCTCGCCCAGCAAGGGGAAAAAGGTAACACCAGAACCCCCCCACACCCCCCGAGCACTACAGGAGGAAATGATGGAGGAAATTTTGCACCTTGGAGGGGAAGATAGAAGTCGCAGAAGTCGCAGAATGCCTTAGGATGAAGGAGAATAAGAAAAAAGAGCACCAGACTGCAAAAAGCATGCCATGGGCGGATTGTTCCCTTCCCTTTATTCATGTTTTCTTTGCACACTTGGTGAAGGATAATTTTGTAGACCCTTGCATGGGAGTGGGAGAAAGGAGGTGGGGAGGGCTTCTCTACAGGTTTAGTCAAGGACCTCTGCTACAAGATGCTGGTCTGAATTTTGAACCCTGTGGGTTTCTCCCTTTCTCTGGTTTTAGGTGAACACTCAGTAGACTATAGCAGCAGAAAAAGGCGCTCTCCTCGCCTGGCTGTGAACTGGCCCAATGGTTTACCAAACTAAGGCAAACTGGTGGTGCTTGCTTTCTCCTAGCACTGGTGGAAGGACTAATATTCACTCCCGGTGTTAACTCTTGCAGGACAGAGTAGCTGGAGCCAAATACTTCTGCCTGTCATGGTTTGCACTGGTGCTATATCCTAAAAATCCTAACAGTTCTCAGTTACCTAAATACGTGGAAAACCCCTCTGCTCGTCACATCTTTGCTACAGAGATCTGTGATCATTTAAAAGCACGTTCATTTTCTTAAGTGTTTTTTGCAAACAATATAAATCCAGGTACATTTTTTCCTACAAGTTTCCTGTAGGCACTCTTTTGCAACTTTCGCCCCCCCCGCCCCGTTCATGTCTTTGCATTACAGAATGGTCAAGAATGTGCGTAGCCCTGGTTTGACTGGAAAGCTGCCCTGGTCTGTGCCGATGGGAGACCTGCACCTCCCTCCCAGTCTGCAGCGTGCCCGTATCCTGCAAAAACTTCTGTGCTCCAGACACTGTAAAGTGGGAGCAAGGTTTGGACAATTGTTTTACAGTTGTATTTTATTTTTTTTTTGGCCTCAAACACAGACATCGTAGTAAAAACAGCTTATTGCATTGTGAAATGCTGGGACAGGGGTTATTGTCTCGTTCAGCACCCGTAACGGGTGGGCTAATTGTGAATCCTTGCGGCGTGCCGACTGCCTGCACATGCAGCCAAATGGAAATGATCTCCGTCGCCACAAATCTTCTAACGTAGGTTGTTTTAGTGGGGGTAGTAGTTGTCATTTTCAACACATGAGCAACCTCTTCGAGTTTAATTTTTACATTATCAGACAATTGTAAAGACGTTTAATTCAGGTAGCCATAATGCAAGTTTTTTAATGTGATATGAAGGCTTTTAAAAACATCTCTTTAAAAAGAAGCCCATTTGCATTAAAGAGAGAGAACCTTTTCTCTTACTGCTTTTGTTCTGATCTCCTTTGAAGTGACAATATCTGAGATCTATGTAAAACTCAAGTGCTGTGTATGATTATAGGAATGGCATGATATTAAGTGGTTGACCTGCCTATTATAGAATTTGTAAGGCACAGAACTTTTTATCACACAGTGCTAAATATCACACGATGAAGAACTGAAGCTGCTACTTCCCATTTGAAATGGAGCCATTTTTAAGCCAGCTGTACTACTTTAGACACAGGTATTCTTTGCTTTTTCATTAGAATAGAGAGAAATAAATCTTGATCTTTTTTTCCCACCTCTTTATGGTACCAAGTGGTATTTCAGAAAATGATCCTGTTCTATATTTGGATATATTAAAAATACATTAAAAAGTGTAAGAAAAAAATTGTTCTAGCCAAAGACTGCTTTAGTTAAATGAATTATTCCTCTGAGTGTAAACAGGCAGGTATGTTAAGCACATTTTTAGGGACAAGGCCTTAAACGTACAACCTTCCAGTACTCGCTTTATGTTCTGTGACCAGACAACCTAGTGAGAACACCTGGATGAAACAGAAGCAATCGGTATTGTAAACACTAACATTTTGAAAGCAAGTAAGAGCTATTAGTTGTGATTTTTAGGAAGATTAAAAAAAAAGAAATCGAAATCTGAATATAAATGTGATGCTATAAAACACTCTGCTGTGTCCTTTAAGAGTTGTGTAAGAAGAGCCATTGTGCCAGCTGGGCGCGGAAGCCTGCTGCGCATCCCTCTGGGAGAGGCAGCAGGTTCCTCGGTCTGCCGGCCGTGTGGGGCAGCAACGCGAAGGAGCGACTTCTGGAAGAGGAGAGTTGGAGACATGGAAGGAGGGGCCCAGCTGTGAAATTATTGCAGTTTGTGTTTTTGTTCGCATTTATAAAGGCACTGAAGACTAAGCTGTACAAAGCAGCAGGAGTTTCTTTCCCGCTTCCCAGTTTAAAGTTCCACAGAGATCTGCGGAGCCTTTACGGTCATTGGCATACAGAGTAAGAGAAGGAGAAAAAAATGAAAAGCAGGTGATTCTGTGCTAAGTAAAAGCAATTTTCCTTGGGGCAAATTAGTTTGAAAAAGTTTCTCCTGGTGTTATTCTGGTAGAATCTCTTAGGATATCCTTTTGAAATTGTATAGCAGCATTTAAGGCCAAAACATGAAAAAACACCCCATATTGTTTTTCCTGAACAATAAATCCAAAGTCCAGCTGTAATGAAAATTATTAGAAAATGCGCAATGAAGATGAACAGAGTTTAAAGGGTTCCTGAAGTCTGCAGGTTAGACCTCTTAGACAAAATTCCTGTCGAATTTTCTGGATCTTTTTTATGCTGCGCGTGAAGTGGAAAACAAGTAGTAACAATTAGTAAACAGTTAGGTACGAGGGAAAACATTTATTTTATTAGGATATCCTTTGCATTTTCTTCCATCTTTCAAAAGCTCCGAGAAAGAAAACAAATATGCAGAAAGTTTCATGGAAAGGGTCATGGAAAACCTGATGCAAATGGATAGATGTCTATAAAGGGTTCATTTATGTCTTATGGTAATTTCTCTGTATTTTTATAGAATTAAAAGCAAAACCTCTTTTTTCAGTGGGGGTGTCCTATTGCTTTTAATAAGTAATCATATATCCCAGAGCCAGGTTGATTTAATGGTTATTTGAAAATGTTATCACTCTATATCACATTTTATTCAGCCTGAATTTGGAATAGGTTAATTATGCATGAGTGAAGAACCTATTGATAAATAATGCAAATCACATCCAGACCATTAAACAAACAAGTAAACTAAAAACTTAGTTCAGTGTTTGTATTGACATCATTAATTCTGTATTTGCAGTAACAGATTTTTTTAAAAAGTTACAGCAGCTTGGTAAAAACACCCACCATGTACCAGTCCGCATGATGCCTATGGGTCAAAAATACCTGCATCTTATTAATCTTAGCTCTCTTTATTAATTCGGTCATTATAGTGGATTTTCTTTGCACTGTGGTGGAGGAATGTTCAATCTGTTCCTTGTGCAGGACTGACTATTGCTTAGTTCATGTTTACGGCCCAAAATTTCTCTCTTTTCTATATAAAGTGGAAGGTGTCCCCTGCTAGTAAGCAGGGGATCCAAACAAGAGCCAAAGTCCAAATAAGAGGGTTTTTTTCCACCAGGTTGGACTGCTAGGGAATTCTTCCTCTTGCCTTTGTAGCACGGTGCTTAATTCTGTTCCCAAAATCATATGGGAATTGTATTTAAGCAATTCCCTGTAGCACAAAGAGCTAGAACATTGGTGTGGTTTCTTCTGTTTCTTTGTGGTTTTTGGTTTCAGGTTAGTTATAGCGCTAGGGAAAGCTTTCTGGTGAGTGGTCTGTGTCCGTGACCTGTCATTGCCTGTAATTGGGAATCACTTTTGGAAGGAGTCCAAAATTTGGGTTGAAAGGGACCTTAAAGATCACCTCCCACTAGACCAGGTTGCTCAAAGCCCCATCCAGCCTGGCCTTGAACGCTTCCAAGGAAGGGGCATCCCCAGCTTCTCTGGGCAACCTGTTCCACTGCCTCACCACCCTCACAGTAAAGAATTTCTTCCCAATATCTAATGTAAATCTCCTCTCTTTCAGTTTAAAACAGTTACCCCTCATCCTATTCCTACACTCCCTCATAAACAGTCCCTCCACATCCCTCCTGTAGGCCCCCTTCAGGTACTGGATGGCCATTATAAGGTCTCCCTGGAGCCTTCTCTTCTCCAGGCTGAATAACCCCAATTCTCTTAGCCTGACCTCATAGGAGAGATGCTCCAGCCCTCTGATCATCTTCGTGGCGCTCGTCTGGACCCACTCCAACAGGTCCATGTCCTTCCTATGCTGAGGGTTCCAGAGCTGGACACAGCACTCCAGGTGGGTCTCACCAGTGCAGAGTAGAGGGGGAGAATCACCTCCCTCGACCTGCTGGCCACACTTCTTTTGATGCAGCATGGGATACAATTGGCTTTCTGGGCTGTGAGCACACACTGCTGGCTCATGTTGAGCTTCTCATCCACCAACCCCCCCAAGTCCTTCTCCTCAGGGCTGCTCTCAAGCCATTCTCCGCCCATCCTGTATTTGTGCTTGGGATTGCCCCAACCCACATGGAGGACCCTGCACTTGGCATTGATTCATTCATAAGATTTACTTGGGCCCACCTCTCAAGCCTGTCCAGGGCCCTCTGTATGGCATCCCTTCCCTCCGGCATGTCGACTGCACTACACAGCTCGGTGTCATCAGCAAACTTGCTGAGGGTGCACTCAATCCCACTGTCCATGTTGTCAACAAAGATGTTAAACAGTACCGACTAATGAGGAAAGTCACCTGTTACTGGTTTCCACTTGGACATCGAGCTGTTGACTGCAACACTTTGAGTGCAGCCATCCAGCCAATTCCTTATTCACTGAGTGGTCCATCCGTCAAATCCATGTCTTTCCAATTTAGAGACCAGGAAGTCATGTGGGACAGTGTCAAATGCTTTGCACAAGTCCAGGTAGATGACATCTGTTGCTCTCCCCTTATCCACCACCAGTATAACCCCATTGTAGAAGGCCACCAAATTTGTCAGGCATGACTTGACCTTGGTGAAACCATGTTGGCTGTCACCACTCACCTCCTTATTTTCAATGTGCCTTAGCATAGTTTCAAGGAGGATCAGTTCCATGATCTTGACAGCCACAGAGGTCAGACTGACTAGCCTGTAGTTCCCCGGCTCTTCCTTTTTTCCCTTTTTGAAAATGAGAGTTATGTTTCCCCTTTTCCAGTCAGTGGGAACTTCACCAAACTGCCATGACTTTTCAAATATAATGGAAAGCGGCTTAGCAACATCATCCACCAGTTCCCTCAGGACCCGCCGATGGATTTCATCAGGTCCCATGGACTTGTGCCCCTTCAGGTTCCTTAGATGGTCTCGAACCTGATCTTCTCCTGTGGTGGGCGGTTCTTCATTCTCATAACCCCTGTTTTTGCCTTCTGCGACTTGGGTGGTGTGGCCAGAGCCCTCGCCGTGAAGATCAAGGTGAAAAAGTCATTCAGTACCTCAGCTTTCTCCATATCCTGGGTGACAGGTCTCCTGTTTCCTTCTGGAGAGGGACCATGTCTTCCATAGTCTTCCCTTTATCTCTGACATACTTACAGAAGTTTTTCACGTTGTCCTTATTGTCCCTGGCCAGATTTAATTCTATCTGGGCTTTAGCTTGCCCAATCTATTTTCTGGCTGCTTGGACAATTTCTCTGTATTCCTCGCAGTCTCCCTGTCCTTGCTTCCACCCTCTGCAGGCCTCCTTTTTGCTTTTCAGCTTGTCCAGGAGGTCCTTGTTCATCCATGCAGGCCTCCTGGCTTTTTTGCCTGACTTTTTCTTTCTTGGGATACACTGCTCCTGAACTTGGAGGAGGTGATCCTTGAATACTAACCAGCTTCTTTGGGCCCCTCTCCCCTCCAGTGCTTTATCCCATGTTACCCTGCCAAGCAGATCCTTCAAGAGGCCCAAGTCTGTTCTCCTGAAATCCAGAGTAGTGAGCTTGCTGTGCACCTCCCTCGCTGCCCTAAGGATCTTGAACTCTACCATTTCATGATCACTGCAGCCAAGGATACCCTTGAGCTTGCCATTCCCCACTAGTTCCTCTTTGTTGGTAAGGACAAGGTCCAGCATGGCTCCTCTCCTCATTGGATCTTCAACCAGTTGGAGAAGAAAGTTGTCATTGACACATTCCAAGACCTTCATGGATTTCTTGTGCCCTGCTGTGTTGTCCCTCCAACAGATATCGGGGTGGCTGAAGTTCCCCATGAGGACCAGGGTCTGTGAACGTGATGCTGCTCCTATCTCAGCCTCCTTAAGTGCTGGAATTTCCTCCGGCAGGGGAATTTTATTTAGTGCTTTTTGCTTTCTCCCTTTCCATCTCATACAAACAATTTGAAAATGAATGCAAGTCTTGAGGCCTAACAGAGGAAGGTGTCTGTCTTGTTCAGGAATTACATGTTTTGTGGAGATGGTTACTTCCCTCTGCCGCACATTTACCACCTACTACGAGCACAGCAATGGAAATCTACTGCCAAAGTTATGAGTTGTTAATTAGAGCAGAAACTGTGGCAGTTCTTTGCCTGGGATGTGCTTTGCAAATTCACTTTGTATAGATGTTGCATTCAGAATTGTTAGGAGCCCTGTTTTTGTTGTGCCCTGTTTTTTCTTTGAAACATTAGAGGTGAGCATTGTGCTCACGTGAGAAGAAAAGACGTTCATGTTCACAGTGGATGTGAGTTCAACCATATTTTGATTTAATTTCATTTTTTGAAATAAATTGAAATAACTTAATATGTCCCCTAAGAATAAATGAAATGGTGTAATAATGTGTCCTGTATTGTTGTGAATACCGAAAGGGTTTCCTTTCTTGCTTGCAGGGTCCATTCATGCAGCCCAGAAAAAGTAAAGGAAATTATTTATGTGTACCTTAAAAAGTAAGTTCTGTGCTTCATGCAAAATGAGACTTTAACATTGCCTACAGTTGGTGTGAATAGTAAAAGAAAGAGGAAACAAAAAAGTCCTTTGGAGCTCGGTTCAAGGGGGTCTGACACACTACAAGAGAGCTACATGACATCTGCACATTTTTCTGTACGTTAGCGCTGGAAAGAGGTTAGAATTACCAGGAAATGTTGCCCTGTGATTTCTGTATTGAAGTGGCTGCATCTGTGCCACCTGTTGATGACATGATTGGAGCATTAGTTCTTGCTCTGCCTTAGCACTATTGATAACTCTGCTTAACATCGCCACAGGGGAGGCTTTGTTGGAGGCTGCAGTCACTTCGCCTGAGCAATGGTGTACATTGGCTCCTCCATTCAACTCTTTTTTCTGACATTAGCGCATTTGAATGGGCCACCAGTGAAGCCATTCAGTGAGAACATGCAGCGGGGCTCCTGGGTGGCCCGGGGCTGGGCTGAGAACCCCCGTTAATGGACTGCCAGCCGCGGGCCATTGAGCTCCATGAACTCGGTGACCAAAGAAAAGTGAGACAAAGATGTCCCTCAGCGCAACGTGTAGGTCAGCGCCGGACAAAGGCAGACAGTGACCAATCGAACCTATTTGATTACTCCCCTAAAAAGGGGACGCTGGCCACAATGGGAGCGCTGCTCCCACCGGGGCTGCGCCGCTCCTGCGCTGCTCTCCACGCTGCGCCGCGTCTTGCGCCACGTTCCGCACTGCACCGCGCTGCGCGTTCCGCCCGGCGCCCATCACCTGGGCGTCGGGGTGCATCGGCTGAAGATTTAGCTGAGCTCTTGCGCTACTCACAGCGGGATTTGCATTCCCTTTAAGCTTGCCAACGGTACAACAATCGCTGCAGATTGCTTATAAACACACATATAACCCTCTTGTGCATTGTTCACCTATGTAGCGTGTATGGATTTGTATATAGGCGAGATATCAGCAGCAGCTAAGTGAATTAAGTGAAGAATTAAGCTTCTCATCTGACTATTTGTGCCTATTATCTTGATAAAGGTAACAATCTCTTTCAAAGATTGACCAAAGGTTGGTGAATTCAAGATGGGAAGTAGCAGATACTGTGTTGTGTCAACTCTCCTAAATAACAAATAGGTTCGATATTAAAATCACCTTCTATTGAAAGAGGATTTTCATTGTATTTTGCCAACGATTACAAAATATTTGTTGGTTGGGGTTTTTTTGTCTTTTTTTTTGTGTGTGTCTAACTTACACCACCTGGAACTAACAGCTCCTGTTTGCAATCATTAAAAGTACTCTGCTAAGTCAGTCAGACAGCAGGTAGTGAGGGCTTTCCTTCTCACAGTTATGGAAAAAAGCCGGGGGAGCTGTCAGCCCTGAGCTCTTTACAGCTCCACAGCTGAGACCCTCTGATTTGGATTGGTGGTTTGAAAGCCATCAGTTGGCTTGAAATAGGGTTAGTGTGAAAGACTGCTCCTGTCCTTGCATCTTTGTATGATCTCTCTGAAGTCCTTTGGGCAAGAGTTTTCCATGAAGATTAAGAGAAGAGCTATGAGAAACATCCTGAACCCCAGGCAGATGTTGCGACCTGAGTTGTCAAATTTGCTCATTTGATGAATTGATGGGGATACGCCTCTACTATTTACCTGTGTGGATCTTCGTTTTCAACCTTGTGAAAATATCCCTCAAAAATTTGTATGGGTGCTAAATGTCCCTGCCGCTAGGGGGAAACCATGTACGTGCAACTTTATGCTCTATTTCCTGCACCTCATTCCCCACTTGCTTCAGGAAAAACCCTTGTGACTGAGCTGTCTGGTACCCAGAAGACGTATACTTGCTTTGTAATCAATCTCCCACAGGTCTAACCCTGCCTTTTCTAGATCACTTCTCCTGTCTTCAAAGCGCATGTGAGTTTTCTGTAGCAGAAGACAATATGACAAGCTCTCAGCTTCTTGTAAATAACAAATTTCCGTTTTGATTGACAATGAAGGACAGAAGGGAAAGGAGTAATTTCCTTTTCTTGAAATTATAATACCTTACATCAAATATTCTCTACCAAGTTTTTTGTTTAGTTTTCTGGTTTTGCCAAAATTAAGGCAAAGCAGACCTATCCTCAGAGACCTCAGAGAGAAAAAAGGAGGTATGTGGATGTAGAGGTGAGGGGAGGATGCTAAAGCAGTAAGAATTAGTTGAAAAGTACTGTGGGCATCTCAACTCCACACTTTATTAACTTTAAATATAGACGGTGGTTTCAGGATTGTAAAACGTAAAGTTGAAAGCAACAATGTGAGAAGAGAATTTTACAAAGAAAAGAAAGAAGTCCTTTTGGAATGCTCAGGTTGGTTAAAAAGGGGGGGAAGGGGGACCAAAATAAAGAAAGAGAGGGGGCCTGGAGAGACAGAGGACCAGAAAGGAAGACATAATTGAGCCTGATATGCTCAGAGAAGATTAGAGAGGTCTAATGAAAAAACAAATATCTGCAGAGCGCTGGGCACGACTGAGCCAGCGAGCCAGCTGCGAGTGTTCGAGCCCAGAGTTCTTACCTCCTATGTCTGTTTTTTGTTAATGATAAAACTATTTCCTACATTACGCAATCTTCCATGACTTTGTATACTTTTTGATTCCATTGCAGTTGTGACATTTTACTGCTTTTCCAAAACCAAACAAGAACTCAGGCAGCTCGAGAGGCTTTGGAAGAACGGGTGGGAAGCCTACCTCACCTTGGTATGTTTTTGATGGTTACTAAGCAGGTAAGACAAGATGCAGTCAAATCTCTTATGTTCTTTTCCTAAATGTAAGCACAAAGAAGCAGTATGTGGGGATATGTGATTCTGTGTGAGAAAACAGTAAATATCCAAACTTATTTTTATGACTGTGGGTATATTGGAAACTTCAGCTACACAATAACAAAAATCATAAAGCCTCTGCACCTACCTATTGCCTTCAGAATTAGGTTTCTGCCGTAGCAGTAAAGAAACTGGTTAGTTTCCCTAATGTGGCTACCAACGCCTATAACAGCTCAGAACTAACTAGATCAGAGTTATTTGGGCTTAGGGCAAAGCAAAAACGTAAGATTTTTGCTGCTAATAGATAAAAAGAGAACGTGTTGAGAGAAGCAATCAATGCAGTCTCTGGGGGGCAGCACACTACCACCTCCTGTGCCGGGATGTAGCAGCCACTTCAACTTCACACATCACCTCAGAAGAATAATTGCTGCTATTGCTAGAAACCTCAGGCAACTTGGGTTTGATTTCACCAGGTTTCCTACAATAAGTATTTTATACACTGATTATAGGACTATGTTACTTAAAATCTCGGGACTTTGCAAACATTACTAGTTTTATGTGTGTTCGGCAATGTCTGTTTAATTCTTGTGTTAGGCTCTTGTTTCCTGTGGTTTCCCTCTGGTATAAAACTTGATAAAATTACCTTGATCAAACACGGTTCTGGTCGTTTTCCCCTTGCTTTCTGCCAGATTGTTTCCATCACTGTAAAGTGTCCTGCCATGTGGAAAAGCAGTCCTTTAGAAAGGATGCTCTTTTTTTGCTTCTTGCCAAGAGGTTTCTGTATTGGGTGTTATGGGATCGCTTGTGCAATCTAGAACTGTGCAATGAATAAGGAAGAATCCAGGGGACAATTTAAGTCAGATTTTTTTTTTGTTTTTGGTTATTAACTATCTTCAAACATATGTGCTATAACTGAAAATGGCAGGAGAGTAAAGAAGAGCATTTCCCTTCATCCTTCAATAGGTTCTATGGTAAAGCATCCTGCTATGAAGTAGTAAACAGCACTCTCTTTGTAGCTAGCAGATGTTTCTTCAGTTATTAATTGTGGTTCTCAAAGCTGAAAACGAAGAAATGCGAGTGCCCTTTTTAATTTGATTGATAATTCGTATGCCCAATAGGACATTTGTTTCAGGACAAAGTTTCAAGAGAAAGGAAATACTTTGCAAATTACAGTGGAATTTGATGAGTTGGTCTTGGTTGAATACAAATTTTAAGGTGGTAGGGAGCATTCACAGAAACAGGAAGGAGAAAACACCTGAATCTATTTGTAGTCAGTAACTAAGACTTCCACACCAAGAGTCCCACCATTCAGTTCAACCCACGTCTCCTACATCCTCGTAGAATACTTTAACAAGCAAGCCAAAAATGTGTGTTTTAGAGTAGAAATCTGTGTCCTGCTTAATCTTGATTTTTGTGTGTGTGTTTGTGTTACAAAGTATTTTAACTACCTATTGGGCATAGAAGAGAGAAATCAGCAGTTCAATCACAGTTCTGGGAGACCTGTATTTCAGTCCCTGTTCTTGGATATCGAATTTTTCATTTTTTAATATGAAGCAAGGTGGCTCCAGCTGGAATGAGCAGAGCATCTGACGGGTTCTTTGGGGACTTCTGTAAGTGACTGCTTTTGTGAAACAGGTAAATCTTAGTTACAGAATCATAGAATAGTTAGAATTGGAAGGGACCTTAAAGATCTTTTTCCAACTCCCCTTCCATGGCCGGGGACACCTTCTACTAGGCTTCTCAAAGCCCCATCCAGCCTGGCCTTGAACACTTCCAGGGATGGGGCACTCACAAGTTCACTGGGCAACCTGTTCCAGTGCCTCACCACCCTCAGAGTAAAAAATTTCTTCCACATTATTAACGCATTCCATTAATACCACATGTCTCAGGAGTGCCCAAATCCCCATACTTATTCTTCAAATCTGTTATTTTCAATAGAGAAATATTTCTCATTAAGCATCCGCAACATCTTCCTTCCTGGCTTCCTGGACACATCGTTGTGTCCCTCTAGTCCATAGAAGGTTCTTCTAAGTTATCTTTCACATCGATTGTAAAATTCTTTCAAGGTTTATCACTTGGATGCCAGAAATTGCCGAATACCAATGTATTAAAGTATCTGCACACACAGCTCAGCTGTTGAATATTGCTGCTTAGCATTCTGCCTATCCTACCACTGTTGTATGAAACATGGAAGAAATTGTCTAGAATACATGTCTTCAGCATAACCATTTGATATGCTGGACTGTGCTGAACATGGAGTTCTGTTTTGTGCAAGAAGAAAAGTCCCTCTTTAATATACGAAAGCTACTGAGATTTTCTTCAGAAAATGTGATAGACAGAATTATTATTTTCTTTAAAAAAAACTGCATTTCAATATGAAAATTACTTTGAAAACAATTAAAAATTCCCCTGTGTAAAAAGTTTTTGCATCTTTTCTTTTGCTGTGAATGACTGTAAGAATATCCCTTCCGTTATGAGGGCAAGAAAATATAAAAAGTGAAGTGTGCTTTTAAAAGTGGATTTATCTGGGAGGTCAAGTGCTAAAATCCCCCATCTAAGAGCCCTTTTTCAGTTGTGGAAATTTTCAGTTTCTCATGGTCTGCTATAGCATCTATTATTATACTTTTAAGGACAAATTCTTTAAAGGTTATGCTAAAACTGTAAGCTTCAATATTGCTCCATGGAATGGCTGTAGGTCTCTTCCCTTGGCCTCAGCCACCATATTTACCTAATGAGAATCTCATGATTATTAGCTCGTTTTATTCCAGGCCAGTAAGTAAAGCCTTTGAATATGAAAAAAATAAAGCATATAATGATACCCTATATATCTTCATATATTTGGATTTATTTCAAGTGTGACTTAGCCTGATTTTCCAAGGGTTTATAAAGCCTGATATTTCAGAGTGGTTACAATTCAGCCCTGTAATTGTCTTACCCCAAGTCATTGCTGCATGCTTCTTAATGTCAGCTCCATCTTCCTGTAGTTTTTATCTGATGATAAGCACTGATCTCTGTTTCAGAGGGAGGTCCAATGGATGTAGGTTTACTTAGAATTTGCAACATGAAATCTTATGTTTAAATATAACAATGAAGTGGGGACAAACACGATTGAAATAAGGCTTTTCTAAATCTAGGCCATGACATCTCCTTGTTGCTCAGAACTAATCTTGAGTATAGAACTGTTTTTATCCAGGAGTAGTTTTTATACATATGATCTATGGCTATAAACCAAGGCTTCACCTTCAAGAGCATGTTGAGAGGGGACTTAACATTGTGAGGGCAGACATACGGTAAAGAAGATATTTGTAGAACATGTCAGAGAAGAGAAGAAGGATGTATGAGGGGTCAAAAGCTAGACTAGCAGTGTGAGGGAAGCATGAAAATAGAGATAGAGAGGGTTTAGGAAGAGGGACAGGCAGCTGAGAACCTGTGATCGAGAGGCGGCACCCAGCATTGCTGGGAATTCGCGGGGGTTGGTAGGTGTCTCTCCTGGGAAGGAGTTTGTGACGCCAGGATCAGTCGCAGTGGAAATCAGAGCAAGTAGGGTAAAGCAAAAGTAGTAATCTTTTAAAGTTAAAGTAGTATGGCAACAAATAAATTTGTTTCTGAATTAGCAGCTTTTCAAACACTAAATACTACTATACATGAAACAAAAATCCTTCTGAATGCTAAACAGCTGTTAAAGGCAATTATTTTTGGAAACAAACCCACAAATGAAAATTTCCTGATAACCTCAAACTGCTGTTTTGTGTAACTCACAAATGCTGGTTTTAATAAGCAGCCTACCAGTAGGGAGAGCTCCAGAAAATGAGCGTAAAGGATGCAGACACGTAAGTGTGATAGTTGCAAGGTTTTTCAACCTGAGCCTTTACTAACCTGGCTAGTTTGGGTTCCAGCTTGGCTCTGGCTCATGGTCCCAGCTTGGCTCATGTTGGGGAGGTGCAAGTCATTAAAAGCTGCCTAGGATAGTTTGGGAGAGCTGCCTACGTACAGTCTATTAGTTGTATTTAGTATTGCATGCCATGCTGACACATCTCCTGCTGCGAAGCCAAAGCAATGGATCCTGATGGAAGCCCCAGTACCTGACAGGACACTTACGAGGGGCATCTGATAGAGGAAACCAAAATGTAAGCCCAGGGTGCCCACAGTTTTGAGCTCAGGGAAAGGTAAGAGTAACTATTTAGGGGGGTCTAGAAGGAACTGGTGCTTCACATTTCATTAGAGGGATAAGAGTATCTTTGCATCATGCCTGAATTCAAAATTACCGGTCAGACACAACCAACATACAGGCAAAAATCTGGGCTCCACCATGGATTTGAGGTGAACTTCCAAGAAGAGGCATAAGGAGAATTTTGCTTCAGGTGTCCTGGATTCCTAACTCAACAGCACACTACGTGCAGTGGGGCTGAGTACATCACTCCTGGCACGGCAGTGTTGTACACATCATTTCCCCTTGCGGCAAGATGAAATCCTTTGGGAAAAGGCTGTGACATCAAATACCATAAAAGCAAACAGAATTTACAGGCATCTTGGATTCTGCCTTCTGCCATCCCTGTACTGACAGTCCCTGCCACACTCCCTGGGCGTGAGGGCAGTGGCATGGAGCTGGCTGAGCAACAGGGTTTGCCCTCCTCTCTCTCCTGGTTTCCTGTAGGCAATGAAGTCATAGCCTAAAGACACTTTCTATGGACCATTTTTGGTGGGGTGGGTGGGGACAGACTCAAACACAGCAGCCCTGTAAATGTCTAGCAAGGAACTTCTAGCAAGCCTTGTGGCGCTGTCATCACACAAGAAAGTTAATGTATTTTTTTCACAAAATGTTCTGTGGTAGTTGAAAGAACTGTGTAGTTGATGTTGTAGCATGCTTTATCTTCACTCTAGTCTTTTGTTTGTGGTAGTATTTCCTCATATGCCTGACTGTGGGTGTAAAGAAGAACAAAGATCAGTGTTTCTCCAGGAAGCCCGAGTTCAGAGCTCTCCTGTCCCTCTGAGTGCCTCTTTTGGAAAGCGATGGCTGAAATGGACTGGTAGGCTAGGGCAATGCAACCTGTCTCTCACAGAAGCTTCTTAAGTTTCCAAGGGGTGTTTCTGAGTTGTCAAATAAAGCTGTAAAACCAGGGAGAACAGAACTGTTGTAAAGCTCAAGCAGCCTAGCTGCCTCCTGGGACAAGGGAGACACCATAATCAAATTCTGTGGTTCATGATTTGAGGAGAAAAAAAAACAACTGAGGCGCCAAATCTACAAGGAGCCAAGAGTTCACTGGTGAAGCCTTCCTTTGGGACAAGGACCCTGGGTGGATTTGGCATGTCACTGTCTCCCTGCGCTGTGCAGGACTGCCGTGAAAGGTGGGGTGGCGGAGCAGCACCAGCACCAGCAGACTCGGTCCTCAGCTGGAGGACCAGGTGCTGCAGACCAGGTCCTCAGGAGGCGCATGGAGTCAGGAGCACCCAGAGGACGACGGGGTCTGGAGAATTGCTAGGTACTCTGCTGGAGCGGTGGTGTTGCCCGTGTGAATGGTTGGTATATGCTTTTTCCTTTCCTTCTTTTCCAGTTAAGCAAAGTCTGTTTAAGCCCACATGTCCCACTCTCTGCTTGATGGTGGAGACGGATTGTCCAGAACCCAAATGGTCCAGGTCAGGATGATATTTGATGAATATTCCCTTGTTTCCTCAGTTGCACTCTGTCCCTGCAGTCGTGTTAGCAACTGTTTGTGGGTTTGTAAATCTAGCGAGATTTGGAAACTAAAAAAGAGTTTTTGAGTGGAAGGACAGCTATTTTCTTGAGCCCACCTCCTGGTGGGCCCCATCAGACTGCTGCATCGGTGCGGCCGCGAGGGAGGAGTGGGCTGGGGCGAGCCTGCCAGGCGCAGGGGGGGCTCCATGTGTCACCGCTGCCGTCTGTCGAGCAGTGGCCTCGGTGTGCCAGGTTTCTGCTGGAAGGAGAGCGAGGCAGGCTCGTTTTAAGTGTTTTAGTGATTTAGGGATTGAACCTGACCCTTGTGGCTGCTAGGCAGCAGTGCCAGAAGGATTACACTGGAAACTGAATCACTCCATTGAAACACCTTCGGAAATTGCTTCAGTCCTCCTGCGAGAACAGTAGGAGTGAGGCAGTGAATATCTGCCGTAAACCCAGCACGGGAGGTATTTGTTCCACCTGCGTTTCACTTTGAAGGTGGAAAAGTCTGGATTTCCTCTCTGATTTACTGCTCTGTAGTAGTGACGGGAGATGTTTTGTCCATGTTACCCTCTTTGATCTCTTCTGAGTCATTTGGTGCTGCCTGCTGAATCACCAGTATAAATTTATTTTTTATGACTGTAACCCTAAATTTTTCCATCTAACTCTTTATTTGATTTAACTTGTTGAACCATTATTGAATTTGTACTATGTAAACATCTATCTGTGGGACTCAAATCTGACAGAAGAGAAATCAATTAGGGTAGGAACAAAAACCATACTTGAGAAGTCTTGAAGGACACTCGACTATATTTAATATCCATTGTGGGCAGGGAAGCTTCTATAAGGTGACTGTTTCCTGACATTGGGAGTGTATTTACCATTAAATAATAATTGGAATTTGAGATTGCATTTTATTATCCAGAACTGCTAAAATGTAGAAAGGTTTTATTTCTACTACAGATCAGAAAGGTGTAAGAGTAGGTTGTACGTATTTGAACATGTAAATCTTGAAAACAGTAGATAACGAGTATATTTTAAATACTTTTCTTCTGAATAATATATCAAAGCCAAACTGTATTATACTAGGTTCATCCGTATTCACAAAAGGGCTGTATTTTTAGTTGAAGCTTTGAATTTGCATGACATATATCCTATGCAGTCTTATAGAAGAAATATTTCCATTTTAGAATTCAACTTTTGTAACCTTTGGCAACATGTAGTATCAATGGCTCTTTGTTGTTTAAAAAAAGTGAAACTGTAAGCTATCCACAAGGATATGCAGGGCATTGCTATAGCAACACAGCCTCCCTTCCAGCACCAAGAGAGAAGTCATGAATAAAAGATGGGGTTCTAAAGACAACAAAATAGAAAAGGTTGTTTCAGCCCCTCTAATACCTGACATTTGCAGTTATTTTGTTAAATGCAAACCAAAAAAAAAAAAAATGTTGGGAAAGGGCATGCCTTTGCTGAAAGTATGTACTTATATATTGGGAATGTCACCAAGCAGATATACACTTTTTACGTTTATCAGCTTAGAAAAGGGGAATAGAAATCAATAGCAGAAGCCAACAGCATGCAATTTCTTAAAATGTGTATGTATACATAAAAGAAATAATCATCTTAAATATCTATCTGATCTGAAAAGACATTGGATGCTTGCTACCTGAATTAACATAATGAAAATATAACGTTGGAAAAATATGACCCATTTTCTGGTCCATGCTTGAATTTTTAAAAAATTGAGATGGAGATTGTCTTTCAGAAAAGGTAAGATTCTCAGCCTCAACAAACCCATCTTTTTCTTTAGCTGTATAGAGGTTATAAAGAAAGTAAAGCTGAATCTCATTTTCCTCTGTGCCCTACTCCACTTCCTGGCCCTTATTATTTTTCGTGGAAATGTCTTAATTAATGAATTAACTGTGAGGCATAAGAACAGCAGTATGGTTTGAAAGGTTCTTTTTAAAAATGCGTCTTATTTGTTACTGCATTTGAATTCAGATTGAATCCAGGGCGGACTACAAGGCCATTTCCTGGCTACAGTCTTGTTTATTAAAAGATTGTTTTAAAAAAATACTGTTGCTTTAGAAAAAAACCCTATCACTCAAAAATCACTGTATTTGAAAAGTAGAGAGACATGTATCTATGATAATCTTATTTCATTTACTCTGGAATAATTTGCTGTGTATATCTGCACTTGGATTTATTCTATTTGAAAGGATAACATCGTGATAGATGACTGTCAGTTATGCTGGCACATTTTCACCGAGTAATTGTAAATGTGATGTAGGAAGCAATGTGAATCAGTAGCGATGTTAAAAATCCCTCATCTATCAGTCCTATGGCTTCACTTCAAAGCTGGAAAACTCACTTCCTTCAGATCATAAATTTTGTTTGCTTTGGGGATACACTTTGCTTGTAATTACATCTTTGTCTCCACTGAGCTATACAAGTATGAAGAAAGATTGTAGAACAACATTGCTCCTTGCTATTAGAAAACCCAATTAATTGTTATTCTTTCTTTTTTCCCTTCATTCCAACACAGCCACTTTCCTGCAATGTGTGGTACAGAAGCAGATGAGATCTCATCCTAGAGAATCCTGAGAAACGCTTTGATCAATTTTATAGCCTTTAAATGTGGTGTGAATTGTCCTTGGGCTTGCCAAAAAAAATAATGTTTTGGGGAGGACCTTGTTACTTTGGCACTTTTGCATCTGTGCTGCTGCAGAGCTGCTGGTCATCGCCATTGCTCAAAATCCTCTTTATTCTGCCTGATAATTTTACAGCACGTCACACATATTGGCACTGAAAGCCTTGCCCTTGGGAAGACCTGTGGCTCTTTCACAGCCCTGAACCCAGGAGCACTGAAGTTATTCTTGAAGACTTGTAGCTTAGTGGGGATGAGCAATGGTGTTAAGCTTCTCAGGTGAGGTTTTGAGAGGCAGGGTTCTCCTTACTGCCTTCGGTTGTTAGATTAGCAACGTAGTCATCAGAGCGATGAGTGGTGCTGCTTAGATCATGCGTTAGTCAAACAGCCCTCTTCTCTGGAACAGGTGCCTGGTCTGATGTCTCATTGACATTGACTGTTTCCCATGCTGGCTGACTACATTGAAACGTTCAATGTTTCCTACAGTTTTGGCATTTGCTGACACTGGTCACTGACTGGGTGCTGGGTTCATTTATCAGTGTCCGTGGGAAACAGATAACATGGGCAAAATCCATTTCTCTGCCTGCCTGCGGAATTCCGGTTTGGTGCAAGAGACCTGCTGTAAGGCAAACTGGAATGGAAAAGGATGTATCTGTACTTAATTGTTTTGGAAATATTCAGCCAATACATTTGTTCCAGTTTGGACATCTCCTGTTTTCATAAAACTTCTGAAAAATGTGTTTTCCCAAACACCATCTCACCATCTTCTATCACAGATGGCCTTCACCTACGCTATGGAAGTTTTTCTAAATAAAGAGAGGTCCCTTCCACTCAGCATTGTTCAGCAATACTGTTTTCTGACAGTATTACCCTGCAAGATGAGGGAAAGGGGAAAGGCAAGATATCACTTACCGGGTAGGGGATGCAAAATTAAAATCTACAGTTGTTAGCATAATATTATTCTGACCAAAAAAGTTGTACAGTACTGTTGTCACAAATAGGTAGCAACATGATCCCATGCCAGTTGTTAAGGGCATTTTAATACCCTTTCTAATGAAATTTCTTAATGATTCCTTTTTACACCCCAGTTCAGTTTCCACCCCAGTGCAGGTGAGGGGTATGCTCAGACAAAGGGCAATCATTTCACGTTCTCTTTGCCCGTTTGAGCAAACCTGTATTTATTTAATCCCACCGTGCCATGTTAGAGCTCTTTGGACAACAACTTTAAATCCCCTCAAGGGTATTTCCTTGCTATCATTGTCAAATTTATCCCATTTAGACTATGCTGTCAAGATTTAATTTTGTTTTAGGCAGATGTCTGCCTAATACACAGTAAAAAAGATCTGTTAGTTTGTTTTTATTTCAGAGATAATGAGAATGCTTTTGTGTTGATCATCTATTGTTCCATTATAACTGCAATTAAAGTTGCTTGTGCTTTTTTTGTGAGTTGTTACAGAGAAGACATATCTCCTTTTTTACTTCCTCTGGGCTTTTTTTCTGGCCTGTTTGTCAATACGAGGTCTCTTTAGCACTGAGAATGGTCACAGCTCCAGTCCTGCTGTCTGTGTACCTGAACACCAGGAAAAGATGCCACAAAATACCTGTAAGCACCGACGTGGTCTGACTGGTCCTCTCTCGTATGAGCAAGTGCTGCACAAATTGCTTTTGCCACTCCCTTTGTGGGAGAAACAGTTAATGCCCGTCAAACCATTCCTCACTGCTACTGAGTGAGCCAGTTTTGTGTGTTCCAACAGTGCTGCTTAGCCCGTGGATTGCTCTCGTGTTTCTCAGTAGTTGATGTTGAAGGCCCATATAGGATGCTATACGGTTTTCCTTTGTCTTATTCCTCATGCTCGCTCATTTAATGCCGAGTTTCCTCTTCAGGCGGTGTGAGGAGCAGCTGCCTCCTCCCCGGGGCAGCAGGGCTGTGTGCGCCATGACCTTTCCTCCTGTCTCCAGCTGGACTTAGATGTACACCATTGCTGTCTTGTCTGGTTGGATACAATAAGCACATAGCCGTCTAAATCTGCTTGCATACAGGTAATAATACTCTAAAGAAATGAATGATTTTTTTTCATAAACATTTTATTTGTGTATTGGAAATTACGTTGCCATGTTCAACAGGTAGCTTCTGCTTTCAAGGCCTAATAATTTTCATTTTAAACATGAAACACAAAATAAATCCAGAATTAAAGTCTTTGTAGGAAGCATGAGTTGCTTATCTTTTTTTTTTTTTCTTGGTGCCAGTCTGCATCTGAACAGGGGATGGTTACTGCTTCTTCGTCAAGGCACACGGCTCCACTTGAGGAGTCCCTACACAGAAAACATGCCATAGCAAGTAGCAGAGGAGCCAAAAATACTCCAACTTAAATTTGCAAATAGACCACATTTGACATTAAGGTTGGTGGAACAATGAGCCATAACATGAAATGTGGCAAATATATATGGATGCGTATTGCCAAGGTAAATGTGCTGGGGTTGTTTTCTCCTGTGTCAGGAGAACAGTTCTTTACCAAAGGCATTCCAAAATAACTGCAAAAAAGCATTACATCAACATACAGAAAAATTAAACTATTCCAACAACATAACAAGAGCTCTAAAAAGAAACTTACTGTGATTTTTTAACCAATTAGTTAACAGTGCATAGCATTGCCCTAACTCCTAATCACAGAATCACAGAATGGTAGGGGTTGGAGGGGACCTCTGGAGATCATCTAGTCCAACTCCCCTGCCAAAGCAGGGTCACCTAGGGCAAGCTGGACAGGAACGCATCCAGGCAGGTTTTGAATGCCTCCCGAGAAGGTGACTCCACCACCTCTCTGGGCAGCCTGTTCCAGTGCCCTGTCACCCTCAAAATAAAGAAATTTTTCCTCATGGTGAGATGGAATTTCCTGTGTACAGTCTAAACAGACTGGATAAATGTGCAGAGAAGAATGAAGAGAGAACCCGCCTGGCCACAAAACCCTAACACTTTAACCAAGAAATAGGAATAAAAAAGGAAGAAATCTGTTCAAGGAGGGTATTCCACTTATCCCACAACTGTCTAACAACCACTCTTGTTATGACATTTGCTGTTTAGGATTCAGTTATGACTTTGATGTTTATGAAGGTTACAATTCTATTAACAAATAAATGGGCCAATTATTGTATTTTTATGGATGCATTGTATGGCTCGATTTAACAGTAAATGACAGCAATGAAGTGATTCCCAGCAGAATTCATTGCTATTTTTGTTATTCATTAAACCATTTCTTAAGAAGAAATCTCTTGCTTACAGGAATTTCATTCATTCCTTTTAAAAAAATTATTACAAATTATATAAACTAGCAACTGTACTATTCTATTAATTTCAGCCTCCAAAAAGGTACATTGTAATGTGTTTCTTGATCCAGGGATTTTTTTCTCCTTTTTGGCCAAGAGAGACATTTTTGCCTAAATGTAGGCAAATCCAGAGTTTCTCAAGCTCGTGTACTTCTGGGATACAGGATTTGTCACAAGCTAAAGCAGAATTTTTTTGCAAGAACCTCTTGGTAAAATAATTGGCAGATTATGATTGAGAAGGCTTCATGAATGTCTTGCTAGCACTCTGTTAAAAGAACCTCCTCTCCTCATCAATAGGTTTTAATATAATTGAAGATTAAACATATTTAAATTGCAGACAATGCAGCAAATAGCTGTTAGCTCGTGTGAATAGATGTATATTCAGCAATAAAAACTTTCATTTTAATGTTTTCTAGCCAGACAAAATCTCTTCAGAGCTCCTCAGCTACACATCCTGTTGATTATGCCGTGAGTTAATTACATGGAAGAGTAGTAGGGCAGAACATTGTCCTTGAAAACCTCATGACGTTGTCAAGAAAAGACATGCAGGCAATTGTCTGATACCTGGAGAACTTATCTGGCTTCTGTCTCGTCTTGAACCCGGGTCTGTATTTTTGCCAAGTGCTCTGAGGATTGTGTTTTCAAGCATTTCACTGATGTTGACATGGCGTAATGTTCATCAGAGGACATATTTTTAAAAATCTCACCATGAATTCCATGAAACCACAAAGTTCAGTGGTCAAATTGTAAAACAGGATTGGCAAGACAAATAGGGTTACCACTCTTTCTTCATGGCCCCATGTCTCCCTGATTGCTTTGCGTGACAAGTACCTTTGTTATGGATAAATGGTCCAGCATGGCAGAGATGGGAGGAGGAGATAAGAAGCATGGCTTGGAGAAAAAAGACAGCCAGTTTTATTTTATTTTTTAACAACATGCTTTTGAAGAAAACAAATGCAAAAGCAGAGAAGAAAAAAGCTAGCACAGTGAGATATCTCCTGTTGTCTCTGAACGGCAAACAGGTATAAAGACCCCTAAGCCAATAAGTTTTCTAGTCTTATTATTTTTGGACCATGCCATGACGCTGTGACAAGACTGTGCTTGGATATAATGGACACTGAGGTATCAGGGAAAAAGGCATTTATGCCCTGAGTACCCTCTTATGAAAGCAATGGGTGTAAACTAGCTGAGGTTGGTTTAGATAGAGGGTGTATCCCAGGCAGCACCGCTATTTGAATGCAAAGAAATAAATCAAGAGGGGACAGACAGAGGAGGGAAGTCAGGTATATGAATAAAAGAATACACATGGAAATGGAGGAAGAGGGACAAGAATCTAAAAATGGCAGGAAAATATCAACAGGGCAAGGAGTAGAGGGAAGGAGAAGAAAAAGTATTAATTTTGAAAGGGCAGAGGAAAAAAGAGAAAATATTTTTGTTTTCTTTTATTAAAAGTTTGTTGTGAAAATATATTTACATGTAGTTGAAATTATTTTCAGTGTTGTGTGTGCACAGATTTGTGGACTCTTGCTTATACCTTAGATTGTCTAAATTTGATTTCTCTAGAGTTCTTGCATGAGGTGGTTGTGTGCAATATTTTATTATATTTTAAGTGTATTTGAAAGAAAAATATTGCTTTTCCAGCGTGAAGTGCATAGAAGGGGCTTTGGTTGCAATCCATGTAATTACAGGATGGAAAATTCCTCTTGGCAGTGGCGCTGCCATTCTTCAGTTCCTATCATTTACATTTCAGGTGGTCCTGGAAATTGTTGCTAGTTTCATACTCACTTAAGAAAGTAAGAGCCCCGAACACAGTCTTTAGTCACCTTTATTCATCCTTGAGTTCGGTTCAAAATTTGCTTCATGGCACAGTTTTTTTAGACCACTCAATACACGTTTACTTATATGAACCTCTTTTCCCACCCACTGCCTGTTTTTTACTGTGCTGGGGTGGCCTTAGTGAATTTATCTCGGGGTAAAGTGGACAAGGCTTTTCTTCATTCTGTTCTTATTTCGCAGAGATCACTGAGCTGGGGGAAAAAATGTTGTGGATGACAAAAGAGACAGAGAAAAAATTATGAAGCGCTAGCCGTATCCCTGAACCAATTTAATTGTGGTCTGGGTGATCTGAAGACTCTGTTTGTGCCGAGCTGAGTCATTTGCTGACATTGGCTCTTGTTGCAGCAACTCTCTGTAATTTAAAATGTCAAAAAATGCGAGTCAATATATATATAAAATGGAGATTTTTAAACTTTTGACCCTCGTTCACTTAAAAAAAAAAAAAACCAAACAGAATTAAAACACATCTTGTTAAAACATTGATTTTGAATTGGTTTTCATCTGTAGCCTTTGTTTTGCTCCAAATCTACCAAAAGTAACTTTTGTTGTGCTTATGTATGGGGCTGTGCTTTCAAATAACTCGGGGTCTGACACACACACAGTCGTCAGTAAAACATAGTCAGAGAAGATTGATATTGTTTAGCACTTTATATAAATATAAATTTGGTATGATCAACCAAAACTAAACTTCCATTGAATATCATGATGGCCAGTACAATGTGACAATTACTGTCACACAGAAGAAACATTAGTTCAGTAACTCATTTTGGGTTATTTTGCCTTTTGATATGCTTAAAACGAGAATGCAAGGGTATTTCTGGCAAAAAAAGTACCAAATTTTTCACACTATGTGCAAAGAATGAGAACAAATTGCTGACAGATTGAAATAATTTCTGTGAGGTCACTCACGTTGTGAGCAACATGTGTTTAGTTAGAATGTCTATTAAGCTCTTGACTTAACTAGAAAACTGCAATTATCCTTTTTTGCTTTTTCATCTTTGGTGGTGCAAATAACAGTGAACTCTTTGCTCTTTTTTTCATTTCAATAATCTGGAAAAGAGAGATTGCTGGAATGATAACAGGGATCTCTTTTCCTTGCAAGATTTTGTGTATTCATGTTGAATGATAAAATGCAATCTCCAATCTTTAGCTCAAGTGAAAGGTTCTGCAATTTCATGAAAAAGGCAGGCTTAGTCGTATACACAAACTAAATACTTTTTTAAAACAACAGCACAAAAAGCCTGGCATAATAGATTTAGACGATCATAATACAATATTTCACAAATAATCCAAGATCGCATATATTTTATTCCACTTTCTTATTTAATGGCAGGGATTTAAAGTAGATTTTGAGGTTAACTACATGCCATACAGTGCACATATCCATCAGTGGTTACAATTCTTAAGGCTGTTATTTCAATCCAGCAACAGATTATTAGACATTGATAATGAAAATAAATCTCATTTTATCTTTGCAGTTCTTTTCTTAAATCATAATGATGATCTGCCCTGCAACACTGGCCACAGCCTTCTCAAATTCAATACCACTGAAGGCAGAAAACCCACAACTTCTTGCCCATCTCCCCACCATAATAGAATTTACAACAAGAAAGTGTGTACAAATGATGAACCTTTCTCAAAAGAAATTAAGAAAAGCAGCCCAAAGGGTAAAATCCTTACAGGAGACTGTTTAGAGCTACCAGAGACATCTTCCATTGTGGAACTTCTGCCCAAATGAGAAAATAGAAAACCCTGGCAAGATAATGTAAAACTGTTACGAAACAGGCCAAAAATGTTGTTAAGCCTTGGCTTGCTAAAAGCATTAGCACAACTAATAACAGCATTTAAAATGCAAAAGTAGAAAGCCTGACACTGTACTGCTGACAAAGTGCAAAAGTAAAATTTAAGAAAGATAAGATTTTAGCAAAAAAATCCCACCAAACCCTAAATGAATTATTTCTATTGTTGTTTAGTAAGAAAGAGTAAAAAGGATTTTTTTCATACTGGAGCTGTTCTGTGTAGAGAACAAACTAAGGACCTTCGACTTATGAAAAAGTCATGAAAAAGGTTTAGAACAAACTGATCTATGTATAGTAACAAAACATCAGAAAGAAATTGTGTTCATCTAAGAACTCTAGCAGAAATCAAAATTTAAGTGCTGAACTACTCCCTGTGATGGATAACTCTGACTTACATCAGCCCTGATACCTGAGGAGTGGAAAGTGGGAGTCATGAAGCCAAGTTTTTTAAAGAACCTGTAGGGCCTGAGACTGAAGTTCATTAGTGTGTCTGGACTCTATAGTGAGCAGGTTGGCTGAAATCATAATAAAGACCAGAATTAGTATGCCACAGCATTTTAATGTGTTGTGATGGAGAAGAGTTGGCACAACTTGAATATTTAATAGGCGTCTCACCAAAGGCTAACAAAAGTTAACTGATATGGGATATGGAATATATTTCTTCCCGAATTAGCAATGGGTTAAAGAAAAGGGGAAAAAAAAATAATAGCATAGATAATCTTTTTCAAAAAATATTTAGTAGGGGAATGAATGGAGCTGCCCGTTATTCAACATATCCTTAACTGATCGAGAAATGAGAGTGAATAAAGAAACAATTTTTGGCTGATATGAAATTACTCGAGATAGCCAAAGCTTACTGTAAAGCATTGTGGAAGGATTTTACTGTGTTGAGTGATCGGGTGAGAAAAGACCGCAAAGTTTTAATGAGGAAAAACCAGTTTTAATGATGAAACTCAGAGTGGTGAACTCTAAATTAGCACAGAAGATCTTGAAGCTCTTCTGATTAATTCCTTAAAGACAGTAGCCCAATTCTCAGCAGCTGTCAAAAGACAAACAGAATATTAGGAAGTATTGGGAAAAGGAAAAAAAAAAAAGAAACAGAGAGCTTGATTATGTGTATATTGATAAGAGGGGCACATAGTGAACAGTTTGTGGTAGTGTGGAAGGATATAGACCTAGAAAGTAGAAGAGCAAAGGGGAAGGTTAGAGGTGTGGGACAGCTTCTGCGTGAGACATGTAACTGTACCAGTACTCTTCAGCTTGGCAAAGAAGCAACAAAAGGCAGGTGTGATAGAGGAATATAAAATTATGAATGACATGAACAAACTGAATAGGGAATGATTACTCACTGCAGGGTACCCAAGGAAACTATTAGGCAGCATGTTTAAAACAAACAAAAGAAAGCCCTTTCCTGCACAACAGTATTACATTTTAAGATTAATTTTCATGGGATGCCAAAATTACAAAAAACTTCAAAAAGTGATTAAACAGTTTTATAAAGGAAAGACCGCGAAAAGCTATTAAGCATGAGATGGATGATTTTAAACGGGAGTAGCTGGCAACTACCGCTCAACTTTCCCTCTTTCATATGTTCTTTTTTTTCTAAACATCAGCTGCTGGCCACTGGCTGAGAAAAATCTTTTAGTTTGATCTAGCATGTCTGTTTTTATGGAAAACAGCATAGAAAATATGGTTTATTCAATACTAAATATGTAAGCTCTGCTTCTGCTACCCTTTCTCCTGGCCCGTTCTCAGTATAAAAGCTAACCAGGTTTTGTTGGGGTTGCCTGATTAAATGTCATATAACTGAGCAATTCAGAATCGCTAATCTTTCAATAATAATCCAATCAAAATCTTCCATCAAATGATTCTTTTTAGACATTTATCATGTATCTAGTAGTATACAAATATTTTCAATGTTGCTAAGAATAAGGAATAAAACGGAATATACAGCTTGAAACTTAAAGCAATAAGTATAGAGTGGGTTTAGGACAAATGAGAGAGCTGTATATCCACAATCTAGTAAGAGACGCTAATTCCGTTTCTCTACAGTCTCCTTTAGTGAAGCAAAAATAGGGAAGGAAGGAACGGTTCAGCATTTTCAATATCTTTGTGTTTATAAAATAGTACCAGAAGAACAGTAATCCAGGTGGTTGTTGTCCTTTATTACTATATGAATGCGGAGACTTCCATTCATTTCAAGGGCTGCCCCCACTAAGTATGTGGTTTCTGTGGGAACAGAAAACAGTCTGGTCGAAGAACACGGGTGTCTTCACGGGTCTGCAAAGCTCATGTGACAATGATCCTTTCTCTGTCAAGGCCCAACGTGAACAAAACCGCAGCTCTGGGATCGGCACGTGGAAGGTCTGCAAGATGTTAGCGGGGGTTTTCCTCCCCCCTTCCTGACTGCAAAGCTGAGCAAGTTATAGTTTAAATTTGCTCTGCTAGATGAGAGTATTGTGCAAAAATAGCCCTAAATATTTGAGGCAGAATCAAACCCTTAGAGCTCGTGAGATGGGAGTAATGACAGAAAATGGAAAGTCTGGCAGTTAATGTTGCCATCAGCAACTGGAATGTTGAGATGAACTGTCAAGAATCAAGTGTTCTCCTATTTATTTAAAATTTACAGACAGCTACTATTGTATTACCTGGAATATTCACTTCTGAAAGATGAAGAATGAAAGAGCCTGTTTGAATGGGCGCCCCGCTACTCAGGCGGCTTCCTAATGGAGCTGGGACTTGTGCTGCTGTTGTTTCCAGCACAAGAGGTCTGGTGATGTTAAACTCGGCACTGGCTCCCTGGGACAATGCCTGTGCCGCGCTCGGCTCCGAGGGGCGGCTGGGAGGGCTCCAGCTCTATGAGTTGCGTGTCTGCTGTGTCAAGTCGGGCTGCCTGGAAATGCTGTGTAGAGGTAGATATATGCGGTGTTGGATGTGTTGCACAACGGCAGCAGGCTGAATGGTCCTGTCGGGTTGTAAGCCTGAGGTGTAAAGAGAAGCACTGTCTTGAGCACCGCATCAGCATCCTGACCTTTGGGACCTAGACAGGCTCTAAGGACCCTTTTGCTTTGTGCCTGAGCGTGGCACAGGTGCTGTTGCATGTGCTTCAGTGTCCACGTTTAGGTCCTTTGAGGAATTTGTGTCAAAAATTGAGATGCAAATTGAATGCAGGTATCAGTGAGGATTAGATTTCCAAATTACTCTCTTGAACTTTTGCATTTAAGTTCTCATCCGCTCTGGCATGCTTGATGCGTCGTGGTCACTGCCGATTGCTTTCTGATTACATTTGATGTATGTTTGCAGCTGGTGGAACCAAGTAGTTATTTGCAGAAACATTCTGAACTCACTTCTTGAACTCCTGGAATGACAATTCGATGAAACCAGAGTAGAAACGGGATCTGCATTTATGGCAAAGTAGGAATACTCAAAATGGAAAATTCCTAGCGTGCGGTCTGGATGACCCAATATCAGTATAGGTTTGATTTCTATGGGCTAGTGGAGAAAAGCATTGGGTGAAAAGAGTAGAATTCAGTTCCTGCTGTTATTCTGCAATTTTGAATAAAACATCCAAGACCCACAAGCTTTGTTTCTTCATGCTGTTAAAATGCAGATAGTAAAGCCTGGCCGTATTTGTAAATTATTTTGTTTTTAAGGTTGATAATACAATTTGTAAATTATTTTAACAAAGAAAATGAATATGAATATGATGTTGTGGAGGAAAAGTTGCCTCAAAAAATTTGGGAATGGTATAAAAGAAACCTATCTTCTTGGTGACTGTTGCCTCCACAAGTTTTCTTTGGACTCCAGAAAGGAAGCTAGTTTTTGGGTTGTACACAGTTACACAAATGTTGGCCTACTGAGATGAATCTGATTTAAGTAAGGTATGAATAATTGTTCCTCTCCTCCTGAGGTATATAATACTGATAAAATTGTTGTCAGTTCTTTTAAGAATATGCAGATTGTAATCTCTGAAAATATTTGTTGACTTTCTCTTAGCAATACAGTTTCTGCTGTCAGAATTAAGATTGTCAAATAAGCAGAGTTGATAGACTTTTCTTTGAAAGTATCCATCCAAAACTAATGCTTTAAACAACACATTTTTTCCTTGTGTTTAGTTGTAAAAATTAGTTCAGCAACTCGGTAGAAACACAGGATCTAGTGCTGTTGTACTGCTTGCATGCGGTTATACTGTTGATAACTAATAACTGGAGGGAGGATGGGGAGAGCAGGCATATTTCCTTTCATTTGGTAGAAAAAAAATGATGGAGATAAGGTGGAAAATATTCTTCATGTTAATACTAATTATGTTTTCCCAAACTTTTTCATGTATGGACCACATTTTAACATGCATTATCCTCTATTAATTGCATGACATTTCTATGGGGAGGTAGAGAAATAAGGGTGTTGGAGAATGTGACAGGGAATGGTGCTTTTTTTTTTATCCTCCGGTACTGGCTGGCAAGGTCACTTTCTGAATGGATTGTCTGCTTATAACCTTTTGTGTTGTACAAATACGAGCTTTTCTGATGCAGTTCTCAGAAATTATGAAAAAGTTCGGTTGAATATTCTAAACACACAGGTCTTGTGGCTTTCCTTCTGCATTAGCATTTTCAATAGTCTCCAGATTTATTTTTTGATTTGAAAACGTGCTTTCTGATATATCCTCTGTCTGGTCGCATGTGGTAGTGTTATGTTTTCCTGAAGCTGTTGTTGTTTGTGATGAATAGGAACTATTAGAATAATCTGTAGTGATGCTAATTCACATTCACTTGTAGTGCTGCTGCCTAGATACATAGTAATTGTTCCAGGAGCCTCCATTCTGATAAGGACAAATATTCATGATGAAGACATCACTGATTTTTAACTCGTTTGTTCTTTAAGCTCAGAGTAACACTGGTTTGTTCCTAATGAAGAAAGCAAACGGATTGGTATATGAATAGAGGTTTTGAGGATGCAGATCTATGACTTTAGTAATCCTAAGGTACTGTGATACATCAGTTGAACACATATGATGTATATTGTTTATAAATGGAATTTTGTATGTTGTGATGTATTTAAAGCATGAATGTCTTGGATACCAGAATGCCAACGTAACTCCCGTATTTTGCAGCCCTCTGTCCATCCCCGGTATTAAGGCACTGTTGTGTAAGAAGGAGGAATTTTCCCTGAAGAGAAAGTCAGGAGTGCTCCTCAGTCAACTGTTGATTTCATGTGGCAGTGCACCATGTTAGGATGTGCAGAACTGCATCAAGCTGGACACCTGGAGACTGTCATTAAATTTAAAATGACTTAGTTGCAATACACTGTGTTGTGTTTTTAGCCTTTAAAAAACTGAAGATTATTTATTTATTCCAGAGTGGTTTAGTGTATGGCATTATCAAAATAGTTTTAATTTTAAAAGAATTTAGAATAAACTCTAATCATTTAGGGTTTTTTTGCTTGCTTGTATGTATGGGCATGCATAACTATGCAGTTGTCAATTGCAAATGCAGTTATCTGTTGCCAAGTGTTTTTGCAATAGTTTTTGAGATCAGATTAAGAAACATTGCTCTAGAGTGTTCACTTGGAGTTGGGATATCTGATAGGAGAGTGTGGTAGAAAGAGACACAGGTAGAGGAGAGCTTGTAGAAAAAGCCATTGAAGCAGTGCCAGCAACTTTGAAGTTGAAAGTCAGGTGGTGGAATCTATATCACCTGGCATTTTAAAATCAAAATGGGTTATTTTTCTAAAAGTCTTTGAATGTATTTGTGTCATATGTTCTGTTGGGCTGCGAGTTCATACAGAGTTTTCTTCAGCTGTGGAGTAACAGCCTTTGCTTTCAGGGCACTCAGCTCGGAGTTCTATCTCCAGTGTTGCTGCTAAGCCCTGAGTGGCCATGGTGTTCATGAGACTGACAAACAGCAAGTCTTAGAAAGTGAGAGGACTGTTTAGGTGTATTAATCATAGAATCACAGAATGTGTTGGGTTGGAAGGGACCTTTAAAGGTCATCTCATCCAACCTCCCCTGCAGTAAACAGGGATATCTTTAACTAGATCAGATTGCTCAGAGCCTCATCAAGCCTGGCCTTGAATGTCTCCAAGGATGCAGCCTCCACCACATCTCTGGGCAACCTGTTCCAGTGTCTCACCACCCTCATTGTAAAGAACTTCTTCCTAATGTCTAATCTAAACCTACCCTGCTCTGGTTTAAAACCATTGCCCCTTGTGCTATTGCTACCTGCCACTGCAAACAGTCCCTCCCCAAATAACATAAAATAACACCATACTTTGCTTATTTAACTGCATCGGTATTTAATAAGATGGTTGTTTGATTGGCTGTTGCTTTTCATGAGCAGTTGGACATGTGTTTTATCTTGTTTAATTTCTCAGTTCAATCTTCTTCCTTTAGTTGGCAACTATTAATTTGAACCAAACTGAGAAATCATTTGAAGATGCTGGAGAGCTGCTTTTGTAACGGCAGTTTGTTAATCTGACTTCTTTGTCCACAGAGAAGTCAGGGAACTGGCTCTCAGAATAGCTTCTCTTTGTTCTATCTATAGAACCCTTAAAGGATTTAAAAATGAAGATTGTGAGTTACCATATATCAAGTACAGAGAATCTATATGGAAGAGAGGGATGTAAGAGAAAATAAAATTGCATTCCAGAAAAATTGTACTGTAGAACAGAACTATCTTTTCATCTTTTAAGGCAGAATTTTATAATCATCTATATGGCTTTGCTAGTTGTTATCCAGGAAACGAATACTTAAAGTTCGGATAAAGATTAATCAAATTCAAACTAATGAATTTGTTCAGGCCCCACACCTGCAGGATGGGATGCCATCCAGAGGGACTTGGACAAGCTCAAGAAGTGGGCCTGTGTGAACCTCACGAGATTCAACAAGGCCAAGTGCAGGGTCCTGCACACGGGACAGGGCAACCCCTGGTATCAATACAGGCTGGGGGATGAAGGGATTGAGAGCAGCCCTGCTGAGAAGAACTTGGGTGTACCAGTGGATGAAAAGATGGACATGAGCCAACAAGGTGCACTCGCAGCCCAGAAGGCCAACTGTATCTAGGGCTGCATCAAAAGAAGCAGGGCTAGCTGGTCAAGGGATGTGATTCTGCCCCTCTACTCCACCCTAATGAGACCCCCCCCACCTGGAATACTGTGTCCAGCTCTGGAGCCCTCAGCACAGGAAAGACATGGACCTGTTGGAGGTCCTCCAGAGGAGGGCCACAAAAATGATCAGAGGAATGGAGCACTTCTATGAAGACACGCTGAGAGCGTTGGGGTTGTTCAGCCTGGAAAAGAGAAGGCTCCAGGGAGACCTTGTTGCAGGCTTTCAGTACTTAAAGGGGGCTTATAAGAAAGATGGGGACAAACATTTTAGCAGGGCCTGTTGCAATAGGACAAGGGGTAATGTCTTTAAACTAAAAGAGGAAAAATTTTTACTAGATATTAGGAAGAAATTTTTTATAATGAGGGTAGTGAAACACTGGCACAGGTTGCCCAGAGAGGTGGTAGATGCCCCATCCCTGGAAACATTGAAGGCCAGGTTGGACGGGGCTCTGAGCAACCTGATCTTGTTGAAGATGTCTTTGCACATTGCAGTGGGGGTTGGACTAGGTGAACTTTAAAGGTCCCTTCCAACCCAAATTATTCTATGATTCTAAATTAATTTTATAAAATATACTTCTCTGCAGTTTAGGACTTATCAGTGGTATCTCTTGGCAAAGAAAACTTCTATGAGTTGTATATCGAAAAAAATCGAACACACTTTTTTCAATTTAAAAACTAGCCATTTATTTCCAATTTACCCATATCAACTCCATTGCCCTCAGTAACTAGCATTGACAAGTTATGCCTTTTAAAGTACTGATGCTTCATTGCAATATCCTTTATTAGAGCATATTAACAAAATGCTGAGAAGTGATTGCTTTTGGATTTCCCAAAAGCTCCAGAACCAGTGATGCAGACAGATATCTGCTCATATTGGGGGAATAGTTGATGGAGAAATTGACTTGCACAAAAGATTGTAGATGGAGTAACCACAGAATCTTTTCAAATGGATACCTTGTGCTTTCCCAACTTATTCTCAGATTTGACTTCATTCTGGGCTGACTTTACTCAGCCTGTTCTGGAGACTGGTATTGATAAAACTGAACAAATTTCAAAGCATCCCTATGAAATCAGGGTTTTCAGGTAAGTATCTTAAGGCCTATAACCATTTCCCCTTTCAAAAGTGGCTCTGAAAAATCCAAACTGTGCATGAGAACTAAGAAGTAACCCACTTCAAGGGGTCTCTAAAATGCAGGCAATATTCCCTGCAAGATAATTATCAGATGCTATTGTACTAAAAGTTTCAAGCATAGAGAATATAAAAATAGAACAACATGGGAGAAGAACATTAAGGGAAAACAAGTATGCAAGACAACAGCAAGTTCTGATGTATACCAGCAGGAGCTGAGGACATATACCACCTCAGCACAGGACGCAGCCGTGGCCGTGCAGTTCTGCAGTTGCCACCCTGACTGCTGCCCGAATCCCACACTGACAACTCCAGCTATTTCAGTACGGTGGCCTGAAATTCTTTCCTGTTTTCTTCCCCCAATTCTTCCCCCAATTCTTTCCACATTTGGCTTCCACACCCATTTCCCACAGGACTTCACCTATTTCTTGCTGCACAAAGCTGACAAAATGTGATGTGACTTTTTCTTCCTCCTCCTCTCTGCCCTTCCCCCTGTTCTCCTGGGCTAGTGAGACTTTCATCCTACTCCTGGTCACGCTCTACCTGGTTACTACATTTGTACTCTCCCTCAACATTGTCCATAACTTCACACTCTTTCCTTGCAATAAAAGCATGGTTTAGATTCCTGTTCTAAAATGATAAGACCTTTCTCTACACCTACTTCTCCCCTTCTTTGCATGTCTTATAGGTGCTCTGTTACCAAACTCTACTTAACATTTCTGTCTTCCAGTTCTACCCTTGATCCTCTTCCTCTGGTTTTAGGATCTACATTTCACTGATATTTCTTTCTTTCACTACAGCTTCTTACAACCCTTCACAAACCTGTCTCTCTACTCCAATATTTTGTCCAATTTAAAATCTGAGACCAACTGTCTTGTACGTCCTTAGAGAGGCCTGTGAGCTCAAGTTCAGTTCACAGACAGCTGCTAACGTTTGACTCTAATTCCAGCCTACAGTTTCATCTTTTTGAGTATGAACACTGAGAGTCTCGTCAGTGAGGGTTTGCTCTGTAGGTTATTTCTCCCATTCAGGCTGTCTCGTTGATTCCCATTGCAATATTTCAAATCTTTCCTGTCTTTCTTTCCATGTAACAGAAGTTGGCATAATCTTGTGCCTCAGTTACTACAATACGCTTGTTGTCTTTTGTTGTAATTTTGTTCCTCTGACAATTCTTCATATTGCTGCAAAGACCTTCCTTCCTATGTTCCTCTTACACTTAATTCCCTTGCTTTGCAAAATCCACTCCCCTTCGCTTGCCTCACTAAACCTAAACTGTTGATTCATTCTCAAGGCCTTTCCCGACCTCTTGCATCATACTTACCACCTTATCTTCAGACCGAGGGGGAACACCAGCCTCCAGTTAGCCCACAGGCCCAGCCTTCTCCATCTACTTGTCGAAGTTCCAGGCAGACACTTCTTTTTTTCTCCATAGTATTCCCATCACCCCCCTAAACTGCAGAAGGAGAATGTCTACATAGGCAGTCCCAAACTATTTCATTATCCTCCAAATCTCTGCTTAATATTCCTCTTAAGTATGACTAATATGGGAGACAGCCTGAGTGCAGTCTCCTGAGATCAAGCTGAGTAACGCCGTTTGTTTTATTTCCCCCATTGATCTGTCTGCATTAATTGCCTCTGTACTTGCAACATAAGTCATCTGAGGCAGAGACAGTAGCATAAACAAATTACTACAGCAATGCAGCTGGTAATTAATGATTTTGGAAGGCTGGCACCTCGAGGAGACTTTGAAGTGGTGGTCTAAGGAGTGTGAATGCTATAGAACCAGTGCCTCTGGCTGAAGAATGAGAAAGTGTTCCGGGATTTACTTTCCATTTCCTTACTTCTGTGAAAGGTTTTTTTTTATTTGTAGAAGCCTTTATTGTCTCTCAATTAAGTTATTTGTATATTAATGGTATCTATGGATAGCATGAGATGATAAATATTGAAATGGGATGTGGAAGTGATTCATATTTCATGAACCCTGGTCCTGACCTTCTTACAATTACCAGAACAAATTACATTAATTACACCAAATTGCATGACAGGTGGAGGAAGTTGTCATTAGTATCCATTACATACAGCAATACAGAAAGAAATTCCCTGGTTTTCTGTGGTAATTGACTGTAAACATGACTGGTCTTACATAACAGCAATGCGCACTCAGGAGGTGATACTAGTTTTGTTTGTGCGGTTTTCGTGCGGAAAGAGCTTATTTATTTCAAAATAAAAAGGTTGTTCCTGAGTGATAAAACCAGTGAAGCCTGGATTCCTATGGATTAGGGTCCCCTGTGCCTACTAGTGCAGCAATGCCCATTTCCACCTCCCTCCATGTCCTCTGTGGCACCTTTGACTGGTCAAAAGCAAGCAGTAACGTGGGTGCCTGGAGTGATGTACGCTGACCTCCTGCCAGTGCGTTTGTGCCTGATGTGTGGGCAGCTGCAGAGGCTGTCTGTCCTTCCCTGGGGCGGGCAGGAGTTCCTGGTTTTCCCTCTCTGTGTCTAACCGCTGGTCTTCAGGAAACCTGTAGGAGTGCAATCGTCTGTAGGACTTGTAGCACCTTTCGAATTTGGGTTAATTATGATTGTGTGTGTGTGTGTGTGTGTGTGAAATTAGATGAGAGATACTGTGGTAACACGAACCTTGTTTCCCTTGGCAAAGAAACAGGCAAAAATACTTTGTATGAAGGTCAGCATCTGAAAATGTGAACCTGAGAGCCATCTAGCAGGTCAGACAGTATTACTTACGTGACAAGCTGCCGTGGCATGACATTATAATCCACTGGGAGGCCCTACCACAGTGTAGACATCACACTTGCTTTTCCTTTTTAGTCACGGTGCAACGTTTCTGAGGTGAAAGACTGTGATGAGAAAGGAGCATATTCTAATATGTACACGTTTTCTTAACACGTGCCATTGTCGAATTGTTTACTAAGCACATCGGAAATTCCCATTTTACCAAAAATAATTTTCTCTTCAGTTTTTTTCAATGGGAGAAAGAAACTGAAAGGCACAAATAAGATTTTGTTTCTCATTCAACCTGTTTGCTAAAGCCTTTCACGCTGTTCTTCCCTGTAGAGCTTGTGGTGCGTGCTTTCCTTTTTGCTCTTTTTCCTTGTTCTGTTATTCATCCTGAAACAAAATTTTATCACTGATGTTGGTTTCTGTTAAGAAAACTACTTTCAATTTAAAGATGTCAAGGATTTTTTACCAAAAAAAATTAGAAAAAATTATATGAAAAAGAATGGAACAAGCCCCTTTTAATAAATTTTTAAAAAATCAAGGACCATGTGCAAAAATGGCATGTACAGGTATTTGCTTGCACATATGTACTTTTTTTCATGCAGTAGGCATGACAAGAACAAATCAAACTGCTTCTGTAAACTCCAGTTTGCTTCCCAGGTAGGTGAATGTACCATTTGATATATGTAAAATAAACAGCCATTAAAAACAAATAGGTCTTACTTTAAAAAAAATGCAGTTAATCCCCTATTTGAGTGATGAAGCAGTCATTATTTTCATATAAGCTCGATAGTTCCAAAAAATGTAGTAAAACCTCATAAAATAAGAACATAATCAAGAAATCAGTATGTCCCAATCTCTGCAAAAAAGAAAACAGAATCTGTCATAGGAGACAGAAGAGAGGGAAAGGTATGAATGAAGGCTTAAAAAAGAAAAAACAACAACTTATCCTTAAAGCAATGGATGGATGTGCTCAATGCACAGCAGTATCCAATGCAGCAGCATTGGAGGGGGCGATGTGGTTAGCACACGTGGCTGTGACCTTCCAGCCCACCCGGGCCAGCTAGTGGCGGCCTTTGGCTTCAGCCCAGGACCGACCTCAAACTGGGGATCCCGCAGAAAGGACACTGTAACTCCTCTGTCATCATTATCTAGAGAGCGTCTTTAAGCAATTCAAGGTTAGTGTACGATTGAAAAACCGTTCCTGTTGTTGTTCAATCAAATACTTTAGAATGATGGCCCAGCACTCTAATTTGTGGAATAAATAACGTATTTCTGCTCTAGGTGGCAATTCGTCACCCAGATGAAGGATGCTAAGACAGGCCTGAGGCTGTGGGCAGTTGTGTTGTGTATAATGAGGTTTCTGCAAGAGCTAAATGTTGTAGAGATCACAGGGGTGGAAATCCTGGAGAAAAGAGTAAGGTTTGTGCTTTGCCTTGCACAGACCGAAGCATGTATTTGCTGGGTTTGTGTGGAAGAAGCTTTTCTTTTTGAGGCTGCCTGACACAAAAGGACAACTTGCCTTACACGTGGAATCAGAATTTAGAAAGGTTTTTGTATTATAACAAATACACAAACCTATTAATCTACGGTGTTTTAATCCAGGCCTTCGGCAGTTTAGTCTGAGATGTCATCTGCACATGCCAGCCCAAGATGCAGAAAGAGTCGAATATATGGGGCACAGGACTTAGCCATTTCACAGTAAATTAAATAGGACTTCTGAAACCTTTTGAAACTGTATTTTTGAAATTTTGTGATTTTTATCTTGCTTTATAAATGGTAAGCCTTGCTGCCCTTTTCCTGGAAAACCGCAACACTAAAAAAAAATTTACTTGTTTAGTATGTTAATACAGTTTTTCTTCGAAACAGCATTGAGCTTTAGTACTTAGTACCATTTAACGCTGTATAATCATTTAAATCCACTTTAATGACTTTTGTAATATAAATGTTTTAAGTATAATGACAATTATTTTAACAAGTGTTTCCTGATTCCAGGCATGTGTAAAGAAGATGGGGTATGTAATATGTCTGACCAGATAACCGCTTTTACAAATTATATTCATTCTTCTTTATTTAGCTGCAAAATGAAGAGAGTTCAGTGTAGTTCAAGGAAAGCATTGTGGTAAACAGACAGCTTAAATGTGAGCAGTGTAAAGAGCAGCAGCTTGCAGAAATATTGCTATAGACACTAAGACCGTATCCTGCCTCGCTACGGACCACACATAATTGAATCATGTTCAATAGAAGGCCATTACAAAACAGAGCTCATTTGCAATGCTAATGCGGTGAAGACAGCTGTCACTGGGAATTAAATATGATCATTCAAAGCCTGAATAAATGAGGTGCCCATTATCTTCTGGCTCTGCTGCAGCCTGCTTAAAGAACACAAATAAATGATACTGTCTCAATAACCAGCTCAGTTTTGTCTTCTGGCCATAGAAATATGAAGAAGACAGAGGGAAGAGGGAGGGCACACAACAACATCAACAACAAAAAGCAGAGTCAATTTACAAAGACACACAGAGAACCAGTGCCCTCAGACTCCATTTTCAACAGAACAGTATTTCTGGAAAAACAGAGAAAAAGCTCTTTAACCAAGCTATCATGTTTTAGTGTAGAGCAGGCGTACTTATTTACAAAGAAACAGTAAAAAAACCCAGGTGTCTAAAAATCACAGTCTGTGATTTTCCAAGAGAAATTAGTCAGGGAATCCAAAATGTCAGATGAACTGACACAGAGTCTGCCAAGAGTGATAAAGGATAGGTTAAAGCAAATTTCTATTCCTTTCGCCACCCAGTGCTTTGAATGCCGTAAGCTACCTTGATTCAATTTTAATGTGAACCGTAATCTATACACAAGGAAAATGTTGATCAAGGTGGAAGAAATTTGCATTTGTTTGAAGAAGAAATTTCTGGGAAGTTTGTGTCATTTCACAGACAGCACAAAAAACCAACAGTGGTAAGAAGAAGGAAAAAGAAAAGCTAATATAAAAATGAAGGGTATTTCTTCTTCAGGTAAGACAGCTGACTTACTAGTTCCTGATGTAGGTAGTTTGGTCCCAAGTGGAATCTGCCTTGTTTAAACTGCAGCTGGGCAGTGCTGTGGAGCAGCCAAAGCCAAGCGAGAGCCTGGGATCTGCATTCCAGAGGTGGGCATCCTCCGGCCACCCTTCTCCGTGTCCTGTCCGAGCAGCCGCCTGGGCTGCGGCGCCGGGATGCTGGCAGAGGGGAGCACCGACAGCTGCGGTGACAAGTGTTTTCTTAGTTGGTATTTAATTACCAACTCATGCCTGTAGAAAATACTGTGTAAAATTTGCAGTTAAAAAGAGAAAGACGGAGAAGTAACTTGCAGAAATCATATTGATAGCATGTATGTATGTGTGCAAGTACGTCTTTAGACCTGTGATACCCATGAAAGATAACCATATAGGAAGGACTATAGAGCTGCTTTTCTTCCATCGAAGTATTTGCCCACCCACTGCCTCTTCACAGTGTTTTACATTTTCCAATAGGAAAATCAGCTGGCAGAGCCTGGAAATGGTCAAAAAAGGCTGGGCAAAGTGGGAGGAAAGGGACTGAGGATAGATATGCCCCGGGCCCCTATCTCTTGTAATGCCAGGTCCCAGGGCAAGTGACAGGTGTGAGACCTTTGGCAGCCCTCTGTAAGTATGTCACAGGCAACAAATTTCACAGTGGAGCTGGCTGCACACATGAGAAAATATGCTAGTCTAGAACAGTGAACTAACTGCAAGGAAAATAGAGGTATGAGCAAGAGAACTAAATGCAAGGAAAATAGAGGTATGAGCAAGAGATTAACACATTCACTGTACAAAACCAGCAAAACAACAAATGCTTAGAAGGTATATGACTGTGAAAAATTGCGCTTGACATAATATTAAATACCAGCAAGTGTAAGGTCATATGTATGGCACAGGAAAGAAAATCAATAGGATGGATACAGATTAGGGATTAGCTCTTTAGAGGTCAGCAGGCTTAGGAATGGGTGGAGTTTTAATGATAACAAAAATAAATGTGAAGTTGCAGATGGAGACACGGGCTGGTTTCGGTGGGATGTATTGTCCACAAACAAAAAGCAACAGTGTTTGCAAGACATACGGCGTTAATGCATCTGCACTTGAAATGCTGTGTTGACTTATGTCCTCTCATGTACTGAAATCCTTATGAAGACAAAAAGAAGGACGTTTAATATAGGGGGAAAACATAATACAGAGTACATGTGGAATGACCAATAGCACCATATCCCTCTCCTTTAGAGGGATCTGGGGACACAAATAAATCAATCTATACCTGAAGAAGTGGAATTATTTATATTTCAAAAGAAATCATGGATGTAAGAGGCACCAGTGTAAAGCAGGTGTGAGAGGAGTTTCAAGGCCGGAATCCTTCGATATCTAAACATTTCACAGTTAAACTTTTCTTGTGAAATAAAATAGAGCAAGGCCGAAGAAATACAGATTTGAAATTACTATTTTAAGTTCCTTTGTCTGTCATTTACTTGATAACTATACAGTTTGCAAATCCCTTAGCTGTGAGCCACTAAATAGAAGGCCTATTGTGCCCTACTGTGAGAATATCTTTAATGGATTCTCTATTTTCACAGTTTCACGTGGGGTTTAGTATTTTTCCTGTTTTAAAACCCAGGGAGGGAAAACCTGTTTTCCCCTGTTTTGAAACTCCATGGGTGCAATATAGCACCTGTACATTTAATATCAAAGCCTTTGATTATGTTTAGCTGAGGGGAGGTTCTTCTTCCCTGCCCTATTCCTTCCAGTGACTCCCTCATTCCCTGTAGATTTATGCATTTTACCACTTCAAGAGTTTCAAAATACATTTTAATTGCTAGGTAACTTTATAAGATTCTGGTTGATGCAGGTTTGTTGTGGGGTTTTTTTTTTTTTTTAATGTGACTGGCAACGCCACACGTGATACGCAGCCAGAAAGTGAATCAGGGCACGGGCAAGTCATCACATACTGTGACATGCCACAGCATTGAGCCCGTGGGTATGACACCTCCCACAGATAACTGGAACATCCACGGTAAGGCCTTTCAAACACTCCCGTCTCGCTCTGGTCCTTTCTTGGTGAGACTTGGTGCAGGATTCTTGTTGGATCCCTTCATTCCTCCCACCTCACAGCCCTCACGACCACAGCATTATCTTTTCCTTCTTCTCCTTTATATTAGGTGCAGGATTCTTGTTGGATCCCTTCATTCCTCCCACCTCACAGCCCTCACGACCACAGCATTATCTTTTCCTTCTTCTCCTTTTTATTAGGTGCTTTTACTGCAAGACAGATGATTATGTCCATGTGATCAGCTGTATTACTGCCAATATTATTGCATTTTTTTATGCAGGGGCTACTGTGTTTACTTCACAGCAGGAAGCCCAAGTCTCATTTGACAGCTTTCTCCTCAGGAAAGCCCTTCATGATGAATGAACAATCCTGCTGCTTTACAAAGGAAAGCTAGGCTAATTCAACATTTCTCCATCTTTAGTAAAGCACTAGGTGTTTTCATGTGTTGTAATTGTAGCATTTAAAATTGTAGACATGGCAAATGGTGAACAATTCATGTATTTACCAAATGGAAGTATAGTTCATCCACAAGGTATCCTGCTAGTAGAGTGAAAGCAAACTTTATTGTTACTTAATAAATGACTCTTCTGTTAATAAATGAATGTTCTATGACAAGGTAACCCGCTTAGTGGATGAAGGAAAGGCTGTGGTTGTTGTTTACTTGGACTTCAGTGAAGCCTTTGACACCATTTCCCACAGCATTCTCCTGGAGAAACTGGCTGCTCATGGCTTGAATGGGCATACGCTTTGCTGGATAAAAAAACTGGCTGGATGGCCAGGCCCGAAGAGTGGTGGTGAATGGAGTTACATCCAGTTGGTGGCCGGCCACAAGTGGTGTTCCCCAGGGCTCCATATCGGGGTCAGTTCTGTTTAATATCTTTACCAATGATCTGGACAAGGGGATCAAGTGTACCCTCAGTCAGTTTGCAGACAACACCAAGTTGGGCAGGACTGTTGATCTCCCTGAGGGTAGAAAGACTCTTCAGAGTGACCTAGACAGGCTGAATCGATGGGCCAAGGCCAACTGTATGAGGTTCAACAAGGCCAAGTGCTGGGTCCTGCACTTGGGTCACAACCACCCCATGCAGTGCTACAGGCTTGGGGAAGAGTGGCTGGAAAGCTGCCTGGCGGAAAAGGACCTGGGGTTGTTGGTCGACTGCTGGCTGAATATGAGACAGCAGTGTGCCAAGGTGGCCAAAAAGGCCAACAGCATCCTGGCTTGTGTGAGAAATAGCATGGCCAGCAGGACTAGGGAAGTGATTGTCCCCCTGTACTCAGCACTGGTGAGGCCGCACCGTGAGTACTGTGTCCAGTTTTGGGTCCCTCACTACAGGACAGACATTGAGGTTCTGGAGCATGTCCAAAGAAGGGCAATGAAGCTGGTGAAGGGTCTAGAGCACAAGTCTTATGAGGAGCAGCTGAGGGAACTGGGGTTTTTTAGCTTGGAGAAAAGGAGGCTGAGGGGAGACCTTGTCACTTTCTACAACTACCTGAACAACTACCTCTTCTCCCAAGTAACAAGTGGTAGGGCGAGAGGAAACAGCCTCAAGTTGTGCCAGGGGAGGTTTGGATTGGATATTAGGAAAAATTTCTTCACCAAAAGGGTTATCAAGCATTGGAACAGGCTGCCCAGGGAAGTGGTTGAGCCATCATCTCTGGAGGTATCTAAAAGACGTGTAGACGTAGTGCTTAGGGACATGGTTTAGTGGTGGTTTTGGCAGTGTTAGGTTTATGGTTGGACTCAATGATCTTAAGGGTCTTTTCAAACCTTTTCAATTCTCAATAACCTCTTGTGGCTAATTCGTCAATTTAGGGTGATGTTGTCTCAGCATAGAGAGAAATAAAGAATCACAAAGCACTATATTAAAGAAAGTAAAATTAAATTGGCTCTGCCATGTATGAGGAATCAAGCATATAAGGTGCTCGGAATGAAATGGAGAAGTTGTCATTGTAACTGTAAGATACATATTTGATTTGTACCAGGGGAGCTACAAGAAAAATAAAACTATGCATAATCTATGCAAATAATAAAAAAACCAGGAAGCTGCGTGGACATGTCCTACAGAAGGTAAGGATTTTGCCCCCATCCATCTGACTCCCCTTTGACATTAATGGCAGACCTAGTGAAGCCTGATTTCACAATTTTTTGGCCTTATGCTTGAGCTGCAACACCCCCATCTCCCTCCTGTTCCCCTCATGCCTCCCTACCCTGCTGAAAGAAAAGGGACAAAGCATGTAGAGACACAGTATTTACCATTTGACTTAAAATCAGAGCATTTGTAACTAAAGACCAGGGAAAGGGGGAGAGGAATGGAGCAATGGGTGGTGTTACTGTCAGTAGCTGGAGTGCTTTCTGCATATTCAATTCTAAGCTAAGCTGAATGCTCTTGCGTTCTTGCCCCCTTTATTTGAAATTCCTTTTGAATGCTGCTGAAATCCATGCGAAAATTCCTGTTCATTTCCAGGTGTCGACTGGATTCATTTTCCTGTGTTTTAGTATTTAAGTATTAGAGCCCACATTTTCTAAAATATACTCTTCTTCATGATGCCTAGATCTTGTTTCATTTCCTATTTTATTGCGGTATCTATAACACTTAAGAAAGAAGAGCACAGATAATGATGTTTGGTGTTTGTTTTTTTTCAGACTTGCACAACTCACAGATTAAACCGACATTTACCACAGTAAATGGTAAGCAATTGATGGAGACTAATTGCAGTATCTCATGTTGATCTTTATTGCTGAATTTTTGTATAGCGCTGCAGAACTATCTGATATTTTACTTTTTATGACAAGTTGAGCTTCACTGTTTCCTAAATTCCTGACTGCGTACTGTCTCATAGCTCTGTATTAGGGCTTCAGGTATTGCCCAGCTCTTATTATCATGGTGTACAAGAGATGTACTGCAAAAAGAGCGGAATTCATAAAATCTTCAAAACCTTCAAGTTAGAGACCCATGTGCTTAGATACGTACATATTCTAGCAATTGTTACTTTTTTCCTGCTATATGTAGATGGATGTAATTGGTCTCGTTAAAACCTGGCATCAAAACATTGAGTAGGTTTAATGTATTTTTTGTTAACCCTGTGCATAAGAAGTGATATATTTCCTTTTCTCGTTACACATTAGATTGAACAGAAGTAAGTGTTGTGCTACAGTGTTTGTGTCAAGTTGATAAGGCATACATAGCTCATAGTATACATAGCTATGAGGCTGTTGCGCAGCAACAAAGTGTATTATCTTTACATTACGGGTCTACTGTAATTTTTGTATGCTATACCCAAAATATGAAAATAAACTGTAGTGGAAGGTCTTCAGTAGAGCTTTGTTCTCTCTCAGCTTGCATTTTTTCAGTCATTTTGTGTCTTTCCCAAATGGTCTAAACTGTATTACATTTCCTGTCAAATTTAATTAAAAAAAAAAAAAAAACCCACAAAACCCAACTTCACACTAATTAGCTAATTAGGGGCCATAAAATGTTCTTTCTGTCCCTCTCTATTTTTATTCTTGTTTATTTCTGAAGTGTGAATGGGGTAGAAAATCCATCCACTAAAAGGGAGATGGAGATAATTGAACTCTTTTCATACAGTCCCAGGTAGAAATCAAATCCAAGACCCAGAGGTGAAAGGTGAGCTCTGTAACTACTATACCAAACTATTCTTGGTAATTATCAGCATGAGCATAATTATTAGCATTTCAATTATACTCACAGTATTACATCTCTCCAAGGGGTTTAACTCCACTGATTTTCAACTTGTCTTATTTTTTTGGTAGACATCCAGTTGGAACAAAGTTGTTGAATAATATTTTTGACACAAAATACTTTTCAGAATACGTGATCTATATATTTTGTCCTCAATGACACTTGTGTGCTTCCAGATTTTGATTGCTTGGTAACACTACTTGGCATAGTGAGGTATCTATTTCAGTAGATTTAAATAACTTACTACACAAGAAATAAAAAAACTAGATCCAGACTCTTCTCTCGATTTTGAAATCTTCTCACAATTTTGAAACTGTGATCTAGAGTAACAATACTGCATTCCTTGACTTTAAAATAATATTCACTCTCTTTCTGCCATCTAATACATTTTTACATACGTTTCCTAAAATTTACTTAGCAATGTATGAAGCCAAATAGTTTATCTGTTTTAAAATATTTTGTGTTTATATATCTTGTTAGCTGTTTCTGAGTATTCAAACCTAACATGCTTAATAAAATAAGAATTTATGATCAGTGGAAACCACGTGAGATATTTTGTGCTTATATATCTTGTTAGCTGTTTCTGAGTATTCAAACCTAACATGCTTAATAAAATAAGAATTTATGATCAGTGGAAACCACGTGAGATATTTCTGTGTCTTAATTAATTCTATATAATCATCTTTAGTGCTTGTGCTTTATGGTTGAGTCCTAGTTACTTGGTGTTTGAGCATCTCCGGGTAAAGGTGCCATATTTTTCTGTATTTATAGGAGTGGTACTTTCAGGAAATGCTTATGAGAGAGACCAGCCTATCTGGGAGAGGAATGGAGATTTCAGCTTGAAGACTGAGTATGACGGCAGAAGCGACTCACATCCTAAAGATGTGTGAACTCAGCACAAAACAAATTAAACAAAACAACATTAAACAGCAGCACAGGTAGTATCCTATAATCCTGCTCCTCATTACATGGGCGTGAAAGGTACCTTGTTTAACAGCTGTAAGATTCTTAAATCTTCATAGGAAAATGGCAAACTTCCAACAGGGGGAAGAAAGAAGACTACAGTAAGCCTGGGTAAAAAAAGGTATCACTTGGACTAGATGATCATTGTAGGTCCCTTCCAACTGAAATATTCTATTCTATTTTTTTTTCCTGTTCTTGTGTTCTTTCATGGGCATCTACTGTTGGCCACAGGATGCTGTATTAGATGAACCTTTGGGCTGATACTGTATGGCCATTTTAATGATTTTCTGTAAGAACTATCCTTTTAACAGTTATAAGCTAAGGCTGCAACATGGCCCGAGAACATCTGCTATACCAGCAGGATGTTGGATTTAGTGACAGGATTTATGTGTCATCAAGATTCTAGAGAAAAAAATAGATGAGTATATCGCCAGCCTGCACAAATAGCTGATTCATGATTAGCACCTTTTAAAGGGTGGACCAATTCATTGTAGTTTTGTAATGAGCAAGAAAGATGTAGGAACCTAATGGGAAGGCTCCCAGATCGAACACAAGGTCTACCCTTGTGGATAAGTGCCTTGCTAGTCCAACCATAGCAGAGAAACAGAAAACAAATCACTTGTTAGTACAAGGGAAGATTAGTGATGCCTGGAAAAACACGCAATAGCTTTGGAGGACCCTCCCTGCCTCCCCCACCCAAAAGCAGGATACTACAAAAAAAATTTGTACTTTTATGAGGACATAAATCTTTGTCAAAAGGCAAGGGGTGAAAAAAAGCACTATATTGAGGAGTACAGTAGGGACTTAAGCTATTTTGCGCGTGTTAGTGCCATGCAAAACTTCAAAAACAACCATATTGTGCAGCTCAGAACAGGAAAATGAAGGCTAACAGATAAGCTAGGTACCTATAAACATGTAAGGCTACAATGATGCCATCAGCTCTGTGGAAGAAAAGCAACCCAAACCAACCCAATTGCAGTTGTACAATGGAGTGATAAAATACAGCCAGGAGAAATGTAAATTATATTTACAATGCCAGGTAAAATTTTCAGCCTGAAATGATCAGATAAGTATCAAAACTCAAAAGAATTTATTATTTTAACCAAATGACTTTGTATAACAAAAAACAAAACACAAGCCAAAACCATATACAAAAATGATTAGGTACTGACTGTGACTGTCCTCCAACAATTAATATAAAATTGCCGAGATGTAGTTAAGGGACAGAAATTTCTTCTGGGCATGTTATACCCAGAAAAACACTGAGCACTTCCACAAAGTAAAACTATCTGCTAATTTTACTAGCAAAAATGAATGGAAAAAAAATAGTGAAAATGAATGGAACAATTGTGTAAACTGAAAATGACTGCTTAACTGGCCATGTGATATTACCAGAATGTCTGGTTAACAGTGGACAGTGTCTGGACAAAGACCAGCTCTGACACAGGAACACTGGCAACGGGCTGATGGGCTGGTTCTCATTCTCTATGCGAGTAAAAAAAAATTCCTTTGTAACAAATGACTCTGGCACTAGTTTGTCGTGTTGTCTGTCCTTCTGCTTTGTCAGAGCTTCCCACCTTTGCAGCTGAGGACCATCATGATCCAAATCCCAGCTGCTGTAGCTGACACATGAACACATCCTCTGCTATCCACCACCTCTACTGTGTGAGCAGTAGCTCCCTACATAAACTGGAGGTTGCACGTGTGTTTATAGTAAACTTGTGATTACATATTGTTTATAGTGAAGGTGATCCTTCTCTGCCCTGGTAACTCCTCCTTTTGAATGAAAGCAAGAGTCTCTGAGATGTTTAAATCAACACTTTTTGTTTGTGTTTGGTGTACGTGGGTCTGGGGGCTGAGCCTGGATCTGGAAACAAGGACAGCTGATTTGTGAGATACAGTGGCACTTTGGTGTGAGGAAATTCTGAATATACCATGAAGACTTCCTTCCTGAACATGCACCAAATTGAAATGAATCCAGAGTCCTGGAAAACAAATGGAGAACATTTGGGCCACTCTGCATCCACTGCCTGCAGGTAGAGGGTGCCATAAACCAGAGGCCATAAACCAAAAGAGAGGACACTGAAAGCAATAAGGAAAAGGAGCGACTAAGGTCAGAGAGAGAAATGTCAACAGTCACAACAGAGACAGATTCTGTGGGGCCAGTTGTAGTACAGAAAAAAATCTTATTTTTTAAATGGGAGGTAAAACTGATGATTGCAGTGTTCTTGGACGTTCTGTGTAGGGCAACAGAATATGTTACTTTACCTTATATTGCAGATGCAGATGCTAAAAAAAGACCTTCTGAATGAGATGCAGCCATTTCTGTGTCTCACCAGCAAATGGATGATTCGGGGTCAAATGCTCCAAACCTTCAAGTGATAAATCCATTTCCAAACCCCAGTAATTGTTGCTAGAAGGACATCTCCAAAGAATTAAGAGATTTTTGCCTCGGCTATAAACACATTATTTGCCAGCTGAGTAAGCTTTGTAACAACTGAAGGCAGTAAAGGCCACAGATAAATTCAGTACTTATCAGTGTAGTTAAAAAAACCTGAGAGCACCTTTACTCCCTCCCCAAAACCCAACTAACTCACCTGGTGTTAGCCAGGAATACTTCTGAATGCATTTTACAGGATATTTTCTTCATGTTTATTAATACAAGATAGCTGATGTCTCTTTTTCCTGACCTCCTTACCATTTTAGGAAATGAGGTGAGCATTTGTTGAAAAACCTTAAGATGATAACCTGTAACAATAATTAACAAAGTAGGTTAAATGAAAGAAAAGTTGTCTGAGTAACCGTGAAGGATCAGCAAGTCTGTGAGAATGGGTTTAGAATATTTTATATGGACAAATGAACATTAACATATGCAAAGCTGTTGAGCTGTTGTGTCTGCCAAAAACACAGGTCAACTCACCGAAGAGTTCCTGATAATTGCAACAGAAAATTGGAGTCTGGAGCAAAGTAATTACACATTTGTTTATGTAAGTTTGAAAAAGATACATGCTAGCCCTAATTTCCCTGAAATAGCTTTATTAGAAAAAAATGCAGCTAGGGAAGTGATTAGGTACCTTGAATCTATTGTCCCTTGTCATCCATAAGTCTATTGCCTGCCAGCAAGTGACACCGTTAGGGGCAGGAAGTCAAGCAGTTGGCAGAGCTGTGCAGTCTCAGACAGGTATTTGGTGCTCCTGACCGTCCTCAGCCTAATGGGGGGGAAAAATGTTGTACAAAATTGTATTTAAAATACTGGCAGCTACAGATTGCCCACTGTGTTTATGTCTGATTAAATTACGGCATGTTACCACTACATCAGCAGTGGATTAATTCTGAACGTCTTCCATTCTGTAATGGAAGATGTGAGCTGCAGAACCATTTGATGGTAACTTTGCCATGAAATTTGGGTATATATACATTGTACAAGCTAATGTTTATGGCTGTAGCCCTCTTTTCCCTCTTCCTGGTAAATGCATGCTCACCCCTTGAGCCACCATCCGTGTGTGAGTGTAACACTGCATGTCTCCGTGGTGCCCATGCCTAGGAGGATGTTGTGGAATCACTATACTCCAGATGGAGAAGCTGCACGGTCCCCAGAACCAGCTAATGAGATGAAGGATGGCAAGGATCTGCTTTTTTGCCAGAGAAGGCCTCAGGTAAATGATGATGATAGCTGCCTGAAACATAGGAACCAGAGCAAATGGACTGACCATATCTTAATAGTACTGATGTATGATGGGAAGGGTTTGAGTGTCGGGTATCCACTCAAGGTACCACACAAGGCACTTTGAAGGTTATCCAGAAAGTTGTTCAGAAATTCAGTTGAGAGTATAGGTGGCTTATAGTTATTTGTATCATGTTTGTATCTTTTTCTCTAAATGCTTTGTTTTGGTTCAGAAGGGAAGTTGTGACACCGGGAACTTAACTTCAATGTCCACAATTATTGGGAGTAAATGGTGCTGTGGAAATCTTTTTAGTTACAGCTTCCTAGAAATGGTCAAAGAATAAATCAGCTCTTTTGCAAGAACTGTATTAAGAGTCATGACTGAATAGCACAAAAGAAGTTGGAGAAGCCGTGTTACGTGGCCTTCAAGTTGAGAGCAGGAGTTTGGATTTTCATGAAGGGTCAAAGGCAGGGAGTGAACGGCACAGGAGGAATGGCGTCTTAGCTGCTTGCAGCTGGGCAGCATGTAGAGGGGAGACCCAAGAGTAAGCCATGCTAGAAGGGAAGATGCTGTGTTAATAGTTCAGAAGAAACCCAAATCATGAAATGGGGCTGTAATGATAACAGCGATTTTCTTTATATGGAGTGTGGAAATATATGAAGTATGAATGAGGTCAGTGTTGAATGTATTGCCTTGAGTGAGAGTCTCACGAAAATGAGGAGTCTAATCCTGGGAACAAGCAGTGTAATTGAAGTACATATGCTTTTACAGTGCACAGAATGGTGAATCTCTTAATCCTCCAGAATCATACTTCTGACCTTAAGTAATGTATATGCAGAGGCCAGCCTATGTGTACGAATGCGCATGCACAGTAGGGATGTGCATTGTCATAACTACTTGCTACTAAGCAAAAATTGTCACCCGATCATTTAGTGCAGTAGGAACCTCCTGTGTCAACGGTAGCTCCTATGGTTTTAATTAAGTCAGCAGGTTCTGCCTGTACTGCCCCTGAGGTGTGATGACAGCCCCCGTCAGCAGAGCACCCCAGTGTCATTGCTTCTTACACCCCCTCTTGTATCTGGCCCTGGAGCGTTCGGTTTTGAAAGGACACTGTTTTCTGCTGCGCTTGAGAAATTAGGATTGTACCACTTCAACACTCCATCTTTCCTACACATCCGTTTTTGCTTTTGGAATTGTTTGGGTCCTAACTCTTTTTTGGCTAGTGGTTACAAGTGCGGTGCTAGTATCTAACCAAGGATGCAGAGCTACATCACTACACCCACTGTATCCAGCAAAACCAGCTCCCAATGCAGCTGAGCATTTGGAAACCTGAAAAACCAAACTACTTTCCCAACCATACCCCGAGCTATTTCCAATGGTCTGTCAAAAAAACTCAAACATTCAAACAAAAAAAAAACCCAAATAAAAGAAATAAGGCCATAGATCTGACATAAGATTGTGTAATTCTACTGCCTTAAGTCAAGCATGTTTTAGATGGTGATCTTACGCTAGGACTCAGCCTGAGCATGTAGAGATGCCTGCCTTAATCAGACAAACTTCAGTGTTTTCAGTGGGTTTTGCACTGGTGATAGGTCTAAAACTCTGCCTGTTGGTAGCAGCTGACGTAAAGAAGTTCAGTATTTGCTCTGGTTCTTCAATTCCTTAGTTTGAAACCAACCAACCAACCAAAAAACTAGCATCTCCCTTGATCTGTCAATTTTTTAGTGCATTTTGATTACATTACACCATTTTTCCTGCGCAGAAATAAAAGTACAGGGAACTTTTGGAACACGTGTAGTGATGTTAGCTAGACATACAGGTATGTCTGTGCCTGCTGCTCCAGGTGGTTTGGCTATATGTCCTTGTGCAACGTGGGCTTTGACAGCACTTATGTATTTATGTGTTATATTTAATCACGAAGCAGTAATACGTTAGGGAATGACAACAAGGGATTCACCTGTATAAATAAAAGGATGAAAACAGTATCCCTGGATGACTGGAGAAACACAGAGAGATACTCAGAGCTCTCTGCTCTTCCCATTGTCATTGACAGGAGGTGGTGATACTCTGGGGATTTGTTCTTAACCACAAAACCATAAAAAGAGTTACTAGACTTGTCATATAATTATTATACTGGATAAGAACATACAGCTAAGTTCAACAAACAGTAGTCATCTTCATTTTTTTTTCTAGTTTCAACTAATTCTTCTGTACAAATAGGTATTTAAATAAAAAAGGCTATAAAAGCATCAGCAACCAGCCAGAGTGTATGTGTATAGAAACTCTCTAATACAAATTAGTGCCTTTTAAAAATCACTGTAAACTCTGTTTTCTGTAATTATAACAAACCCTAGAGTTTTACCCATGTAATAGTAATTTTTTAGTGTCTTCACCATTATTTTCCTTTTGATCTATTTAACTACATCTAACTTGAGCAAACAATGTTAAGTGGGGAAACAGATGTGGTTAAATAGCCTATAATTATGCCTTTAGTCATCTGTTACCATCACAAGGCTCCTCCTGCTACTATGACCAGAAAAAGTGACCTAACTGATTTCACCAGCAGCCTTGCCAGTGCCTGATGCAGAATAGATGGCCTTATTAAGCAATCAGAAAAAAAAATAAATAAAAATCAACCATTACAGTGGAATAGTAATCAGCAGTGTTTATACTAGCCCCACAATGCACAATCAGAACCATGAATTCTGCTAATTGGGTACCTTCTGCATCCAGAGGTGCCTGCAATAGGAAACAAAAGGGACTTGAAAATTAGTGTTTGTAGCAATTAGTTTCTGTCGAAAGGCTTAGCCCAGTTCATGGAAGCCATGATTCAAACAGGGATTATTATAGTAACTATGGTATTTAAATGATCTCTGTCATTATTCAGCATCAAATTTAGCATAGCAAGACTAATTTGGATTTACTCTTTAAGACTAATTTGGATTTACTCTTTAAAATATGATTGTTGGGAATTTTTAAAGTCCCCAACTGCAAACCATTTATTTTATGCTTTTTTTTTTTTTATTTCCCACATCAGTGGTTTTCTTTTAAAGATTATGAGCCTGTTTCAGACTAACTGTAGAGGTGATTAAATGTGTTTGCTATTGAATAGCTGAGATTTAACGAATGGCATATTGGAGAGTGTTGGACTATTATTTTTCACAGAATGATCTGTGCTATATTGGCATGTTGAGGGATTTCATACTTCATATAAGGGTAAGAACTGCAAGTTTATTGTTTATAAACACAGCTACAAATTCACACCAGTGAGTAGCGGTATACAAATGTTTAAGAAGAGAAATTTAGGTATGCAATTTTCTGTGTAAACTGCTTGTGCATTTACAGATGGGCCTTGGTGAAAGCTCAGTGGATTATATTAAATTGGTTTACAAAAAGCCTTTTGCCCTTTTCTTTCCTTTGAATCTTTAGCATTTCTGACGTAATAATCTGATAGACAAATCTCCGTGCTTCAGTCCTTACCATTATAGACTCCCTGCTGTAGGTGCTTAAAGGACAAATTAACAGTAGTACAATTCGAGTAACCTCTTCACCTTTTCTATCAAAGAATCAGCTGCGCGTTCTTGCTTTGCTAAAGCTCTCCATATGGTTACAGCGGGACTGTGACAATAGCATACAAAAAAAGCTTAGAATTCAGGCAAAAAAACCTCAGGAAGAAATAGGAAAAGGGAGGCAAGAAGTCTTTAAGTCAACCCTCAGTCTTAGCTCTGCTCTCTAAAGGTTACACTGAAATAACGGAAATGTATCATCTGCAATTTATTAATAAGTTGCCATCCTCATTAGTTAACTGCTGTTTAATCTGTATGTGATTAACTGCGTGACCTTAAAAAGATTGTTATTAATACAAAACATTACATTATGAAACCATTAAGTTATAGGAAAATATTGGTACTTTGAAGACAATCAGAATGATAAGTGTGATAGTTTTTAGAGATACTGTACCAACATTTCCTCTGACTGATTGCATTACATATTGATATTAGCAAGTATCAGTATGTAGTGCAATCAGTCAGTGGAAAATGAGTGAAATGTGAACTAATGAGAGCTAATTGTCTCATATAATAGCAAGGACACAGAATTCTATCAATTAAATTAGTCTGAGTTGAAACAACTATCAGTGTAATAATGTTGATAATATCAACCAAATTAGATGTAATGAAATAAATGGTATGCTAAAGATCAAGGATACCCATCGGCTTCGACCCCCACCTCCCGCTAACTCGTGAGAGAGACTCATGACTTTGGGCTCAGTTTGCTCCAAGTTCTGCCTAATGCCCAGCCTGAAACATGCGGTTCTGTATTCAGGGCACAGGTACAGAGGGCTGCTTTTTTTTTTTTAATTCTTGCAATTTGCCTCAGGCAAAGCGGGGAAGCCTTCTGGGATGGTGAGACAGTGAACAACAAACAGTAGAGGTATGCCATTAAAGACTATGGCTAGCTTCGGCACAGCTTTTGGTGAAACCCGGAGCTGTGGGTGAGAAATACTGGCTTGAGCACGCCAGGCGTTGAGGCTTTTGCTTTTTTCCTGTGGGAACTGCTGCAGCTGAACACCTGTATTGCGTGATCAGTAATGATCTCATGGTGCTCAACACTGTTTTCTCTCTCCTTGCTTAGTCCCATTCCTTCCAGTTGCTGTTGGGCAAGGCTTCTGAAGCTGTTCCAAAGTTGTTCACAAACAGGTACCAGACCCTAAATCCACGTGGGGACTGAAAGGCGAGGGGGAGGTTTTCAGAGATGCTGAGCATAAAGCAGCTCCCACTGAGGCCGAGGGAAGCATTGGGATCATCAGTCTTTCTGTCCTGGCATTTAGGAGTTCAAGTGAACCTGGAAGCCTAACTTCACTCAATTTTGAGGTTCCAGCCTCTGAAATTTCTGCTTGCACTGTGTATTGCTCTGTTTCACCTCCTTGCTGTCAGTCTTTCTAATTCTGTGAGCGCTATGACCAAGAGATGCCCATTAAAAGACCAAGTAAATCTATCAGTCACTCCTGTAACAGGGATTATTAACAATATAAGTTCTCAAAAGGAATAGAGAACATTGACTGGGTTTGCGAAATGAGGCACGAAGGCATTTAATTGATTTTAACAGTCTTAATCACCTGACCACTGCAAATCCCTCCTCAAATAACACCCTAGAAATGTAACCTGATAATATAAATAACAATCAAGACCAGAAATTGAATGCTCAATGGAGAGTGACATTTTTGATTTTGAGATAAAGACCAGGCCATCAGTTTTTGACTCACAGATTCAAGTTTCAAATTGCTGAGCAGATTCACAGCTTCTGGACTTTTTCAGAAACATGTGAAACAACTTGATGTCCAGACTGAGCATGAGCACTCTGAAGGCTTAAAAGGTGAAAAACCCAAATGAACTTTGTGATGCAGTGAAAGATTATCTGTAAAGCCCACTTTCTGCTGCAAGGCTCTTGGACCATGCTAGCATGCAAGTATTTGAGCTGGTGAGATAGGGTAAAAAGTAACTCACACACAGAGAGCAGATACAGGATAGACAGACCACCATAGAAGCAAGTGGGCTGATAAACTCAAAGGCTGGCAAAATAAGAGACAACAAATACATGCAACTTGTGAAGCAAAGAGCGGAGAAATAATGATAAAAAGGTTTGTGTGGTCAGATTTACCACAGCCTTTTTTCTGGCTGAGTATAGTAAAAGTTGGTAGCTGGCACTGATGCAGTGTTCGCTTTGCCAGCTTGCATTCCTCCCTAGAGCTACTCACAGTCTAGCATGGCAGAAACACAGAAACACATGGCAGGGCCACACAGGACATCAGTTCCGCCGGGGATGTGATGCAGGCTAATCTGGAAGTGCGGCTTAGGAAAGCTCTATAGAGAGAGGATGCCCCAGCGAAATTGCAAAATTTGACTGATGACTGTCATATTGATTTTGTCGAAAATCTGCAACTGTGTATGAATGTTTAGAAATCGGCCACACAACAGGATGAAGGGAAATTTTCTATCCATATCAAAGAAAGTGGACATAAAAGTGTTACAATTGAACCATCCCACTGATATCCCTTTCAAGTAAGATTCATCTCCTTGTATTACAGGATCACAGGAAGCCAATACTGGAAATATCACTATGCTACAGAAAGCTTGTGTCAGAGAAGGGTAAAACACCTAATCCATCCACAGTGCTGAAACCACATCACTGAAAAAGCATGATCACCTAATAATTGCATATTTTATTTCTTAATTAGAAAGGATTTGACACCTTTCCACTGACAGATATCGAGATCCAACAGCATATCACTGATCATCACAGACCTATAGTGTCAATATCAAATCTCAGTGTGAAGAATAACAGGTCAAAATGAATGGTTTCTGGTGGGCTGGGCCTAAAAAAAAATGCCATTTCAACAGGAATACACAATTTATTTTGAAACTGCTGTGAAAGGATTTTGACATGTGGGAGGAGCAGAAGTTTCCATTGTCAGGAATGTCCTACCTGGTCTCTGGTAGGGTAATAGCATGATGCCCTGTACCACAGTGACTGATGCAATACGGTGAATTCTGGAGACGAGAACGGGCAACTAATCAGGGACATGAATTGTCCTGAACATGTTGAAAAGAACAAGCATATGCGCGAACATAAGCCATAAAGATAAAATGCTTTTTAGTGGTAGAAATACAGTTAGAGACAAAGGGACTCTGTCAAAAACTAGCTGACGATCTCACTTAAATTTTGTATGGATGGAAAAAAATTCAGGAAAGCAATTACAGAAGCACTAGAGCTGGAATAACATAGGGAAGGCTAGCCAACATGAAGATCAGATAGATGATGGATAGACTGGTGAAGCTACAAAGATACCAGTTCGACTAGAGAAGTACCTGGAAACTCTGCTACGACATCATCACAGGTCATGCATGAATGCGCAGATGTATGTACTGACGTTATAATAATCAGTGAGCGAATAAATTTGTTACCTAATTCTCTTAATACATAAGGATAAATGAAATATTTATTGTAGAGTCTTACATGTGATCACTAATAGTTATTTTTAGTGGACCTTCCAGTTCCTTATTATTCCTTCTACCTTTCGTTTAGCAAGACTATTATTTCACCCATTTTTAAGTTGCTGTTAATTTCACCCTCCTCATCTGTTAAAGGACTTTCTTTTTCTTTAGTATTTACTTTCCGAGCCATAAAAGCCTTTTTAATCCTCCCGAGCCCCTGTTTTATTCATTCTGGGTTTGATTGTAATGCTACACTGTGCCCTGGGTAAGTAGCTACAGTGCCCCAGGAGAAGGCCAGAGAATTAAGTAGGACTTGGAGCTCTCATCTCCCCCTGCGCTCTGATCCTGAAGACAGGGCTGGGTTGCGGCTGTGCGACTTCCAGTCTAACCAGTAACTCTGGTTGGCGAGCCAGAGGGAGAAGCATTTTGCAGATACAGTGACTTCTTTCCCCGCTGACCTTCATGCAGGCGATGGGTCCTGCTCTCCATGCCAAACCTCTTGCTGCACAAGAGAGCAACATGCAGCAGGTAATGTAATATTTTGCTGTCTCTGTTAGTCTCAGCTTCAGTTTTTTAATTTTTCATAGCTTTGAGCTAGACGAGGAGGTCTGAATGCTGTGCTGGCCAACAGGCACACATTTACTGTCAAAATGTCACACTCAGGCAATCTGGGTAGGGAAACAGCATCACGTCCTGGTGCATTACCAGTGGAGTAACAGCTGGGACAGATTGCCCTTCTTCTTTTTGGCTCCCCATGTCAGCTTCCTCTTATTAACTCTGGATATTTCAGACTGGTTTTCTAAGGAAATGGCCCTTATATGATTTTACTGCATGTGTGCATGTATGCTTCTGTTCACCTACCTTTAAGTTATTTCCTTTCTCCCTTTCTCTCTCTCCCCTTCCTCTATAATTTGTCAGTCTATTTTCCAAATCCAATCACACAGGAATAGAGCATCCAAAGATGTTAGGGACACGGGTGGTCAGGTAAGGAAAAGAAATCCTGTGAATGCCATCTCTGAGGAAAATTATGCCACCTTTGCTCAGCCTCCACTAGGCATGAGAGAATCCACTGCTTGGTAGTTTTGCCTTCCATACGGATTCTCTGGTATCTAATGAAGGAAAATTTCTGATTGAAGCATTTCCCATGTCTGGGCCACCAGTAAGGGCTTGTACATGTGCCTTCTCTAATGTCGAATAAGCTCACGCTGTACGTTAGCGTAACTTGGTCAAAAGAGCAGTCAGCCACGACACAAAAATCCATTGGCTTCATTAGTTTAGTTTCACTGTGTGCTGAACAACTGCTTTCTTCTCCACTTCTTTTACATCTCTTTATAGTCTCAGATATATCAGCAATACTTCACAAAGCCAGTGTTTAGTTTCATTTTTTTCCCCTCATTTTCTTTTTCACAGAAGCTGTCTGTGGTACATACATTATTTCAAACATAATATTCCCCTTTTTTGAGGGCTTCCTTGCCACCTTAACTATGTTTCATGAAATCGGATACCTTCTAATTTCTGTCTTACTGTTTTGTTTTCAGATAGCTTCTCATTGCTGTTTCTTTATTTTTCTCTAAGAATTAACATGGTTTCTTGTTCACGTTTCTTACTGTTTTGTTTTCAGATAGCTTCTCATTGCTGTTTCTTTATTTTTCTCTAAGAATTAACATGGTTTCTTGTTCACGTTTCTTACTGTTTTGTTTTCAGATAGCTTCTCATTGCTGTTTCTTTATTTTTCTCTAAGAATTAACATGGTTTCTTGTTCTGGGTAATAAAAGTTTGTAACTTGAGAACCTCCTTAATACACGTGTGATTGTATTTGTTATCCAACAGAGAGATGGGAGGTCAGGATTTCTCCATAATGGTTTTTACAGGCTGCAGAAATAATTATCCTTCCTTGGCCCCGTGTGCTTTGTGGCCAGAGCTGTTCTTCCCTCCAGGTTTGCTCAGTGTGTGTCATTCCCCACGCTCAGTGGGGCAGGAGGGCTGCCATATGCGGCCAGTAGTCTGCCCTGTATAAAATCCAGCCTGTTGCCATAAAACCCTCCAGTATTGTCCACATAGCTGCATGCAACTTGCAGGGGGAAAGCCAGTGGGAGTACTTAATCTGTAGAAGGAAAGGGGAGAAACTATGCGGCTATTTTCTCCCTCGTTACTACCAATCAAAAATGATGGTATGAAAATATGTCGGAATATTGGTGGGATGTATGAAAATGTAGGATAAAAAAAACATTCTAGATAATCTTAACTTGGTTATTTCTACATTTTTGCCTTTAGCCTCCTGTCACTATCAGTCCTGAATACTCTTGTGAAACAAACAGCAGTTATGACATCTGAACATGATGAATTTAATGACCTTAAAAATATGCTGTTTTCCACAACTGTAACTGCTTTCAAGTAACCCTCACATTTGGCTGCTGCTATGTTTTATCATGTATATTGTGGCTCTTTTTTTTTCTCCCTTTGCTTTTGTATTGCTTTAAAAAGACAACAGAACATGCTGTGAGTTAATGTTTCACTTGTAAAAGGTTATGGATTAAGCTCAGCTGGTTTCTCAGGCTGACACAGGGTTCATGATTAGAAGAATGAAAACAAACATGAATTGAAAATGTCACTAACCTTTATTGGGCCCTGAAAATCCCTGAGCCTGCATGACAGGAGGCTTTCCTGTTTTCAACAGGATAAAGAAGATTGAAACAAAACAGCACGGATCTTGGCTATTTACATCTTTTAATGAATGCTCTTCACGTTTGGGTCCCTTTGTCAATCTCCCAGTTTTCAAGGGTTTAGCTGTGAAAAGTGCGGATGGTATCACATACTCTTATAAACCATGGAGTAGACATCTGTCTAGGATGCTTTTTCCTCCAAATTATGCTTGGTGTAAAGGACCACGTTTTAAGCTTCATTTACGACTATGCATGTATAAGGTAGCCAATTATCCAGTCTGAGTGTTCAATAGCAGAAAGGCTGAATAAAACCACCTCTAAATAATGCCACTGATTTTATTTTATTAAATTAAATCAGAGAAAACACTTTCATAAATTCTAAATGATAGTGCAGTTCAAACTTGAAAACTGCTTAATGGAAAAAAACTCTCTTCCACTTAAAAAAAATAAATCAGTTCTTGCTCTAGCTGCTGCTGAAGAACATGCCCTGTCTTAGCAAAGGCAAGAGGAACTCAAAGCCAACTCAAACTGGCCAGAGTGGAAGCCAAAAAAGCCACTGATCTGGGATGCTTTGTTTTACCAAGAGCACAGATTCAAGCCCAATATCTTAGATGTACAAACTGAAGGAGTCTATCGCATGGTCTGACTGCCCTTCCTCAGCACTAACTCTTCCCATGCACTTAGGGAAGAATTAAGCATCACGCTTGGCCTTACAGACTCAGGTATTCCCTGCTTCCTTATTACCTTACGCTGCTCGGCTGATTTTTTTCCCCAGTCAAATTACTGAAAACACAAAAGAATTATCAAACGTTTTTTCATCTAGGCTGTGAAGGAACAAGGCGTATGTTTTTCTTCATTTTAAAATTTTTAGCTGCGTGTTTTAGTAACAGCTGTGCCATTGCTTCACTGATTTCATAGGTAACCTGAGAAAATACTTTATGGAGGAAGAACACCGGGGGATCCTGCAACCAAATGTATTTCCTTCTCCTGATCTGTAAATGTCTGTTGGATATGGAATTTTTTGCCTCACAAAATCACATTTACCTTTTTCACAAAGTGAAGTGAGGCAATATAGACCCACGCTTAGTACATAATTATTTAACATATCCTACTATTTCATGGTGCAACTCTGACCTGTAACTGAGATTTAATGAAGTGCTTTGGCAGAGAATTAATATTAGGGGGAACATAAACCTGCAATTTTTTAGTCTCACTTCATCCAATTATAGTTTCTTCTTACGTTACATAATCTATTTTACAGTTTTTGGTGTGGGAGCAGAGTGAGAGCTTATAATATTTTAACGAGGACTAGGTTTTTCATCTCTAGCTATTTTAGTCTTTTGCAAATATTGAGGAATGTCATATTTGATAAAATTTACTAAGGTTTCTTAATGATAGAGGACCTTAAACCACAGCTTCAAAATCAGCTGAGACCTCAGTCTCTAAACATAAGTGGACGTGTGAGTCCTATTTATTGAAAGTGATAAACCAGATTAATTGAATTAACTGAAAATTAAATAAATGGTGCTCAAAACCAATTAGGTGCTCAAAACCTAGAGTGTTAGCTCCTTAAACAGTTGGGCTCCTTAAACAGTTGGGCTTAGGTTGACAAAGGTGGCTTTGCAAGGCAACATCCAACTTCCAGGTGCCTTGCCACACAGTGAATTCACATCTACCATCTCATGCTCTCTAAGTGGATGGATAAAGTAGAGAGCCCAGTGGAGAGCTACCCAAACTACCCATGAGAAGAAATACCAAGGAGTATTAAGGACATGACTACCTGTCTCACACTGTCATACCAAGCCTTACCGCATACCGAATTGCCTCTCTTTCACCTCACCAAAGCCAGCTTGGAGAGAAAGAGTGTGAGTCTCTTCTCTGTAACCCTGTAAATCCGTTATTGCGCATGAAGGGTGAGGCGTGCCTCTGATGTGCTTCTACAGAACAGGGCAGCTTGATGCAGTTTGACCGTAAGATGCTCACACGGACAACAGAAGTTTAAGGGGGATTTGATCCTGCATCCCAAGGAAACATTTCTGATACCACTAGTGACTGGGATGAGAAGGGCTGGAATGAAAGAATGGATGGCTTCTCCTCCTGGCTGTGATATGTCTGAGGTTAGACGTTCTCAGGGTATGTCTGACACGTCAGCTCTTGAAGATAAGGCAGAGAGTAGAAAGCCTTGTCTGGGAATGTCAGTGGGCTTAGGTGTGGGATAGACACCAAACTGCCGAGTGCTTTCAGGACTCAAGCATTTCTCCTCATTCCTCGTGCAGAAACTTAGTCTCCTAGGAGATTTCTCTTGTGGAAACTTGAGGAAGTTTTGAGGATCTGAATTTTTGATTTGGGTGCCCGAAGTGGTATTAAGATGCCTGCATTATCCTCTTGAAGCTAATTCATGGAGGCAACTTTTTTAAAGATACTAAGTGCATGAAAGTACATTTGAGTGCTTTATTTTGATTTGTCAAAGGTGCATGGGCAATTCACTTTATTTTGGTACTATTTGTCTGGGACATATATGGATTTTCAGTAGAAATAAATTAGGATCAGGCTCTTGTGCTCTTCAATACCTTATCTATCTATCTATCTATCTATCTATCTATCTATCTGCCTTAGTGTATGTTTAGTTACTGAATACGTTTTTGAAATTAGCTACAGAAATCCAATGGGCCAAGGCTCCAAAGGCACTTATGTGTCTTTGGAAATGTTTTTTTTATGGCATTTTACTGCTGCATTATCTGTTCTGTGGTAATAGAAGATGTGGAAAAGAAAAGACTAAGTGCTGGCTTTTTCATTTTGTCTCCAGCTATAATAGTTAAAATCCCATGTTATTTCTCTGGGAAAAAAAAAGAAAAGAACCACGCTGAGAGCATTTGGAGCAATGTAACATTGTTTAGTTTGATTTGCTAAGCTCTTGAGAGCAGTTTCACTTAATATATGGTGCCATATAATGTCTTGGCTTAGTTTGGACTGTGTGAGAGTGAAGCATGAACTCAGGCATAACTCAGTGACTGTTGTTTTTAGTTTTGAAAATACATGGGCACACCTGATTTATAATCAAAGCAAGGAGCTAGTGACACTTGGCATTTGGAAATTACTGTTCAGCTCGGTGCCAGTTTCTGCTAAACTGTCCCAATGTACTTTTGTCTTCGCCCCAGTACTTCTGACTGCTCAAGCAGAAAGGTTCCCTTCAAGCGGAGAACTGAGCCAACCTTTTAAAGGGTGATTTTTCCCTAATAAAACTTTACAGCACTTTTATGTGAATACAGTGTTTGTGAAAGTCCCTGCACTGACAGCCCAGGGAACAGAGGCCCTAAGTTCATTCATTCACAGGCCGTGTGCCGTGCAGACAGGGGTGGCAGCGATGCTCCCACCCTGCCGTACTCACGTGTGTTCTTCACAGCCCAAACATGATCACCTGCGCTGGATAAAAGGTTGATTTGGTCTCTGTTGCTCTTCAGTCATTTGATTTTTCATCTGAGACTCTCACAGGGCTGCAGGCTGACTCCAGCTGTGGTGAGGTTTTGTGATGTGGATGCTTGCACATTTCCTTCCTCTGCACAAGGTATACAATAGCTTTTACCACGTAGTGGATTTTTATTGTAGTACTGAAACCAGCTGGATTTGTACCAATAATTTGCAGTAAGTGAAACATCTTTCATTTAATAATCCAGCTCTTTAGCTCAGTTGAAATGTGATGATTAAAACAGTGGGGGAAATGTCCTTACACACTGGAATTAAAATAGAAACACTTATGTAGGCATCACCAACACTAGTCCTAACACAAAGTGTAGGGGTAAATTTTTATTAAAATGTATTAAAATCAGCACGCACCTCAGAAGATGCATAAGGTGCATTCAAAGACTATAACTCAAGCCAGCAAAGATGCTAGAGACGAGGATCAGTTGGATTGCACATACACCAAAGCTTTGCATTTGGAACAGGTTGCCCAGGGAAGTTGTGGATGCCCCATCCCTGGAAGTGTTCAAGACCAGGCTGGATGAGGCCTTGAGCAACCTGGTCTAGTGGGAGGTGTCCCTGCCCATGGCAGGGGGATTGGAACTGGATGATCTTTAAGGTCCCTTCCAACCCAAGCCATTCTGATTCTATGATTCTATGACGTACATACCCCCTTGCATTCTCTGGCCAGGCTGCCCCACTGAAGCCCCATCACTCTTTTCCTCTAAAACAAGGGGAGGATGCCTGCTGTTCTTTGCGAAGTCCAGTGCTAGGGGCGATGCTCAGGAATGGGGTGGGAGAAAGGCATTGCCACCACCATTGGTGAGCAGGGGACCGAGCAGATCCAACACCCTGGGCTCTGCAGGCAAAGAGGCTCAAGCATCTCAGGCAGTCTCAGGCAGGAAAATCAGTAGGCAGGTGGTTCGGCAAAGACATGCTGCCTTTAGGTATAAGAAGTAGCACAGCTCTGAGTGTCTAAGACACTTTTACAGGTTGAAGGTTTTGAAGGTTTAAGCGTTGAGAACCAATGCAAATTATGGCTGAATTTTGTGGACTGCTCTTAGGAAGTTAAGAGGAGAAATTCTGCCATTTTAGGCTTTGTTCTATCTTCTCTTTGATCGCTTTTGAAATTACCCAAATTATGGTCTGTGAAATAGTTATGGTGAGGCAATTAACATTTTCAGTGGAGCTTTAAAACACAGGAGGAACGAAACACTCAGGAATGGAAAATGCACTTCTTCGGGTCTGCCACGGGCATTTACTGGAGCTCGAGGGAATACTTTCTATGGGAAAAAAGATAATATAGAAAAAAATCTTGTTATTTGAGAGTGATATCAAGATGACTGGTTCTCTTGAGGCATTTAATCTCAGATCACTATGAGACAGTTCCCCACTTTGTCTTTCCCTGGTGATTCAACTCTGAGGGACTTGTGTCTTCAGTGTTAATTTCCCTATAAGAATCATTTAAAACTATTAAACCTCAATTAATTTGAGGCTGGATTCAGTACAAGTGACTGTGTTTAGAATTAAATGCAACAATTCAAAGATAACTTATCTCACAACAGTGTTGTATTTTGTGATGATGCTATTTCAAAGTATACACAAAAATATGGCTGAATATTTCCTTATTTTTTTTTATATTCTGTTCGTACCTCTTAAAGACCTACTGGAGTCTTGTATTAATTTTTATGCTTAATTTTGCCTATATTGAGAAATGGGAAGCAGAAGAGTTTGGCAGAATTAACGTGATGTGCCTCATTCACCTGTCCACCAAAATCCTACCTATAAAGCATTCTTCCTTGATGGCATTGAAATCTCTGTATGTCTCCAAGCTGCAGCTTGTCCCAGACAAGCTTATTTCATTGCATTTCATTTCATGGTTCCCTCCAAATGCCTTGTACACAGTACTCCTATATGTTTTCTCATTTAGAAAGACTTGTCGAGGAAGTTAAGATATTTCAAGTAATTCTGTTCATGATCCACAGCAGGATTATTGTAGATTGATGCGTGACGGTATCCTGGATTCCTGATGGAGCAACGTCCTTAGGATATGAACCTGCATATGCACGCAGTACTAGGAGGCTAATTGTGTTTGGTTTAACAACACTAATTTATTGAAACAGGCTTATTATCTGGTCCATAATTTACAACCCGAGTTTAATGAGTCCTTTTGTCTTTTATTTCACTTTTCTCTCTCTCTCCTTTCTCTCCCTCTACCTTGCTCCCTCATTTTCCTTTTCTCTTTCTCCCTCTTTCTCATCCCCTTGCCCCATCTTCTCTCTGTCTCCCCCAGAAAGCACGGGCAAGTAGCAGAAGCCTGAGCTACCATCATCGCTACAGTTGGAAAGGTAATTGTGTGCAGATAACACTCCTTTACAGCTGTGTAGCATCATCAGTGGCTTTTGAGGCCCCTGTGGCACACATCGTCCTTGGGACACTGTCACTGAGATGACGGAGAACTGCCATAAATCTGGGCCACCTAAAAATAGGGCAGCTACTCGGTGACTAAGCGCTCACTGTGCTTTGCTCCCCATGAGGGAAGATGCTTATGTGCATTAGGGCCAGCAAAAAGTCCCTGTGCACTACTTACCAGCCTCAAAATAGAGACTACGCCGCACGTAAGTGGCTCCAAAGACTTATTCTGGCCCTCTGTGCTGGAACGAGTGTCGTGCAGCACGCGTGCAATGACTGCCTCCTGATGAGGAGTGGTGTCATCTGATGCTAAATGACAAGGGAGCAAACCAAACACAGGAAGGTCTTTGCTTGCTGCAACAGCTGCTCCCGCTGCTAATTGATGCTGTGTATCTGTGGCATCATCCCAGCGACTATTTTAGGTTGTTTCCAGCTGTGAAGGTTTTTGTCTCACAGCTAGTGGTATCTGTGCAGCTGGCAGAGTGAGGTAAAAATAAACACAACTAATTCAGCAAAGCAATGAGGAAAATGTACAAAGAAATGTAAAAATAATATAAGCCAAGGTTATTTGGGAGAGACATCTGAGTTTGCGTGGAGAAAGGCATGGAAAAGTGTTGATCACCTGCCTGTGACTGACAAGAAAAGGGAAATACTTTAATGTGAATTTGGGGCTTATGAAATGTGTCAGATGCTGAAATTTTCCAAAGACCAAGCTCTGATGGCACTACTGACAGTTCATCTACAATGTCCTATATGTATGTTTAAGTATTTACTGTGAGGGAGGTATTTTGAAGAACAAGTATATTTTTATTCATTTATCTTTTTCCATAAACTCCTTGCTTCTTTCCTGAGCAATAGTTAAGTAACTACTGCTAGTTAGAGGGCTTTTTTTTCCTCGCTTAGTTTGGATTTTTCTCTTTCAGAAACAAAACTTGTACCGCCAAACTCATTTCTCCCATTTCCCCACATCTCTTCCAGTAAGACCCACATTAACCCTGCTTAAATTGCTAACAGCATTAGGGATGGCTGCACAGATATTAGGTAGCAACATCCCCCCTGAGACCCTAACCATGAGCTTCCCTTATCTACAAGGGAAGACAAAACCAACTGGGTTTGTTCTGCAGTTTAATATATAACCTGTTTGAATCCAGCTTGTATGCAGGCAATTTTAGAGGAAAAAGACCAAAGGGGATTTCCTACTAATCCTTCTTAATATTTAGAGATTCTGGTTGTTGGAGGAACCTGGACTTTGAAAAACAGTCATGGTCTAGTGGGAGGTGTCCCTGCCCATGGCAGGGGGGTTGGAACAAGATGATCTTTAAGGTGCCTTCCAACCCAAACCTTTCTCTGATTCTATGATTCTATGAAAATTTGAGGCAGAAATAACCTACTCCTTCAGTACTCTCTTTATGTACTTTTAAGTATTTAAACTGTTGGTCAAAAAAGCAATAAATATGTGTAACTAGAATTATTTTAGAATTCATTAAATATTTAAAAGTATGTACTTCTGACAATTTGTCTTCACTTTTAGTGACAAGAAACGTAAATTCTTGTACAGATATTCCAACACTATTTGTCCTGGTTTAGGTCTCAGTTAAATCTAGGGGGTTTTCCTCCTTAAAATACAATTTGGTCTATTTTATTTCAGAACGTTTTTCCAGAGGTATTTGTATTTTTTTTCAGTCCTTGTAGCTGGCTATAGTTTTGTGAAAAACGTATGTTGTGTGTTTGTTAATGCCAAAACCACCACGTACTTTCATTAACTTAGGAAATTAAGTTTTCAGAAGGAGAATTTTGACTACAACACAAAGAAAATATTTTTAATTCTCTGCTGATGATGTGTTTTTCTTTCCTTTGCTTCCATGTTTCTAAATGTTTATTTTTAGCGTTTTGCCTCAGAGTTTTGGATACAACACCACGAGCTGTGCGCCGGTACCGTGGGTGGGGAGTCTGCTAGAACAGTGCCATATTCTAGCCTGGAAATACTGACCTCTGTTCATTTTAAATAAGCAATAAATTTCTTTCTGCCTGAACTTAGGAAACTGGCATTCACGAGTCAGTCACATTACCTAGAATGCAAACACATGCTACTTGTAGCAGCGAGGCATGAACTAACAGAAAGTTAAAATAAATGAACCTTGCTTGCTTTTATCAAATTGGCCTTGCTCAACTATTCTATTTACAATATTGTTAAGTGTTTTCTTAATACATTCTGATCTGTTCTGTTCTGTAAGGAGAAACGGTACCTAGAAACACAGAAACAAACATTGCAACAGAAATGAAGCAAGTTCATGAAATAATATTTGGTTAATCTGCAGTTATAGAGCAGTCCCTACTTTGCCTCTTTGTTTCAGGTTATCAATTTCTTAAAGTTTCCTGTAAGACTGGATGCTACACTGGTGTGGAGCAATATGAACGCTGTTACATGTCAGTAAATTATGATATGAAGCCATATCTATTTATATGAGGTGCAAATCTGGGCAAGTTGTCCATTATCAGCATGTTAGGTGAAATTTAATAGAAAATAAAGTCTTAAGCAGTTGTTAAAAATGGGTGAGTTTAATATCCTACCACAGCGTCTGCTCTGAAATAGTATCGAGTAGGAGTGAAATTTGTCATACTTCATTCAAAAGAACATTTTCATGTGCTCATTTAGGAACAGCTCGATTACAGGTATATGAAGAAATAACGAGAAGCTTTATACCCACTCTTATCTCACATTCAAACACCCTCAGTTAAAAAAGAAAGTCTGTTTTATTTTTACAGAAAAATATATGACTAAGGTCATTATGAATAGATTTATGTTGAATGAGCCCTAAACTGCTAAATGGGACTTTGTCTCTTGGGGAAAGTGTGTGCAGTGAACATTGCGCTGGAATCTTACTTGTTTTTCAGGGCGTCTTTTGAAATATGTCCATTTTTAAAAACTCTGGACAATGTCCTACCTGCTAATGAAGTTTTCCAAATTACTTGTTTGCATAGCCGGAGGACAGATGAAGTCTTCTATCTACTGCTAGAGGTGGTTTTGTCATTAACTCCACCGAGACCAGGGTTTCATTCAGTGAATTTGCATTTTGCTTTAGGCTGGGGGAGTGGAGCTGAGGCCTCACATAAGGATCAGCTCCTGGAAAAGCCACTTGCTGCCTGCCAGGCTGCCGTTTTGTAGCCTGCGAGAAACACCACCGCCAACGTGAAGAGAAAAAGCATCGAAGTGTCATTTGCACAACTCCTTAAATTCCGACTTCTGTTCTACAGTGCTTTACAAATCCTGCATCTGATGGGGCTGCATCTCACCTGCTTGTGCCAACGGGCCAGAATCCAGTGGAGAGATATCCACAGTCTTTGCCCACAAGCCTGAAATTGCCGCAGTGGAATGAGTGCTGCTGAACGAGAGGTCTCCCATTGCTAAAACACTATCCTTAATGCATCCCCTCTCAAATAAATCACTCGGGATGATTTCCACGGATGCCCTACCTAAAGGGACAGTGACCCGAGGAGAAAAAAGCCTGAGAGTTGGGGAGATGAAAAACTTTCTGGGATAAATAAGAATCGATGATTTTGATTTTTTTTTT